>BSBK01012661.1:0-25495 GCA_027943335.1 Chamaecyparis obtusa
AAATGTTGGGGTGGGATATGAGTCTCTACCACCCCGATGTTCTGACCATTAATTATAATGTCTTTCCATTTCATCCATCACCATCATCCCCTACCAAGAGATGAAAGTAGACACATGTACGATATTCTGATTAAACCAATACATCTGTCTTTTCCTTATTGGGCTTCTACACATAATAGCTTCCTCTTTGTTTACAGTATTTATATCTTTGAACAGGAAATCATAAGATTTAGAGACCTCGTCTGACCTGTGCCTTGTTCATCACTAACCAATATCCCTGCATTGACTAAGAGCGGGAAGTGATTTAAGGACTTATTTATATTCAATTCTGACAATCAAAATATACTAAATTAAAATTTTGACACTACTTTGCAGCTGGCTTTGAGATGACAATTGAATATGCAACAAGATGAATAGACTATTGTGATATAACAAGCAAAATTGTTTTATACATCAAGCAATCTGAAATCACATTTTGAAAATCAATGGCATTTGGGATAGTAATATATGAACTATCATTAAATTCGTTTGGTAAGACAATTGTAGTTGCACATTTAAGCTTTTCCAAAATTTATCTTCTCACATACTTTTTGTAAGTAATTAAAATTGTATACTATCATAACAAAATAGTTCTGTCAATTTTTAGCTGGAACTTCATTACACTGCAACCTTATTTGAGGCAGAAAATTGTAATATTTTACTTTTACTTCTTCAAAAGAAAATAGCTTTATCAATTTCTAAAATTAAAAAAATAAATCTTAAAACAATATATTATATAGTGAAATAATTTGAGAGAATATATTAAATTTTATCTCTTTCTTTTTCTCAACAATAAATTATGCAAATTTAAGGAACAAAAGCATTATCAAATGCTACTAATACAAATTATAAACCACCAAATAACTGGATCATCTGATTCATCTCTTCCTGGAACCCCTCCAAAATGGCATGCATCTCCACCTTGTCACGTTCTACTTTGAGTTTGAACATGTTGCTTTGGTATCCGGTGTAACTGGTAGCATGATCCCATGCTACAGACATAAGATGACTAAGGACATCCTGCTGAATCTCCTCTTCAATATCCAAATATGGTTGGATAACAGGGTCTAGGTTCTCATTTGATGACCCCTCAGCTACTGGAAGACCCATTCTGTCATCCAAATTTAGAAATTTAGGAAGTGCCCTGTATTCAGCAATTCCCACTACTGAGTAGTATATAAAGAAATTAATCACCAACTTCCCAGCTGCAATAAAATGTTTCACGTAAGGTGTCTTATCTTGGAAAAGGAAATTAATGGACACTTGTATCCTGTTTTGTTTTATGATTTTGCTGGTTGAGTTTTTTTCATAATGTTATTTTTTCTTTGTTGGATTGGCCCATTTTTTAATTGATCTAATCAAAACAATACCAATTGATATATTTACTATTATTTTCCGCAAGTAAATAAAATTTATTATTCTCCTCAATTTTCAGCATAAATAAGAAAATTTTAAAATTATCTAAATTATAAAAAATAAAATTATTTAAAAATAGTTACTAACAATATATACAAATAACTTCTCCTAGCTTCATTTCTTTTAATAAACATCACAAAAAATAAGAGCACATATTTCTCTCATTTGAAATTTTAATTTTAAATGAGAAATATTTATGCTTAATAAGTCTCATCCTTATAATCTTACTTTTGAATGAAAATTATTTATTACTATTCAAGTGTATGATGGGAAAAAGTTTATCATTTAGCAAGTTGTTGCTTCATTCCTTTTCAAAAGCTTATGGTTACCAAATCACTAGAAGATAAGCTTTGTGTAGACTGAAAAATTAACAAATATCAAATCAAGACAGAATCCAAAACACGAGAGCAGATCAGGAGAGACTTGAAGAGCTGGGAATTAAAGACCGTGAAGAAACTGGCTAACCAGTACTAACATGGCTGTTGTTTAAGACAGTGCCATCACATGCTCTCAGCTCTATCTAATCAAGGTCTGAATCATCATTTTCATAGAGTTCTTCTTCATAGTCCCTCTGAAAGTAGTCATAATCATATTCTTACAGCGAATCATATTCATCATCAATTGAGTGGTAATCTTCTATCTCATACCATTCTGAATCATCAACCACGGGGCCTAAGAAAACCTTCAATTTTCGGCATCGATCACCAAGGAAATCCTTCATATCTACTTTCCAACAGCCCCGAATATCCAAGTGTTCCAGCTGCTTGCACATGCCTAAAATAGCCTCCACACCTGCATCGGTGAGTAGGCCATAAGCTAACTCCAAATGCTTCAAGCGAGGCATGTTGTTAGCAATGGCAATCGCTTCATCATCGTTTGGATTCTGACCGAAGGCGGTTTGTGGATGCATACACCTTCTCAAATGCGTAAGGAACTTGCAGTGTTTCCCCAGGGACTCCAACGAAGAAGAGGTAATCTTCTCACAACAACTAATGTCCAAATAGGTCAAGTTTACCAATTTGGGAGCAACTTCCGTAACAATGGAATCAGTCACGTGACTCATAGGCATGCGCAGCACCTCAAGATTATCAGAATAGCTAGCAATGAAGGCAAACAATTTGTCGCTGGTCAATCCAAACACAGACAATTTGCGCATCGATCCTTCGCTTCTCCTGACAAGAATCTCCACCATTCTCTCCACAGCTTCTGGCGTGCGGAGTTGGCACCATTCCTCAATATCGATCTCTTGCCAGCAGTTCGGCTGCAAGACTACCATCCTCCACGACTTGCAAACTGCAGGCACCACTGTCAGAATCTCCTGAAAAGCTGTTTTCTTGAAAATCTGGGCAAGAGCATCTGGTATGAGCTCTCCACATGCTCGATCACACACTCCTCTGCTATCCTCCATCCTCGTAGACATCCGAAATTCCTGCCTGAAGCCCAAACTGATTCAAAAAAATTCCTATTATAGTAAACCCTAATTTTCATGAATTTATTACACAATGTACTTGACATTGTTTTAACTAGTTTTTGGATTGTACAGAAAGCGAAAATCTTTTTGAAAACTGGGGTTTTTATCTTTACCACTAAACGTTTGATAAAATTGAAATTGACTAATTATCAAAATTTATTTGGGAGAAAACATAAAATTATTAATTAATTTAGAAACATAAAGAATACAAACTGAAACTCGGATATAGTTATTGTGACGAACAACACATTAAACAGTAAAAAAGGCTTCACGGCAAACCCAAAGGCTTCACAGCAAACCCAGAAAATAAAAAACTCACAATCCTCATACAACAGTCAACCTACATGTCTGAAGAAACTGTAAAATTCGCAACACCATTCCATTCACAGAAAATAAGAACAAAAGAAACTAAAAGTTATGAAATGTGACATTAATTTGTGCTGTAACCGATTCTAAATGCCAGAAAGAGCTATTGGAATGTTTCTTATTAAGAAGAGAAACAAAAATGAGACTATCCATCTTGCTAACATGTTTGCGACCCAATTCCTAGACCTTCTACAAAACAACAAAGAGCACACGAGCTTTCATATGATTATTAGTACCAGCACCAGTGGTTAGTGGAGAATAGAATTGCACCAGACAATTTTAAGATCTATTAGCCGATCTAAAACAGAATGAAGGGATGTACATCTCAATGTACATCTGAGATCACAAGCATCTAATACAATCTATAATTAAACCTGCAGACCTCCCTATTCTTTAAATAGGAAAATACAACCCATTTTTATAATGCATGACAGTCGTAAGATAAGAGAAGCAATTGGAAGTGCCTGAAACTTTACCCTCTTTTTTAAGCAGCATGCGTTATGTGATCAGAGTAAGATAAGCGAAGAAATTGGAAGCGCGGAGAAATTAAGCCTCTTTCTTAAGCAGCAACGGTTATGAAGTCACAGGCATCTGAAAGCAATCTAAACTTTAACTAGCAGACTCCTCTATTTGAAAAAAAAGAGAAATACATCCCCGTTTTAACAGTGTAGACAGTCCTAAGATAAGCTAAGGAATTACAAGCGATTGAAAATAAAGCCTTAAACATAAGCATGGGTTATGAAATGACAGCCATCTGAAAACAAACCAAAACTAAACCAGCAGACTTCCCTGTGCGAAAAATAGGAAAATACATCATCAATTTTATCATGCAGAAAGAAAGGATAAACTTGTGCGTATAATAGATATTTCGTCGATAGTCTTTATCTATAAGGGTAATGCTTTGATTTATTAATTACTAAAATTTTTAGATAAATTTCCAGATTAAATATTTGACCTAAGAAAGTTCAAATCTGTAATATTCTAATTGTACACCTATAGCTTTATTGTCACATAAACTTTTTTCTGTCTACATTTAGTAACTACTTAATATTTTCATATAAAATTTCAGATGTTTTTGATTGTAGGAAAAAATAGGTTTTGAGGGGACTGGAAACCCTTACAAGTCAAACAAGAAAGATTACAACATTAAGTTCACTGAAATGAAAGCCAGTCCGTCAGACCTAGAACCAACAAAACAAACAAGAAACAGGAGACCCCACCCAGCAACCCATAAACCCTACAAACTAAGAAAGCACAGAAAACCTAGGCAAACTCCAGTCGAGTTCCCTCCGCTTCTTTCTTTGCCTTCGAAATCTTCTTGATATTACAAACAACATTTGGGCTAAGAAAGTTCAGATCTAGAATACATCTATAAATAATGCAAAATAAGAGATGAGATACTTGATAAATAGGACTCAAAAATTACATAGCTGAATTCTGACAGCGATATCACAAGATGACATACTTTCTTACCAGTGGGTAGATTATTCTTTTGTTTTGGAGTCTGCAGTGTTCTAAAACTAGTTCTTCTAGTTCTCCGCAAGTGCTTTAGGATCCTAATGTAGAGAGCGAAGGTAATTTATATTACTATCCCATTAGGTCATTAGAAGTTGGTGGTGTGGGTGTCTATTTTTTAAGGGTAGGTGTTTAAATTACTCTATTATAAAATAAGTTGAAATTACATTTTCAATGATATTGTTATTAGTTGGTGTATTTTTATATATCATTTTTTTTATTAATTTATTTATCATATATTTGTATTAACCAAACTTATTGTCATCTTATTTAATAAGAAAAGTGTTGAATTGTTAAACAAATTTCTTTTAAAGAAGGGTAAAAAGGGAGCAAGGATGCACATTAAACATAATAGGTGTAAAGGATTCTATGTCCTTTCTTCTTGGTGTACTCTTCATCATTCATGAGATGTGTATATATAGTTGAAATTTTTTTTATTAAGCTCTTTATTATATCTTTTTATTAACCAATCATGTCATAATCTTATTTACATAGAAAAAAGTAGAAGCGTTATATTTTGTTTAAAAGTTAGATTTGCAATGACATTTTGATTCGTATATTTAGAGGAAGTAATGAAGATATTTATCTGATTTTAGTTGTCTTTTATTGATAGAATAATACAAAATAGCTCGAGAAGAAGTTAAGCCTTCTAAATCCAAGATATTCTATTTTAATGTTTCTTAGAAAGTAAAAACTACCTTACATAAATATATTGGTTTCAAAGAAGTTGTTCTTCCCTACAAATACTTGGGAATTTCTTTTTTCCCAACTGATGGAATGAGATGACAAAAAGCACCATGCTCCTGACAGAAATACAATTTTAAAATACCATTAATTATAATATCTTTCGATTTCATCACTCGCCATCATCCTTGCCAAGGGGTGGAGGTAGATACATGTACAATATTCTGATTAAACTAGAACATCTGTCTTTTGTCTTATTGGGCATCTACACAAAATAGCTTCCTTTTTGTTTACAATATTTATATTTTTGAACAAGGAAATCATAAGATTTAGAGTTCGTTTGGTTGATGGAATTGATCTAGAATTGGAAAACAAGAATTGGTGAATTGGTATAGGCCAATTCTAATTTTGGTCCAAAATGAGCATTCAGCCAATTCTCCTCAAAACTTGAAATTAGAATTGAGGCATGGAATTGGAATTGGGAATTTAATTTTGAGAAGTGAAACCTTGTCTGACCTGTGCCTTATTCATCACTAACCAGTATCCCTGCATCGACTAAGAGAAGGAAGTGATTTAAGAACTTATTTATATTCAATTCGGACAATCAAAATATACTAAATTAAAATTTTGACACTACCATACAGCTGGCTTTGACATGACAATTGCATATGCAACAAGATGAATGGCAACTCCTCAGAGACTATTGAGATGTAACAAGCAAAATTATTTTATATATCAATCAATCTAAAATCATTATTTGAAAATTGTTGGCATTTGGGATAATATTATATGATCTATTATTCAATTTTTTTAGTAAGAAAATTATAGTTGCACATTTAAGCTTTTCCAAAATTTATCTTCTCACATACTTTCAACAAGTAATTGTATACCATCATAACAAAATAGTTCTGTCAATTTTCAGCTGGAACTTCACTACACTGCAGGTTTATTTGAGGCATGAAATTGTAATTTTTCACATTAATCTTTTGAAAAGGAAATAACATTATCAATTTTTAAAATTAAAAAAATAAATCTTAAAATAATATATTTAATAGTAAAATAATTTGAAAGAATATATTAAATTTTAATCTCTTTCCTTTTTCTCAACAATAAATTATGCAAATTTAAGGAACAAAAGCATTATCAAATGCTACTAATACAAATTAGAAACCACCAAACCTTCCTCAACAAAAAGATCAATGAGAACCATTCTATTCCTTGAAACTTTTAGGCAGTCATTAACCAAATATTTATCTTTATTTATTTTCTGAGGTAGGCCCTTAGAATCCCCACTTGATTGTGGACTTCAGTAACTAAGTAACTTTATGGGTAGTACTAAGGATTCTGAGGATTCTTCTCCCTCCTAGTCAATTGGGTCAGAATGGACCCAAGACAATACCCCTGTTAAACCTTTCAGTTAGGCTCACAACAATCCTTCCAACAATCCTCCCTTCCCTTGTTTCTATTCCTCATAGGTATAAATGACTAGATCCTTGTCAGAAAGAAGACTAACATGCTTGAAACTATTGTGGGACGGGGCTGAAATGAAAGTGAGGGTTGGTCCCATACCAGTGATAATGTCTAGGATGTTGATGAGCTGGTGCGAATATTGGAAAAATATGGAAGATCAAATTCATAAGTTGAAGGCTATCATTTTGTTGAATAAAGAAAAATAAGAGATTCTTTATACCTTGGCAAATATCAAAGTGAACCAAAACTAGGTGAACAAAAGGCTAGTGGATGTGGTTAATTTTAATAAACAAATTATGGAAAAAATAACCTCTTCCTTCAACACTCTCTAGGAGGAGTTGAAATACAAGATACCTAAAAGAAGGAAGATCAAGGAAAATATGTAGATTATGGTTTTATTGGTTGAGTTTCTTTCATGACGTTATTTTTGCTTTGTTGGGTTGGCCCTTTTTGTAATTGATCTAATCAAAACAATACCAATTGATATATTTACTATTATTTTCCACCAATAAATAAAATTTATTATTCCTCACAATTTTCAGCATAAATAAAAATGTTTTAACATTATCTAAATTATAAAAAATTAAGATTATTTAATAATAATTACAAATGATATCTACAAATAACTTCTATTAGCTTCATTTCTTTTAATAAACCTCTGAAAAAATATGAACAAATATTTCTCTCATTTGTAATCTTATTTTTAAATGGAAAATATTTATCCTTAATAAGTCTCATCCTTATAATCTTACTTTTTGAATGAAAATTATTTATTACTATTCAAGTGTATGATGGAAAAATGTTTATCATTTAGCAAGTTCTTACTGTATTCCTTTTCAAAATCTTATGATTACCATATCACTAGAAGATAATCTTTGCGTAGACTGAAAAATTAACAAACTTCAAATCAAGACAGAATCCAAAACACGAGAGCAGATCAGGGGAGACTTGGAGAGCTGGGAATTAAAGACCCTGAAGAAATTGGCTAATCAGTGCTATCATGGCTGTCGTTCGAGACAGTGCCATCATAGGCTCTCAGCTCTATCAAATCAAGGTCTGAATCATAACTTTCATAGAATTCTTCTTCATAGTCCCTCGGAAAGTAGTCATAATCATATTCTTACAGAGAATCATATTCATCATCAACTGAGTGGTAATCTTCTATCTCATACCATTCTGAATCATCAACCACGGGGCCTAAGAAAACCTTCAATTTTCGGCATCGATCACCAAGGAAATCCTTCATAGCTACTTCCCAACAGCCCCGAATATCCAAGTGTTCCAGCTGCTCGCACATGCTTAAAAGAGCCTCCACACCTGCATCGGTGGGCAGGCCATAAGCTAACTCCAAATGCTTCAAGCGAGGCATGTTCTTAGCAATGGCAAACGCTTTATCATCGTTTGGATTCTGACCGAAGGTGCTTTGTGGATGCATACACCTGCTCAAACGCGTAAGGAACTTGCAGTGTTTCCCCAGGGACTTCAACAAAGAAAAAGTAATCTTCTCACAACAACTAATGTCCAAATAGGTCAAGTTTGCCAATTTGGGAGCAACTTCCGTAACAATGGAATCAGTCACGTGACTCGTAGGCATGCGCAGCACCTCAAGATTATCAGAATAGCTAGCAATGAAGGCAAACAATTTGTCGCTGGTCAATCCAAACATAGACAATTTCCGCATCGATCCTTCGCTTCTCCTGACAAGCATCTCCACCATTCTCTCCACAGCTTCTGGCGTCCGGGGATGGCACCATTCCTCAATATCGATCTCTTCCCAGCAGTTCGGCTGCAAGACTACCATCCTCCACGACTTGCAAACTGCAGGCACTACCGTCAGAATCTCCTGAAACGTTGTTTTCTTGAAAATCAAGGTAAGAACATCTGGTATGAGCTCTCCACATGCTCGATCACACACTCCTCTGTTATCCCCCATCCTCACAGTTATCCGAAATTCCTGCCTCAAGCCCAAACTGATTAAAAAGGGATTACTATTATAGTAAACCCTAATTTTCATGAATTTATTTTACAATGTACTTGACTGCACCAGACAATTTTAATATATATTAGCTGATCTAAAACAGAATGAAGGGATGTACATCTTCATAGATGTTTGTGGGAATGGTTAACGACTTTAAACAATCTAACATTAACGCAGACTTAAAAAAACATCTGAGATCACAAGCATCTAAAAACAAATCTATAATTAAAACTGTAGACCGCCCTATTCTTCAAATAGGAAAATACATCCCATTTCTATAATGCATGACAGTCCTAAGATAAGAGTAGCAATTGGAAGCGCCTTAAAATTTACCCTCTTTCTTAAGCAGCATGGGTTATGAGATCACAGTAAGATAAGCGAAGGAATTGGCAGCGCCTGAAAATTAAGCCTCTTTCTTAAGCGGCAAAGGTTATTAGATCACAGGCATCTGAAAACAATCTAAACTTTAACCAGCAGACTCCCCTATTCGAAAAAAAGAGATATACATCCCCGTTTTTACAGTGCGAACAGTTCTAAGATAAGCTAAGGAACTACAAGCGCTTGAAAATAAAGCCTTAAACATAAGCATGGATTATGAAATGACAGACATCTGAAAACAAACTAAAATTAAACCAGCAGACTCCCCTATTCCAAAAATAGGAAAATACATCCCCAATTTTATCATGGAGGAGGAATTACAAGCCCTCTCAAAGGATAAACATGTGGGTATAATAGATATTTAGTTGATAGTCTTTATCCATGAGGGTAATGTCTTGATTTATTAACTACTAAAATTTTCAGATAAAATTCCAGATCAAATCTTTGAGCTTAGAAAGCTCAAATCTATAATATTATAATTGTACACCAATAGCTCTATTATCACATTTTCTGCCTATATTTATTAACTATCTAATATTTTCAGATAAAATTTCAGATGTTACTAACATTTGGGCTAAGAAAGTTCAGATCTATAATACATCCAAAAATATTGTAAAATAAGAGATTAGATACTTGATAAATAGGAGTCAACAATTACATAGCTGATTTCTGATAGCAATATCACAAGATGAGATACTTTCTTACCAGTGGGTAGATTACTCTTTTATTTTGGAGTCTACCATGTTCTAAAACCAGTCTCTGGTAGTTCTCCGCAAGTGCTTTAGGGCACTAATGTAGTGAGTGAAGGCAATTTATATTACTATCCAATTAGGTCATTGGAAGTAGGTGGTGTCTATGGGGTCATCAAAATGTGCCGACTTCGTATGGGCGGAGTGTTTAAATCAGATTAACTCTATTATAAAAGAGGTTGAAATTACATTTCCAATGACATTGTTATTAGTTGGTGTATTTTTAAATATAATTTTTTTTATTAATTTATTTATCATATCTTTATATTAACCAACCTTGTTATCAAATTTCTTTTAAAGAAGCCGAAAAAGGGAGCGTGGGTATGTGTATATTTAGTTGAATATTTTTTATTAATTTCTTTGTTATATCTTTTTATTAAACAATCATGTCATAATCTTATGTACATAGCAAAATGTAGAAGTGTTTAAGTATATTTGGTTTAAGAGTTGCATTTGCGATGACATTTGGGCTGGTATATTTATAGGAAGTAATGAAGACATTTATCTGTTAATACTAGTTTCAAAGAAGTTGTTCTTCCCTCCAAATACTTGGGAATTTCTTTTTTGCAAGGGTCTAATAGAACACCATATGGGTCCTTTATTATTACCTCAATTTTAGCCAAGATTTCATTTTGGAAATCTAGGTGATTTTCACTAGAGAAATTGTACTAATAAAATATGTCCTTAACTTAGTACCAAATTATATTATGTCTTTGCTTCAAGAGCTTTCAGGAATATTGTTGAAGTTGGTAAATTTAATAAGGAATTTGTTATGGAAGGGTAATGTTAATAAGGAATGTATTATGAAAATTGTATTTAGATCATTCTTTTTTTTGGGAACAAATAATAAGTGATAAATTGTATGGACTCTCTTCTCCCAAAATATATTTTCACAATGCTTGATCCACCTAAGGGCTCTTGTATGTGGAGCTTTATTATAGATAGAAAATAATTCATCCATCCTTATCTATTATAGATCATTAAAGCTATGGATATATCCTTGTTTTGGTAAGACTGGTGGAATAGTTATCCCCCACTTGGTATGTGCATAGACCCTCAAAAAGCTAAGGAAGTGCTTGAGTAGGCATAGGAATCTAAACTCAGATATTTTTTTGTCAATTTTGATGAGAATAATAGTGCTATTTGCTGGAAGGATTTTTCTACCTTACCTATCCCTCAAAATAAAAAAGAGACTTCACATGAAATTATGAAGTATAAGATAATCTAGTCTTCAGTACAATCAAAAAATGTTATTTGGGATCCTAGTAAGTTTGGATAGTATATTGTCATGAAGGGATATCAATTCTTGAGGATGAGAGACCTTCTAAATAATCTAATGGCATTTTCTTTCTATTGGCATGCTATTATCCTACCAAAAGAAGGTGCATTCTCATAGGTATCCCTAAATGACATGATTCTCTCTAGAACTCATCCGTCTAAATTAGATATATCTCAGGTTTTTTTATTTGTGCTTAGTAACCAACGATACAAAACTAGATATCATTGAATGATTTACTATCCTTTTTCTAAAACTTGTTGGTAGTGTATTCAAAGAAAACTGGGTTCATATGATCCATTTCCAAATACTTATGTAGATATTTTTTTCGGAAGATTGATCTCTTAGGAAGAGGGGCATTTACAACTTTTTGGGCCTGTTTATTCTCCATGTTAGTGACATATAGGAGAGAGGAACTAGTATTTGACCAACTTAATTTTATGTTTCTTAAAATCTTACTTGGACAGTCTGTTACTTATAACTAATATTTTAGGGTTGCATCATCAAATATGATGCCATATCAACATGTTTTGTGTTAAGTGTCCAAAACAACCTAAAACTAAAGTGAAAGAAATGGTAGTGAAATGGGAACACCAATACTTGTCCAACTAATGTGAATCTCACATGATTGGTTTCTTTTAGAAGAAGGGATACACTTCATTCAACTGTGGGTATTCATCATCTCTATCTCAATTTTAATGTTATAATTATTAGTAGAATGTTATAAAAAATACTAAATATTAAATCAACAAGTATGAATATCAAATCAAAAAATATAAGTATTAAATAAAAAATTGATATTACACTTATGAAAAGGTGTTTAGATATGCATCAAAGGGATACATGGAGCTTTAAATTTTAATGATGCATGATAAACATTTTCCACATCAACTTTTAGAAGAGCATCATTGAATTATGGGATGTTAAAGCATGATTCATCAATATTTGAGTTTCTAAGATGGAAGGTTGAATTTTCCAAGTTAGAAGGAGAGTCCATTGTTGAATCAATCAATGTAACAACATACTCCAACAACCTACATTCTTCATCTATGAAAATGATTTTAACAGGTAAAGTAATTGGACCATGACAACAAGGAGGCACTGACCACATCAAAATAGGGTATTTATGGTTATATTTTTTATGTTTTTGAACCCTAAATTTGATGCTTGAGAAGAAAATTTAGGTTTATAGTTTTTTCCCTCGTACACATTGGTTTCAACTCGGTCTTCTAGTGGATTGGTTCTGAGTTGGGCCTAAGGCTTTAGATGATTAGGGGAATTGTTTTAACCTCCAAATTGACCCATATATGGAATTAGAGAAGACATTAAAGAGGGAAGTTATAGATACAATTCTTGGCACCATTTTTTTACTTCCATCAATCATCTAAATAAAAATGCTTTAGCAACCACGAGAGACAATGCACCATGCCCCTAAAAGAAATAAAAACTTTTCATGAAAAAAATTAGTAGCCTCTTACTGGGAGATGAAGACCACTCTCCTTAGTGTAAACAAAAAGTAATGGAGAAAAATCACCATGAAATAGTCATGATAGTAATACTAGTCAACAATATTAGTTCTTGTAAATGGTTGATGATTCAATGATTTTTCATACAAGATGGAGCTCTTTTAGTTTTGTTACAAATTTAGTATTTTTATCTTTGTTTGGGCATGTTTTTAATTTCAAAATAAACCATTACTCCCATACAAGGTTGAAGTTTTAGAGAAGTCTATTTTTCAAATAAAGCATATTTTAATTTGCTATTTTGGGACTGGATGCTTTGTTTTTCTAGCCCATAGACTATTTTTTCTAAAGGGATTTCTTGTGTGATAAGTAGTATTGACAAATTATAAATACAATTTTTTTTTAAATTTTGAGAAGCCTATAATGATTAATAAGAAATCTTAATAGAGGTATGATGTAATTTGGTATGGATTAATATGAATAAATATTTTATTGTGTGTTAAAATCTATGTGTTCTCAATATTTTTTGGATAACTCCCTATTCTCCAGATTTTGCAATTGGTATCAAATCTTAGGTCAAGACTGATTTGTTTTTTGTTTAAAGAGCTCACCACATTGGAAGAAAAAATGTTTGTTAAGTTGCAACACTTTTCAAAATTGCTAAAATTTAGAGAAAAGAATTCAAGTTCTTTGATGTGATATAGAGATAGGAGGAATTGAATTTTTTTTGGAAGGGCATGTTAAAATTTTATATATTTTTTCAATGGGGAAGATAGACAAAATGGTAACTAAAAAATAAATTTTCATTTTGATTTGTGAGAATGATATTTGGAATGATGAATTGATAAAATTTGAAAAGTGTAGTTTAGATTTGGTAGAGAATACCAAAAAGTTTGGAAAGGAGAGATGAATATTTATGTCAAATTGACAAATTTGAGAAAGAATTACAGAATGTTAAAAAAAGAGAATGTAGAATTAAAGGAAATTTTAAAAGTGTTTGATGAAGTGAAGAAGGAAAATGAAGATTTGAAAAACCAGCAAAAATTGTTGAAAGAAAAAGATGAAAACTTGAAATCAAAGAAATAAATTTATGATGTTGAATGTGATACAAATGATTTGAGCCCGTTTAATAAATAGTATATAGATAATTTTTTGCGTTGGGAAAAGAGATTAGTGATGAAGGTAAACATGTGTCTATAGGTATGTATGTAATTTTCCATGATGATATTCAAGGTTGTATTGAAAATAATATTAGTTTGAAGATTATGCATAAAATGGGATTTAAAGGAAGATGACAAGGAAAACATGGGCAAGGCATAAGTGATCTCATTTTGCCCATTTGGAGGCAAAAAATTATCATCCTTGGATTTTGTAAGCAAGAGAGGCCCGATGTTTTTTTATTAGGGTTAAAATAGGTTTTAAAGGGATCAAAAACCCTTTTATAGAAAAAGAGAAAATAATAATATAAAATGCACCAACCAAAGTGAATAGGCATATCAAACCCAAAATATAAAGATACCAATTTAAGAAAAATAGTGAAAAAGGTATCCAAGGCCCAAAAAGAGATAGGAAAAAACTAAACAGAGAATAAAGAGGAAATAAAGGACAAAATAGGAAATCTCTTTAAGAGCTTTAGATGCATTAACCTATAGATGGGTAATTGCAATCATCACCTTCTTCAATTCACAATGATCAATAAGCATAGTCTCAACCAAGGATAACTTTAAGAAACCCCCTCCAAGGAAAATGTGTAAAATCCTAGTGAATCCTATATTATATTTAGGGGGAAAATTTTCTTAATGAAGAAGAATATTTTTTTCAAATTAGGAAAATAAAATAGTAAGTATTAGCGATTTTTTTCCTTCTGTATGAAAAATCTATAAAATCCTAGTGAATAATACATTAATGTGGGGGAAAATATATATTGTATGAGGTGAATTTTCTTCTTTTGAAATTAAAAATTTATAATATATGAGGTGAATGATTTTCTGTTGAAGGGAAAAAAATAATTGTATTGGTGAATTTTATCTACCGTTTGAAAATCTTTTTTTTTTTTTGGGCTAATCTTTCATTAATTATGGAAACATATACCATAACCATGATCGTCAACTACAACTAGTTATTTTTTATGTAGACAGTGGATAATGTTGGAGAGTGTGACATTTATAGTTAATAAATAAATGTCTTACCAGTGACATTAAATAATAAAGAAATATCTTATTACCCCGCACGAATTCCAAATTTCCAATTGGGTATTTTCATAGTGTGACACTATTTCCAATTTCATAGTCACAAACTCTACATTTAATATTAAATATTTTGAGAATTTTTAAGGACAAAAGAATTAATACGGATAGAGAAAATTGAGAGCTATTTTAGGTCTACCTCTGCTAAGTTCTTGAAAGTCTACCTCTGGAGTCTAATTTAGGTCTTTAGGCTATAAATTTTATCACATTTTCATATTCTAGTAGTAGTTTTATGAAGAGGGACACTCCTATCCATTTGACAAGCACATTTGAGGAGCACCAAAAGGCCTTTTTGGGCCTGGTCTCAGGACCAATAATAGAATCAATTTGGAAGGAGGTTGGAGCCTTTACAAATGAGGCAATGAGGATGGTGTTGTATCACGAGTTTCTAAAATTTTTTTATAGGTATCGAGTAACATAGACATTACATCTCATTTTTTGGTGTCTCTTCTAGACTTTGGTGGAGACAAGACGAATATTCTCTTGTTGTTAAGGAAGGTATTCAAAAAATAATTCATGGCTGATGATGTTCAAGTTGCATCTCTTGCACAAAGAGTGGTGGGGATACCTTGGGCAAGTGATTTACCCAAGCTTCTCCATCTAGGCCAGAATGTGGTCATGCAACCTTTTATTTTGAACCTTAAGGTTGAGAAATTAATGCACCATAGGAAATGGGCCTAGATTTGTGAGGGTTTTCTCTCAAAGTGGTTTCTCTTGGATGAAATGGTGGACTATAGATGGATATATGAGTTTTTAGAGCTTATCATCTCTGACAAGTTCAACTTAGATGGAGGGGAAAATCCCTACTGTTACTTAGGGGCCAGGACCCTATGGCCTACTATTTTGAAATCAAAGGGTTGAAGGTTTCTATTTTTTGTTTGGGTTTCTAGATGAAATTATCAGTTCTCTAGAAGGTACCAATTTTTTCTTGCCACTACCTCGTAACCTCCCTCATTTTGGTATATACATTTTTTTGGGAATCCGAATATTATAAATTTATAGAAAATATTAATGAAATTTTTTTAACTTCATTTTAGTTTTCTTTTTATGGATTTGGTAAATAATTTTAGCTTCATTATTTTGAAATATGTTCCTAGCAAACTCTAATTTGAGAATGAAATGGCCAAAATTGTGTAAAAATTATAATAATTTATAGAAAAAATTTAAATTAAAATGTATTAACGAGTTAAAAATTTGTAAATCATGAATCTAAAAATTAACCAAATAAATGTATGTATGTAATTTATTAATATTATTTAGAGTAATGAACTTGTTCATGTGTGTGAATATGAAATTGTAACTTTAAAATTTTAAAGTATCCAGTTATTCTTTATAGTAAAACTAAAATCTAAAACTAGCATAACAATTACAAATTTTATTAATGTGGTACTGTGGTAGTTCTAGTAGTCTAAAAATCCTTAATAATTACATTGTAAAATGAAAATTAAAAAAATTAATGAACGTTGGATGTGGATGAGTGTAGTTTACAGATCCATGTCATTAACTCCATTTCGAGGGGAAGTTGTGAAGTTTAAGAACTTTTGCAATTGTCCTCCAAAAAAGTGACATGTTAGGACTATTTAAAATTTGAAATTTAAAATAATAAATTATAAAATGAATGAAAATTGTAAATTATTCGGTGTTCACTTTTTTTAGAAATTTACAATTTAGTGTAAATGAAAACTAATTTAATTTAAATTTAATAAATTTATTTCATATTACCACATTTTTGAGCTTGTTAAAAATGCATCCCTTGTTGAGACTTAGGTCATTCTAGAACCCCTTATCCACCTCTAGGAAAAGATATCATCAGGTTTTGGTAGTTTTTGCTACTTAGTGGATTTTAGGATACTTTGGCACCCCACTAGAATTTTAGAAAGTTACTCCAACTATCATCTCCTTGAGTCTTTATGTTCTTGGGTTGATTCTGATTAATACCGCAATATTTACACTCTAGGTGATTAGGTTAGGTCAGCTCAAAAAGTGGCAAAGTCAGTCCATAGCTCTAAGTATTTTTAGCATTTTTTTATATTAGTGGAAAAATCCTAAGTTGGATTGAAGAAATGCTGAAGTTCCTCTTTGTGATAAATTGATGTTCAAAGTGCCTAAGAGGGTAGAAAAGGAAGCTTGGTGGTGTGATTTCTAAAAATCCAAAGAAACACTAAAATCCACATTATGAAGTCATGGTGGAATTGAAAGAGGGTTAAAGAAGTCAAAATAATGAATTCTAGACTAATTAATATTGAAAATACTTCTCATACTTGATGAAACTCATTTCTTTAGAAAAAAGGGCATTCAAACTACCAATTAATCAGAAAGTGAAGGAATGAAGTGTGATATATGAAATCATGAAAGAGGGTCTCCTACCATTGTAAAGGAGAAGATTTCATTTTTATTTTTAAAGAACTATTTGTTAACTAATAGGTTGTATGGTGTATTTTGGGCTGAAGGGGAAATAAAACCCAATTTTTACAAAACTCTTTTAGAGTCATGGCATGTGTCCACTCAGGTTGACGTTGTTTTATGATGACATGTGACTAATAACAAGGAAAAAGTTAATAGGACTTGTGACACCTAAGAGTGACTACAAAATACCATTAGATTAGCACAAATCAATGATGTACAATGTATTTTGGGCTAAATGGTAAATGAAACCATTTTTTTGTAAACCTATTCCAGAATCATGACACGTGTCCACTCACTCGGTTAGTGTCATTCAATGATAAGGTGTGAGGTGACTATGTGAATACTAGTACTGAAAAACCAAAAGTGAATGAGACCTGTGACACCTGACAGTGACTACCAATGACTATTGGATGGGAATAGATCAATGGCCCAAGGTGTACCTTAGGTTGATTTGGGGAATGGTCACATCTTTTTGCATGTGTACCCTATAAAGAAGGCACATATCAAGATTTCAAACTCAATTAAGTATTATTAAAATCTAAATTGGAGTAAAAAGTAAACATATAATAAATGTAATAACTAAAAATCTTGATTTCGGGTCTTCGATAGAAGTTGTAATGTCAAATGATTAAGTGACACATTTCATAGTGTTGTGATTGATGATGAGATGTAGACAATAGACTATAGTAAT
Organism: Chamaecyparis obtusa; assembly: GCA_027943335.1. Taxonomy (NCBI): domain Eukaryota; kingdom Viridiplantae; phylum Streptophyta; class Pinopsida; order Cupressales; family Cupressaceae; genus Chamaecyparis; species Chamaecyparis obtusa. The sequence continues at coordinate 18,149 of BSBK01012661.1, forward strand.
AAATTTATTAAATACCTATGACCCATCGACTTAGTACTTCAGCAATGGGTCAAGCTCCCTCATCATCTCATTATTAGGATCCTTAGATTCCTTGCCATCACCTTCATAGCTCCTTGGTTCTTTGCTATGTTATTTTTTACTCTGCATACCTCTTCTTAATTTCATCTCAAGTTCAACACTACTAGTACTAGTACATAAGTCATTGATATCATTGTTTCTTGCACTCCCACTTTAGTTTGAAATATTTCCCAACCCTCTTCTTTGAAATTTCTTCCTCCACACTTCCAGTGCCCTATTACAAGGAAAAGTACATGGACATCATACCTAGATGTATAGAGCCTCAAGTAATTTTCAAAATTATTATCTAGTTTGTTTCTTATCTTTGACTTAGGAACCCCAAAGCACTAAAAAATCTACCATGCTCCACTGACCCCAATATCATGGTCAAACATAAATCAATAAGCTTGAAAAATTATGATATTGAACCAATCAATATTTCACTCAAAGCTAGATTTTTCCAAAGCCTTTTTATCCATCCATGTTCATGGAGTTCCACATAATTTTAAATTATTCCCTCATTCTTTGTGAAAAATGACTTGATTTCTCTCTCAGATAAGATTCATCTAAAATTCTATTTATAGTTATTCCATTGATTTCTTTCAGTTTGCAAAAATGATCTATCAAAGTTAATAGATTATTTGAAAATATGTTGAATTGTTGGTGAACTCACAATAGTGGGTTACACTTTTTTGCTTGAACGAACACTGAACTCTACATTTTGAAAAAAAAAATCAGATTCAGATGCATATTGTCGTTAAACCATTTGAAATTAGAAGATGAATTAATTAGAGTCTTTTAGGATTTTTTGTCTAGATTCTAAATATATTTTTTTATTTTTATTTTTAAATTTATTTGAATGGTTTATTCTTTCTCCCATGAAAATTGGTATGTTGCTGAAAACATCATTTTCAAAGAGTTACATTGTTTTCATAGAGCATAACATTTTTTATAAAATAGATATCAATGTGATTCTTTCCAATTTATTTTTTTAAAATCCATATGGAGGGCATGCAATTGGTTTGTCAAAATTATCATGATTATTTCATATTTTATTAACATTTGAAGTTGACTAAACTGTAATTTTGACATACCTTGACTACATAGCTTATAACTTGTCGTGTATTTGTCCAATTTCATTTTTATTTTTTTTGATAGAAAGATAACTTCAATACCTAGAGCATAGATATTTTTTAGAATTTTTTTTCTCCCATTTATTATTTTTTCATAAGCATCAAACATAGAGGTAGACATATGGTGAAATATCTATGTTTAGTAAAACTAAAAAAACAAAGTTTTAATAAAATTAATATGTATTAACATTATAATCATTGGAAAGATTTTTCTCACTAGTACCTTACTACATAGATTGTTTTGTCAAATGAATTCATTTGATTTTCCAAAAGATAAAGTCGAAGTGATTTTTGTCATCATTTTAATAGGTGCGAAGGAGACTCCATTATATGTATGAATGAGGAGTATAGATGTTATATCAATGTTTTTTTTTATCTATGAGGCTATCAGCTAACCATTTGTAATTAAATCATTCAAATGGAACCTCTCAAGGCTTAAATCATCATATTTTATTAAAAATGTGTTATTTTAACAAAAATCACCATCTCTAAAAAAGTGTAACCCACTATTGTGGGGTCACCCTTGTTGAGACTCCAAAAGTGAGGAAACACAATATCGATGGATTCAGGTTGTTTGACTAGAGGGAATCTTTGTCTAATATCTTAGGAAATATCATAGGCAATGTGCTTCACATAAGTAGTTACAAACCTCACAATCTTGGTAAAGTCTTCCCTTGTAACACTTCATAGTCACTTCACAGGGTTCTTCCTTGGCTCCTCAGACTCGACCCTAGAAAGATAGATTCATTCTATGGGCCATGCAATGAATGCTAGTAATGTAGGGTGCATAAGAACTTTCTATCTTTGTGAAAAGAATATTTATGTGGCCTTATTTTACTAAAGCTCCATTTGCTCCAACACACACCAACTTTCTGGCAATCATCATGTAATCTATACCTCCATATTCAATTAGAGAACTCTTTGCTAGTTCAAATATATATATTTTTATTACATTATCCTTCATTTTAGTAATAGTTATTTGATTAGGTTGGTGAACACAATTTTGTACAATATAAACATTCATGCCTAACCAGGAAGTATTATCTACTACTGTAACATTGTCTAAAGACAATGTAATAAACTTTTACTCTTCAATTTTTACCTTTACATCTTCTTTTTAAACCTCAACAAGACATTTTTCCCATTCCCATCCATTGTTCACTAACCAATGACTGTTAAGATAGTTACACACTTTCAGAAAGTGTAATACAAAACTCAACATCAATTTGATGGTTAGTCTGTCATAGAAAACCCTCTACTCAAAATATAAAAGACAACATTTAACTGAACAACTTTTCCCATTTTTTCTACTTCCATTTCTTTCCCAAAAAAAGATTCAATGGAGCCTTTAACTCCAGTAGGATTCATCTATATATTCTACTAAAATTAAAGTAATTATGCATTCCTAACATGATGAGAGTCCTCTTTTTCTTTCCACCTTATCACTTATTTTTCAACTCTATCTATAGTTTTCTTTCCAGAAAGTTTACCCATATGCTTATCTATGGTGTCAAGTTTTATCTACAACCTATTTTTCTTTTTATTTATCCTGGTGCAAATCTTACATATGCATTCTACTAGAGGCTCACCTTCAATTGGATTGTCCATTGGTTCAATGAACCAATACTTTGACGCCTATCCCACATCCAATATTTTTTTGATTCTCTATGCTTTTTTAAATTGTATTTTCTTTTCTTCTTTCATACACAATCATTATCTCTGACATTCTTAGCCTCACACAATTCAATTATATCATTGTGGCTACTCTAGGTATTTATCTGAAAATATTCTTCAAGTTCATCGTGATCTAAGATATCAGGTTCACCACCTTGTTTAATATATCGTGTAGGTTGTAAATCTACTTATTATGAAAGTAGCTTCCTAATTTTGGCCTGAAACATTTCTACCACTAAAGAATGATGATATCATTTTTCCTTTTGTTGGCCTCTCTTGGATTTCTCCAAATACAGGATGAGGAGCCTTACCCTTATTCCTAGTCAACATCTCCAACGAAATAAAGGCTGCCAAAAAAATATTTACTTATTGAAGAAGTGATAATATACTATAATATATATAAATATAACTCATTGACCCTATGGTTTATAATATAAAATCTAGATACCATCATGTTTAAGGTTTCCTAGCCCCCAGGTGACTAGTGACAACTAACTCGTCCCCACTAAGTAATAATGAACTCATCATTATAGTGTCGCAGACAGATAGAGGTGAAATGCCAGGTGAATTCAGAATAATATTATATTAAGTACACTTCAAAAATTAAACACTTACATTTTCCTCAATTATAATTGCCAATGCACCCAGTAGTTTGAAATGTTTCTATCGATCAAAATTGAGATATCAGAAATAACCAAACCAAATTATCTACAATAAGACATCTATGAATGTATTTATACCAATCCTTTTTGGAAAATTTGTATAGAAGATTATATAGTATCTAGTATATAAATATTTGGAAAATCCTACATAATTATAACACATATTAGGTAATTTCCTAGGTGATTGTGGGTCCTCAAATAATTTTCTATTATTAATAGAGTTGGTGAAATGGCATCGGCTAGAGATACGCATCCACAAAATGCTAGGAAAATTTGGGGGGCCTCCTCTCAATATATCTTTATAACACTATTTATGAATATAGGACTCAATTAAGATAATCATTGTAAAGAGTAGGAAATTTTTTTAAATTAAATGTGTCCAAAAATTAGATTTGATTGGCAATATTATGAAAGAGAAAGAGAAAATGACATAAATTCATGGGCGATGGGCCTGGGCATTCGGCCCAATATTTATAAATTTTGGACGACATGGCCAACTTGGTATACACATTATAGTCACCAAATTTAGAGTTTCCAACGAGAGACATTCACTAATTGGTGAATATTCACCGCCAAATTTATAATATCCTTGGTGGCAAAATCCCTTTTTAAATTGTCCTTTCTCCTTTTGTTGGGACAAGAGATTTTTAGGCCCTTAGCCTACTCCAACATTAAAAAATGTTTATCATGATGAGTCCTATCGTGAATATCAACTAAGAAGTTCATGGAATCAACAATCAAATTAATGCTTTTATGGTTCTGAGACATCATAATGTGAAGAAACTCTTTTCCACTTTTCACCACTATCTCAATCTAATTGAGTTAATTGTCATTATGCTACTGTTACCCCCAATTTCCATGTGCCTACAAATTTGGATAAAACCTATTCCAAAATCTCTATTTTCACCTTGCCAAGCATCCCTGAAAATTTTGTAAATTTGTGCCTCATCTTCTGGCCTCTGCAATTATTTCAAGTCCCTGGTCTGCAAGTAAAAAATTTGAAAAAAGTAGCCATTGGAGGCATAAAACCCTACAAACCCTAAGCCTTCATTCTAATTCCTTGTTACTTTATCAGCCACTTAAGTTTCAAATACTCATGTGCGCTAATTTCTCATTGGCTAGTCGCTAGTTCTCCACATCAGTCGGCGGTTACCTTTTCCTTCTAGCGATTCAGTGAATGCCTTGCTCACATAATACCCCAGTGTTTCATGGTTAAGTCCTCAATAGTTAGTGATTCAGCAAGAGGTCTATCCTTCCTTTTGTCACATAGTCACTTAAATGTTTGGCGATCTTTTTATGTGGGGTCCTGGTTAGAAGATCTAACGGCTATCTGATGATCTGAAGGGTTTGTGTCAAAGCATCAGATCATGCACCGACCATCAATTCCCTTTCAATGAAGCACTATAGTGTGTTAGTGGGTCTGATGCCACATCATCCTATGTAGAAGCTCTTGATTGTTCGAGAGATAATGATTTGTAAAGAATGTCAAAGCAGGCCCGACAGATTGTGTCCCTTTTAATCCTATAGCTAGCGCATGATCTCATGGGTTGTGTTAGAGCCATGAGATTATGCGCCAATCAATGATTTCACTTTGTTGTCAGAAGCCTTATGGGTGGTTCCTCATTTGCTGATGTGCTCATTTTCTATTGGCCGACAGAGCGATGACTAAGATTTGTTAGTGGGGCCATGTCAGAGTCTCTACAGGCATGTCAAAAGGATGAAAATCAATGGCTAGCGTATCTTTGCATAGAGGTTTTCTGACACATGCAATCTTACACCTTCCATTCGATCTTCCAAATGTTCAGGTGTTGTCAGTGGGTCCAATGCCAGGTCAGGATGACGTGCCATCTTTCGATTGGTCAAAGTAAAAGGAAAATTTGTGGGACAATGTTTCCAGGTGTGCTAATGTGCTCGCATGTGATTGGCTATTGTATGATGACCAAGATTTGTTAGAGGATCTGATGTGTTAGTGGGGTCATGGCTTAATGAAGATCTACAGTGGGCATATGATCTGAAGGAATATTTGGCGGTCATGAGATCATGCGCCACCCATTAGATTGGAATCTCAGTTTGAGTGGGTCCATTGTCCAAGCTTGTCGAGGTGGTTGCTAATGGAGCGGTCGAAACAAATAGAAAGGTGACATGTGGCAGCCTGGGCTGAGGGTTTGAAAGCATTCTACGAATCAGTGACTAAAGGGGTTTCTCTTGTTCGCTTAACAAAACCAGGGTAAGATAAAAGACTAAGCGATTCAGTGAAAAGCCTTGTTCACTGAATCGCTTGACTAGACTAGGGTTAAGAGAAGGATTTCATGAATAAGAAAGTCTTCAGTTACATGGTCACCGAATGACTTAAAGGAAGAAGGGCTCGAGGTGGGTCCAAATATCCCGACATGACAATTTGCTTTCTTCTCATTGGCCACTGACTTCCACAGTGGTTTTGACTTGTTAGAAGGGTTTTAAAGTTGTTTTTTCAGGAGTAATCTAGGCTATTCATCTACCAGGAAACAAAGGATATTGATGGTCACATTTTAAAATGACCGACTAGCTGTTAAATTTTCAAATTCAAATAGTTCTAAGAGGGTGTTTTTTGCCAGTATTTGATTTGCAGGCCACGAGTGGCGAGGTTGTTCAAAGAATTTATGCCTCCAAGAAATTTGTAGTTAAAGGAAGATGATAAGGAGGTCTGGGTGGCCATCATGGCTCATTTCTTGTCTCAGAAAGGTACCAGTTATGCATTCATGGCAAGACTTTGTGCAAGAAAGTTGATGAATCCAGGTCACTTGTCTGCAGGTTGATGTAGTACAGGGATGGGCACGCAAACTTGAGGTTTGATCAGCCATAATGTTGCAGAGATATATTCATGATCGGAATTCATTGAGTTAGGGTTAGATATTATTTTAATGAAAATCTTTTGTAACCCTAGTTAGGTTAGTTTTTTACTCCTGCCTGCGTGCAGTTGAGTTGTATATATTGTATTTTTGGAGCTTTTGAGCTCAGAGTTGGACAATTGTAGAAGAAATTCAGCTTTTCTTAAGGGTCATCCATGGTATCATTTTTAGCCTCTGGCTTATAGAGTTGTAAATCTTTCATTGATGATTCAGATATTGCAAAGGTATTTTGTAACAATCTTTCATGTTCCTATGCTTCCTTGTCTAGATTATCTCTTATTGGATTAAAGTATATGATGTTTTTAGTGATATCTTAGGGTTCTTGATCCCTCTTACTTTTTGTAATTGTGTGTGTTATTGTGTTTGATCTGATTTAGATGTTTTTGTAGGTATACTTCAGCCACCGAACAGTCTTGTCTCAATTCTACACCGAGTTGCAGAAGTGAATGTCTGCTTCGAGGTCATAAGTTGTGTCTTATGTTTAGGCCCTCCTATGAAACACTTATGCAAGCCTATTTAGTAAGTTGTGACCTACTAGACCTAAGCCTTTCATTGATTCCATTCCTCTATACTGAGATCCAAACCCTAATTTTGGTGTATAACCTAGTAGGTAGTTTGCTTTCAAGTCATTTCCCATTCAAGCATTCCTTCTATCCCTTTCCCTCAAAAGTTTACTTTTCATGTCTAGAAGCAAATTAAGGTGATTATCCAAGAGGAACCAGCTTAGAACCTAGAGGTCTCATCTTAGTAAGTATAGGTCCCACAACCTGGAGATGATTCCCATGTTATACTAGGTTATCAAGACTACGAGAGCTTGAAATAAGGGTGCAAACTTAGTGTATAACAATTTTGGCACGCTTGGTGGGACAAGAAGTTTATTCAAATTCAAGTTATGTTATCTTTGATATGCAGATTGCATAATACCAACTTTTA
>BSBK01012662.1:0-76576 GCA_027943335.1 Chamaecyparis obtusa
TATATTTAGATCATCTATTTCTATTTAATATATATTTGCAATGTACTAATTGTTCATTTATTATGTTTTTCAACTGTCAAATATATTAAATAGTATATAGAAATTTAGATAGAATGTCTTTACAGAAGTAAACACAACTTATGAAATTATAATAACATATCACCCAAGTTAACGTGTTAGAAACCTAAGACATTTTTTGTTGAAATTTGAAGTTTTAAACAATCAAACAAGTTCAAAAGCTGGTGCACAAGCACCTACGGATCATATAGAATGTAATTATACCTTCTAATGGTTTTTGTGTTGCAAATATGTTTTTGGTGTTATTTGATGCTGTAATAAGACCCTAACGTCCATTGACCAAATTTTCAATTGTTATTTTAAGCCTTTCAAAGGAATTGTCTATAATAGACCTATGGCACTGGTTTCCTCAAATTGATAAAACCGCTCCAAATATCAGAATATGATTTATAGCCATATTCCAATCCGTAAGTCAAAAATGTCATCAATAAATATACTTATAATTTATGTTAGAAGCATACATTTCTAATCTCCAAACTAAACCAACATAGCCAATATTGAAAATAATTTACTCTATCGTGAAAAATGAAATTTGTAAGAAGTATCAAAAGGTATCAAATAGGAAAGTAGCTTAATAGTATACATCACACATGAAGGTCCCCAAAATGTATGGAAAATGTATGGGCATGTGTAAAAACAAGTAAGTTTAAATTTATAAGTCAATCGGACAACCTGTGAACACCCCCAACTGTGTTCCCCATTCAATGGCATTGTCATCTGGGTGCCCTATGAGTCAACCTGAAAAGTGTGCTGTAGTCCAACACCACTCTGGAGGCTCAAATGCCTCATGTTGCAAATTCAATGGTCTGTTCTAGAACTACATCTACCAGCTACGTCCCCCATGAAGTCACCTTGTAAGTACAGTCCATAACTATTATTTGGTTCCTTGATGGCCACAATGTCATAATATTGTTGATCAACATGGTCTTCCTGTCACTCTCAAGAGAATTGCAGAAAAAACTCCAAACGTCAATGCTGATCTCTAAACTGTGAGGGTGTAGAGAATATAGAGAATATACAATCCCCAAACCGAACCACCACGCATCTGTTGTCGTGGCCAATAAAATATATTGCTGCAACTCATCAGGTAGCTGGCCCAAACGTTCTCTTATGGTGTTGTCCATGTTAAATGTTTGCAGTCTCCTGCAAAACCAAAGCACAAAATTCTTAGTAATATGTTTGTAATGTAAAAAAACAAAATAAATAAGCATGGCTTACCTTATGCCAGTCCTTACTTTATTCCTTGTCCATAACATTTAAATAAATTTTTCAATACTCCGTAAAATGCATCTATATAAATCAACTATACAAATATTCAAATACAAAAATAATGGTAGCACATCCTCTAAAATATATCACCTTTAATTCAAGTGTAAAATAATAGTAAATGTAAAGTTGTATTGAAAATTAAGGTAAGGTTAGTATAATGGATAACTTATTTGCTGATAAAGGAACTGGTATGATGTATTAATTCAAAATATTAAACGCTTACAACTAATAATACTGATTGAATAGGACTTAAAAAGGATCATGTCCTTTTGATGACTATTTTGGAAAAAATAACGGCAGCTAGCACATCCTCTAAAATATATCACCTTCAATTCAAGTGTGAAACAATAGTAAATGTTAAGTTGTATTGACAGTTAAGGTAAGGTTAGTATAACAGATAACTTATTTGTTGATAAAGGAACTGGTATGTTGTATTAATTCAAAATATTAAATGCTTACAACTGATAATACTGATTGAATAGGACTTACAAAGGATCCTGTCCTTTCAATGACTATTTTCAAAATTAACAATTCATAATAACAATAAACAAAATATAATTAGGCTTCCTCAAACCATAATTTAACATTAGAGAAATCTTCTATCTATTTTTCTTTCTCATTTGTATAAGGACCATTTATGGCATTTCTTGGCATTTGCTGCATGTGGTAGAAAACATTATACACTTTCACATGAAATATTGTGTCTTTGAACACTGACGACCACCTTCCTTTTTAATTGCTCACTAACACATAGTGTTGTGGGCTTTCGATACCTTATATCTTCTATCGGCATAACATTACTGCCATTTCTTCTGTAAGAGATTTGTGAATGTACCAGATTTTTCCATCATCTCTCCATCTTTATCTAACATTGGCATTGAAAACATCCACCAGTTTTGCCATCGGTGTAAATTAGCTTATCCCAGGAAGATTTTAGACCCATCCAGGCAACTTCTATCAAGGTTAGTTTAAGATTAGTTTTCAGAATAGTTATGCATTATTTTTTTTGTCCCGCTTGTGTGAATCAATTTGAGATGTAGAAAATAATAAGTGCACATGTCCTCAGTCAAAAACATTAGGTATTTTTTGTGAACTCGGTCCTAGTTACCTTATGTTATTTGCAAGATGTCTACAACGTGTGACCAACTTTAAAGGGAATGCACTGTAATTAATAGAACAAGTATTGTAAATTAAAAAATAGTTGCAGATAAAGATAGAGATCTCTTACCTATACAACCCTCCCCTTGACACCATGTCTAGAATAGAAGCATGACTAGGATTGGTGATCGAAAACACAAATCACTTTTTCTACCATATTTGTCAAGATGGACCAAAAGGGTAACTATGCAGGTGTAGGCTATTCTCTATTTTTTCTATTTGAATCACTTTTTCTTCCATATTTGTCAAGATGGATGAAAGGGTAAGTGCGCAGGAGCGGTCTATTCTCTATTTTAGCTATTCGAATCACTTTTTCTTCGGTGAGATAGATTAAAACCATTCCATTGGGTGTTTTTACCATGATAACCAGAGCTAACATTGATCTTGTTTTGTGAATGTAAAAGCCAATACTTTCTATAGAATTGGTGAAAACTTGGGTGATCACTTCATTACTTTCATCCCCTTGCAATGGACAATGTTTCGTCGATACAAGAAATTTTCACTACTTACCTATGTTCACGTGCAAACATTGGTTTTCAATCATGCAACGGTGATTAAATATAACATGGACGAAAGGGTAAGTGCACAGGGCTATGTGCTATTCTCTATTTTTGTCATTCCAATCCCTTTTGTTTTTTCTATGCCTAACTAAATATGGAAACTACTGTGTTTTTTCAAATATTTTTCCATTTCATTATGTTTTTTTGTATGCCCATTGAAGGAGCAACCACACCTTACACATTCATGGCCAGACTGGTTTTTTTATTTCCATGGACACCCAATGCCTATAAATAAAATTTTTGGTGCTCCTCATGAATATACAACCCAACCCAATCAAAACCCAAATCTATTAACTGTTAAAAAAAAAATCTATAGTAATGTCACACGAATACATGCTAATGTACAAACACCAAAACAAATCTTATTTTTTAAACTATTGAGACAAACTACTATAAGGACAAACTATTTTTCCTACTTACCTATGTCGGCGTCAAACAATAAATGTAGGTTTTAAATCATGCAACCACAATTAAATATAAGATGGACGAAAGGGTGAGTTCACAGGGCTCTGATATTCTTTGTTTTCACCATCCCAATCAGTTTTGTTTTTTCTATGCATGAGTAAATATGGAAACTACTGTGTATTTTTGATCATTTTCCCATTTCATTGTGTGTAAGGACCTACTGTATCACAAAAAATTCAAACAAATACAAATAAATATAAATTCTTTTTTTAACAAAATTTATTTACATACAACACACTTGTTCTGGGATTCTCAATTTTTCTAGACCGAAAACCTGAAATCATTCTACGTTTATCGTCTAGGTCTTCCCCAAAAATGCTCAAATTTTTCTCTCTCCCACTCCACCAAAACAAAAGATTTCTTTTAAATGGATGAACTCTACTACTTAACGCCAGTCCTTACTTAAGAGTGAAGTGTTTGAATATTAACTTCAACATGAGTTGAATTAAAGGCAATGGACTAGCAAAGGTAGCACACATCCAAAGTTGAGTTAATTTCGGCATCCTTTTCCCTTGACATTTTCACTTTTTCATGTGATCTGAAACTATCCCATAACATGTCTAGTCCTGTCACCGATAGGAAACTATTATGTGTTTTTGATTGTAAGTGCGAAAGTCTGCACTCAAAAACATCAAGTATTTTCTATGAAGTCGGTCCCACTTCTGTTATAGAGGAAATGTAAGTGTGCATGTGCAAATGAAAAAAATGTTATGTGCTTTTGACATGCTGTGGTGTAAGTGCGCAAGTGTGATGTCAAAACCATCCTCTATTTTGTATGTCATCGGTCAGAGTTTTGGTAAAATTTGGACACACATCAATAATGCGTGATCCCACGAAGGTTTAAAGATAATTATATATTTATATCTTGACCATTACATCATTTTTTATCTCACGGTTAGTGCTATCCCTTAATCCTCAAAGTGCACACCTTTTATGTTTACAGGATCGTGCCTGAATGCCACCCATCCATAGTTGTCAATGGGGATCACATAGCATCTGTTAAGCTACTCGGTGAAGGTTATTTGGGTGGTTAATGTTAGACGAGCCCAGTTAGTAACTAGTGTAACATCTGGTTGCATCCAAGAAAAATTAATGTCTCTACTTCATTCGTTAGATTTCTGAATGCACCAGTATTTTCCATCATCTTTACAGAATATGTAACCATTATTTGTTTGGTCCCATTTGCGCATATCATTTGATAGAACTTGCACAATTACATTTATGATGCCCTATATGTAAGGGCACAGGTGCGCTATGCCAAGTGTTCTATTTTTTCACATGTCTACATAATTGTAAGTGCAACTATTGCTAACATTATCCTGTCATGGCTACCAAACACAGTAACCCCTAACATTTTATGCCACACCTAACTATCTGTTTCATGTCCTTTCTTTAGTCTCCATCACACTGTTACTATCTCCTTGTTTAGTCCCGCTTGAGTGAATCGATTGATATAGCTTGCACGATTACATTTATGATGCCCTAATGTAAGTGCACAGGTGCGATGTTCTATTGTACGTATGGTTACACTATTGTACGTACCCAAGAATGATATAAAAAATGGAGTGGAAAATACACAACAGTTTCCCTATCTGGACCTGTGCACTTAACATTTTGTATGTCTTATATTTAATCCTACACCTGCGACTAAAGTTCACCCGTTGATCTTAAAAAGATGATGACTACGTAGACATCTTGTGAATAAGGTTAGGTAACCGCAACCAACTTCATAATAAATACGTGATGTTTTTGACTGCATAATTCATCAAGGTTGTTACAATCTACAAATTTGAAGTAAAAACTAGTTGAACAACAAGTATTATTGTTGAGAGGTTAGATGTTCTTTCATAACAATGGAGAGTCAATGAATTCTTAGTTATCATTTCATACTTTCTTGTTATCTATCTGTTGTATTGAATCCATTCTTGTTGTTGTAAAAGTGTTATATTCATTGGCTTAGGTGCACCTACCTTGGTTTTCAAGACCCAAAAATGCAGTGTCAGTCTTGTCCCTATAGTTGGCCCACAACTACATTACATCCACATTTTTCCCACACAAACTATCATTAAATGATTTTTTTTTAATGACTCTGTCTCCAAGGCCCCAAGAAATTGGCATTGGGGAAATCCACACATGCATGCGAATACCTACTTGCAAAATCAATTAGATTACTTGAAGGGAGAATAGGAAAATAGACAATGCATTAATACATATCCAATCCATGAAAAATAAGACAAAACAATATGGCTATGCAAGTGTTAGACTAAAAATAATGATCAAGTTTGCAAAGCCAATGTAATTATTTCTAGTTAAAACATGTAAAAATGCACATAGCATAGAGAGAAGTGTGTGCCTGCTGCATATGGCTACTGAGAAGAATAAAACAAATATTCCAAATCGGTTACATTTTATTTAAACCTTTTTTAATTTTAAGATAAATCACCAAAGAATACAATTGAAAAGTACACATGCAATGCATGGACATAAAAGACATGGTGGGAGGTGCAAATTGATCACTAACAATAATTGTCTATTTTATGTATACAAGATCAGTGTTGAGGGAAGAGATATGATGACTGTAATTAGCCATGGTGTCCCTTATTTACACATATGTAAAATTCTAAGTCCACATATTTTCCATCACTTGCATAGTCAATGCAATTCTTTCAAGTTAAAACATGCAAAAATGCACGTACCATAGAGAGAAGTGTGTGCCTGCTGCATATGGTTACTCAAAAAAATAAAAAATATTTCCAATATTTTACATATAATAAACACCATTTTTAAATTTAAGATCAATCACCAAAGAATACAATTGAAAAGTATATATGCAATCCATGGACATAAAAGACATGGCAAGAGGTGCAAATTTTTCATTAACAATAATTGTCTATTTTATGTATTATGAATCAGTGTTCATGGAAGAGATATGATGACTATAATTAGCCATATTGTCCCTTATTTACATATACATAAATTTTAAAGTCCACATATTTTCCATCACTTGCTATTGCATTTCTCAGTACAAGTGGGCCTTGTCAGTAAAATGAATAGCATGCAGCCTATCATGAATGTGGTGTATTACATAGATAAAACTATCCACATTTTGATAGCCCTCCACATCCATGGTGATCTGGCAGGAACAGAACAGGTTCTTAGAGACTATCAGGAGTCAATCCAGCCACCTCCATGAATTTCACCTTCCAAACATCTGGGTGACATCTCAAAACACCTAGCATCGCATCATACTTATTACTTGACTCAGAAAACATCTTCTTGTTAGCAGAAAGGGCTGCCTCCACACTACTACTAATCAACTGCTATTCAAAAAATTCCTTCTCCTGCTTCATATTATTCTCCCTCAACTCTACAAACAACCTCTCCAGGTCACTGTTTTTCTTCCGCAATTCTTAATTTTGCAACAAAAGAAATTTGTGCTCTGCTTCAATAGCCTCCAAATTCTGGGATATCACAGTAATATGATTGCACTAAAGTAAAATATGACTTTTAGTCAATTTCTATACTGAACTCTTCAATGTATCAGTCTTGAGGGGATCATTTGTGGCTACATTTTTTCCACTCTTGGCCACACCACCAGTGTTTTTTACTCCCAGTAATGGTGCTTCCATTGAAGAAGGTCCTTCCCTCTGACCGAATGAGTTGGTCAACATTGCACACTTTCTTGGGCTATCAAACTATGAATTTCATAAACATGTATTGATAGGGTTATGCTTGGTAGATTTTTCATAGCCCTTTAGTTGTGTGGGAGCATCTTTCCATTTTCCCATCCCTTCTTTCAAACACTACAATTATAGTTGGTTAATGAGGATTGAACTTGATTGGGACTCACACAAGTTGTCATACTATCAATTTCCATAAATAAGGAATGAGAACATGAGGGCATATAGGTACTTTATGTTGGAGATTTACCAGCAGGCTAGTACTGACTATATGTTTGTCATTGATGACAACATATGGTAAGTAGCATCTATGGAGGAATTATGTAGTAAGCTTTAAGTATATTAATTATGGACATGTTATCAACATTATATCATGGACACAGAGGTTGATATTAGTACAGATAGTTATATTGTAGTTTGCATTAGCAGTGTTCCTGATAGATTAACAGACAATGTTTTGAGTATGGTTGTTTGTATAGTTGACATAAAGCCTTACACCTTTAGATATGTGATGGAGACATATTAGTGATGTTACATTCATGGATGCATAGTTCGTTGATCAGTAGAAGTGAAGTTATGTAGTTGCTATTCACCAGTAGAAGTTTCCTATGTTAATTCAAAAGAGCCAAAAAAGATCTTATTGGTTCCAGAGTTGCGCCTATCATCTGGGTATGTGCCCTTGGATTTAATCTTACAAAAGAGTTATTGATGTTTTGTTAAGTGTGCATGAAGTAATTCAGCTTGAGGAGAAAGATCTAGTTGTTTTGGTAGAGCTGATAGTGTGTAGCATGCGTCTACAATTATCTTATTGGACAGGTCCTAGAATGTGTTGCGTGCTTAGTAAATCTGACTGAATTATTATTAGAGTTTTGTAATGGTTCCTCTAATATTATTTCAAGGTGGTTCTAATAGGCCGACTTCATTATTTCATTTAGAGGAAAGATATTTATAGGTAGTCATTTGTGATTTCTTCAATGTGGTTCACGATTAACAGTAAGAGTAGAGCAGAGTGTACAACATGTTGAACCATCAGAAGAAGGTCTATGTGACCAAGTGAAGTATTTGTGCTATACATTGGAACTGATCTAGAAAAAAAGTCTAAGCGTAGTTCACCAAGATCTAGATATAGTGTGTATCTGTTAAACTGAAGGTTGTAGCCTTCAAACCTTTGTGTAGTGTGCTCTCAGACAGTGCATCCTCTCCCCTAACAAGGACTATGGTAAAAGAATCCTAACAGGGTCTGACCCTTGACCAGGTCTACTATACTAAATATATTGCAAAGAAACTCCTAACAGGGTTAAGGATCTTCTAGCAAGGATCATAATACACTAGTACAAAATATTAGTGGGTGTTAATTTCCAATGGGGTTTTTAACTATTTAGGTTTCCCTG
Organism: Chamaecyparis obtusa; assembly: GCA_027943335.1. Classification (NCBI taxonomy): domain Eukaryota; kingdom Viridiplantae; phylum Streptophyta; class Pinopsida; order Cupressales; family Cupressaceae; genus Chamaecyparis; species Chamaecyparis obtusa. The sequence goes on from BSBK01012662.1 coordinate 8,602, forward strand.
TAACCAGAATATTGGTCTTGTGTTCATGTGTTCTTTCATTGTGTTTATGCTTTATGTTTAAGTATACTTAATTGGATAAACAAATGAAACTTGTAGATAACTAATTCACTCCACCCCCTCTCAGTTATCTCTTGGGAGTATTCCTAACAATTAGTATTAGAGCCAAGTGCCTCAGAGAGAAAGTCTAATAGCTTGAGGTTGATTAGATGGCATTCTTCAGAAAAGAAAGTCCTAAGTTTGATGGAGAGAATTATTTGATTGGAAGAACAAGATGGTGACTCATTTGCAATGCATTGCTTTTGAATTTTTTGATATAACTATCAAGGCATCCAAGATCCCTACCTTAGAAGACCTTTCAGAGGATGATGCTACTAAAAGGCAGAAGGAAATGTTTCATCAAAATGCAATAGCCAAAGAAGCCCTTATCAACACCCTCTCTAATAGTGAGTTTTTAGAAATAAAGAAAGTAGACACCACCCACAAGGTATGGAAGCACCTAGAAGACATGTTTGAAGGAGATAAACAAGAAAAGGATGCACACAAAAAGACATGGCAAAAAAGATACAATGCATTAGAGATGCTACCTAAAGAAAACATTAGAGCTTACAATCAAAGGATCAATGAAGCAGTTGTTGGAATCAAGAACAATGATGGAGTGATTTCAGAGGAAGACATTATAGACAAGTTGATGACTACTCTCACTCCAGAATATGAAAGCATGATCAACATCCTTGATGAGACCATGCAGCTTACATCAAATTTCAAGATTGAAGATAGAACCTAAAAGTGAGACAGCCTTTAAAGCCACAGTTCATAGTAAGAAATCATCAAACACTTATGGTAATTTTGATGATATTAATGAAGAGAAAACACTAGATGATTTCATTGCTATAATTTCCAAAAGAGAAAAGAAAGGAAAAGGAAAATATGAAGGTCAATTTCTATTTAAGTGCTTTTCATGTAATAAGATTGGTCACTTTGCATCTAAGTGTCCTACAATAGCTAGAAAATTCAAAAATGACTACTAGCCTAAGTACTCTAAGGAATGTTACTATGCTAGAGATGGAGTTTCAGATGATGAATTAGCTGAAGAAGAAATTGGATTCATTTCTATTATAGAGAAAATGAATGATAAGATAGATTATGTAGATGATAAAGAGGAACAAGAGATAGCAGTGATTTCACAAGCTGACATAAGGACAGATTGCATTATAGATAGTGGTTTTTCACATCACATTACAGGTGATAAAGATAGATTTGTTCATCTAGAAAAATACAATGGTGGCATGGTTAGATTTGGAGATAACACTCCTAAACCTATCATTGGTAGAGGAGCTATCAGATTAGATGGAAAGAACAATACTGATGATGTTCTCTATGTTGATGGTTTGAAACATAACCTTCTTAGTGTTGGGCAGTTACTTGAAAAAGGTTATTAGTTGGAGTTCAAGGACAAAAAATGCATCATTACCAACAATGATGGTGTTATGATTGCATTAGGCTCAAAGACTAAAGGTAATGTATTCCAACTCAATTCAGAAGCAAGTTTTTTTATTGCTAAAATTGATGATAGTTGGTTGTGGCATAAAAGACTATGCCATATCAATTTTGATAACATAGTAAAAATAAGAAATGTAAAGGTAGTAAGAGATCTACCTAGCATAGAAAAGATAGTTGATACCATATGCAGGGAATGTGTGATGGGAAAACATGTGAGAAACTCATTCAAGAGAAAGCACAATTCAATAGAGAACACATTGGATCTGATTCATACAGACCTATGTGGTCCAACTCAAACAAGATCATACTATGGTGAAAGGTATTTCATTTTGTTTGTTGATGATTATACTAGGATGATGTGGGTTAAATTCTTAAAAGATAACTCAGAAGCATTTGAGAAGTTCAAAATATTCAAAGCTAAGGTTGAGAATGAATCTAGACTAAAGATAAAATGTTTGAGATCGGATAGAGGAGGAGAATTCACCTCTGACAGATTCTATGAGTTCTATGAAGAACATGGCATAAAGAGATAGTTGAGTGCACCTAGAACCCCTCAGTAGAATGGAATTGTAGAGAGAAGGAATAGGATCATCCTTGATACAGTGCGCACCATCATGATTGAAGGAAAAGTTGCACACACTTATTGGAGAGATGCAGTCAATACAACAGTATATACCATCAATAGAATTCAATTAAGACCAAGTGCAGAAAAGACACCTTATGAGCTATGGTTTGGTAATGTTCCCATAGTAAAACACTTCAGAATATTTGGAAGCAAGTGCTACATCAAGAGGGATGAGGTAGTAGGCAACTTTGATGCAAGAAGTGATGAAGGTATTTTCCTTGGTTACTCTACTAAAAGAAAATCTTATAGATGTTACAATTTAAGGTTAAAGAAGATCATTAGAGTTCTCATGTTAATATTGATAAAAATTTTATGGTTCAAGAAAGATATCATGATTACTCACCTATGATTGAAGAAGAACCAAGACCTTCAACTAGTGAGACAATTGTTGAAGAAATTTTTGACAGTATTGATGTGTTATTCAATGACCCTGAGACAAGTGAAACAAAAAATCCAAAGGCTGATGAGTCAACATCACCTAAAGTTCCAAAGTTTACTTCTAGATATCATTCTAAGGATGACATCATTGGAGATCAGAGAAAAAAAGTCACAACAAGATCTAAAGAAAAGAATCAAGAAAACAATGAAGCAGTATGTTTACTATCTCAAATTGAGCCTTTAAGTGTTGAAGATGCATGTAATGATTCTGATTGGCATGATGTGATGAAAGAAGAACTAGATTAGATTATTAAGAATGATACTTGGGAATTGGTACCTAGACCTAGTGATAAAAATGTGATTGGAACAAAGTGGATATTTAGAAACAAGATGAATGAAGATGGTATAGTAGTAAGAAATAAAACAAGATTGGTATGTAAGGGATATGTGCAAACAAAAGGTATTGATTATTCAAACACTTTTACACCAGTAAGCAGGTTAGAAGCTATTAAGCTATTTTTAGCTTTTGCAGCATTCAAAAACTTCAAAGTTTATCAAATGGATGTTAAGTCAGCATTCTTGAATGGAGAACTAAAAGAAGAAGTATACATTAAGCAGCTAGAAGGATTTACCCTATCAGACAGACCTGATATGGTATGCAGATTAAAGAAAGCCCTCTATGGACTTAAGCAAGCCCCTAGAGCCTGGTATGAAAGACTTGATGGATATCTAACTAAGATTGGATTCAAGAAAGGTGCAAAAAATTGTAATCTATTCATTAGAGAAACATCTGAAGGTGTACTACTTGTAGCTAAATGTGTTGATGACATTATCTTTGGAGGTAATGATAGAATAAGTGCAAAATTTTCCAAAGAAATGTAGAGTGAGTTTTAGATGAGTATGATTAGTCCTATCAAATACTTTTTGGAACTAACTATGTAGTAGATAGAAAAAGGAATTTTTATTAATCAGTCCAAGTATGTGAAAGAGATACTAAAGAAATTCAAGATGGATGATTGCAAGCTAGTAGGAACACCTATGATCACTGGATGCAAGCTTACAAAAGAAGATGACTCACCAGTAGTGGATACAACATTGTACAAGTCTATGATTAGTAAACTCATATATCTTACTCAAACTAGACTAGATATTTCTAATGCAATTGGCATAGTTGGAAGATTTGTAGTAGAACCTAAGCAAAGTCACCTCATGGTAGTAAAGAGAGTATTTAGATACTTGCAGGGCACTATAGATTATGGTCTATGGTATCCTAATTTAGAAAATAATGAACTTCATGTATATACTGATGCCGATTGAGTAGGATGCGTAGATGATAGAAAGAGTACATCAGGTGGAGTAGTATTTCTTGGTGATAGACTTGTCACTTGGAAAAGCAAGAAACAAAATTGTATTTCTTAGTCAATAGCAGAGGTAGAGTATGTTGCAGTAGCCCTGAATTGTTCTACAATTATTTGGAGCAAGAAAATGGTAAAATATTATTGAATTCAGATTGATTATCCTATTTTTATTTATTGTGATAACACTAGCACTATCAATATGTCTAAGAACCCTGAGATGCATGCAAAGACAAAGCACATAGAGATCAAGTATCACTTCCTAAGAGAGAAAGTGGTAGAGAAAGAAGTCAATTTGGACTATGTGAGTACTAAAGATCAGTTGGCAGATATATTCACAAAGCCCTTGCCTAAGGATACTTTTGTGTATCTCAGGGAGAAGTTGGGAGTAATTCCCTTCCCTAATTCTACTTAAAAGAAAGAGGAAAAGGCATCAGTCCTCAGGGACTGATGGAAGGTTCACTACTCTACCTCAGGAGTAGTACTGGTGCTTAAAATGAATGGTGCCCTTTTCCATTGATGTCAAAGGGGGAGTAATATACAGAGTCATAAAAAATAGAAGCAAAGAAGGAGTGATTTACTAAGGGGGAGCAGTATTTAGTTTTGGAAGCCGTTCAGTTGAGGAAATGGAGAATGTTGAAGAATATTGTAGGAGATGGATGACTCATCTTTTGGGGAGTTATGAAGAGGAAATGGAGAATGTTATAAAATAAATGTTCATTTTTATTGGTGGAGTTTTTCATTCCATATTTTTCCATCAATGCCAAAGGGGAAGATTGATGGAGATTTGCTAGTAGGCCACTATTGACTGTATGTTTGTCATTGGTGACAACATATGGTAAGTAGCATGCATGGAGGACTTATGTAGTAATCTTTAAGTATATGAAGTATGGACATGTTATCAACATGATATCATGGATGTAGAGGTTGATAGTTAGTATAGATAGTTATATTGTAGTTTGCATCAATAGTGTTCCTGACAGAGTAACATATAGTGTTCTAAGTATGGTTGTTTGTACAATTGACATTAAGCCTTGCACCTTTGGATATGTGATGGAGACATATTAGTGATGTTACATTCATGGACGCATAGTCTGTTGATTAGTAGAAGTGAAGTTATTATTGGTTCTAGAGTTGCCCCTGTCACTTGGGTATGCGCCCTTGGATTTAAGCTTAGAGAAGAGTTATTGATGTTCAGTTAAGTGGGCATGAAGTAATTCAACTTGAGGAGAAAGATCCAGTTGTTTTGGTAGAGCTGACAATGTGTAGCATGCATCTACAATTATCTTATTGGACAAGTCCTAGAATGTGTTGTGTTCTTAGTAGAACTGACTGAATTGTTATTAGAGTTTTGTTATGGTTTCTCTAATATGATTTCAAGGTGGTTCTAATAGGCCAGCTTGGTTATTTCATTTAGAGGAAAGATATTTATAGGCAATCATTTGTGATTGCTTGAGTGTGGTTCATGGTTAACAGTAAGAGTAGAGCAGAGTGTGCAAAGTATTGAGCCATCAGAAGAAGGTCTATGTGACCAAGTAAAGTATTTGTGCTATACATTGGAATGAATCTAGATAGAAGGTCTAAGCATAGTTCACCAAGATCCAGATATAGTGTGTATCTGTTAAACTTAAGGTTGCAGCCTTCACCCCTTTGAACAGTGTCCTCTTGGACAGTGTGCCCTCTCCCCTAACAAGGACTATTGTAAAAGACTCCTAACAGGGTCTGACCCTTAACCAGGTCTACTATACTAAATATATTGTAAAGCAACTCCTAATAGGGTTAAGGATCTTCTAGCAAGGATCATAATACACTAGTACAGAATATTAGTGGGTGTCAACTCCCACTGGGTTTTTACATTTTTGGGTTTCCCCATAACCAAAATATTGGTGTTGTGTTCATTTGTTCTTTCATTGTGTTTATTCTTTATGTTTAAGTATACTTAATTGGATAAAGAATTGAAACTTGTAGATAACTGATTCACCCCGGCCCCCCTCTTAGTTATCTCTTGGGACTATTCCTAACACTTTATACCTCTACTATCAGGCCACCAAAAATTTGGTTTGTAGTGTCTTCTACCCGATCTATAACAAAATTGACAAAAAAAGAATCATTAAAACTTATTTCCGAGATGCAAAGGGGGGGCATCTACATAAAGTGATTAAATACATAAGTTTACTACATGGATCATGTACAATGATGCCCATTAACATACTACAATCCTAAGAAGGATGTTATAGAAAATGGTGAGAATGGATTTGAAACCTCAGTAAGTGACAAACAAAAACATTTTACATTATCCTTCTTTAGTAATAGCATTTCGATGCCCTTCACTTGCCATAGTAATTAGGCAATTTAGTTTTCATAAGCACACAATGTGTTATCTTAACAAATAAAACATATAACCCCAATGGTTAGCAGAAAGACATATCGAATATCATAATAGAAAATAGTTAAACTGGGACCCAAACAAAGGGATGCACATGAATGCATAGATAAAATCCACCTTATAGTGCCAAACATATATATGCACCTCTTGAGAGTACTATACTACAAATAATGCCACTAACAAAGAAAAATGTGAATTGGAGTTTAAGTTGATACCACTAAAGGTAAATATTCTACATTAAAAATAGAAGCCTTTGGCAGTGCATCATACTATTGACAGATCCCCAATAATTTCATTAAAATTACTATTATACAGAATGGTAATATAATGACTCATCATTCAAATATGCAACACAACAAAAAAATTAATTAGTAACATGATCACAATGTACCACAAACTAAAATTCCTTGAATGTGCACCACACACAATGCAAATATAACAACCTACATTATCAATTGTCCAAGGGTACCCACACAAATGGGCATTGAATGGAGAATAATAAAGTAACACAAGGTAATCTGTGCATGAATTGAATTCATCACAGATCCCATTAAAGCGTACATCACCAAATTAACTAAACTCAATCTAATAAATGTTAGTAACCCTATTGTGGCACTTGTTATGGTAATGAATCAATTCAAACCCCTCCTCATTTCCTCCTACACTGTCTATTTTGCGCAAGAGAAGAAATTCCTACATAGAATCTACTCCACTTCTTCGGATCCTGGTGCACCATTGGAGGGTTTATACCAAGGCGTTGATTCCTGGCATTGGTTCTTTTAATAGGAGGACCCAAGAGCTCACCAGACTCTATGTCCACTATCAAGGCATTATCCACTTTCTCCTGGAGTTACACAGACAACTTTTGATGAGTGCAAGCTCCAAAAAAATGTCGACAAGAATATTACCATACACTTAAACAAAATTTATAATCAGACATGAAAAAATTGAAAAGAATAAAATCTTCTACTCTGTCATAGGAAAAGGATGACCGAGGTCTGAAATGTTCCACACCTCAAAATAATTAAGGGAGTCACATAAACATTTTGAAAAAGAGTGGGGAAAGGGAAACCTAGCATGGGGGTCAATGACCTCTATGATTTGGACTTTCACAGTGCCTGATGGTAGTCATTTGTTGTGGCATTTCACATTCATACCCATACCTACAATAATGCCTTTTCCAACCAATACATCATTTGTTAGCAACTCAACGTGATCTTCGCTTGCATATGTGTGACCACCTTCCTCTACGGGCTTCTCATTGATAATGGGTGCCTGCACTTGGAAAATGTACATGGGAAAATCAAACTCATGTGTCAAAAAGACATATGAATCATGGTTAAAGAGGCATAGAAAATTAAAGAATCCTACTATTACCGATTCAGAAAGGCTATGGAAATTGTCCACTTCACCATGCCAAACTTCATCGGCACTATCAGTTTCCATCCCCAACTCCATTTGCACAAATTCACCAATAATGTGATGTCCCACATTCCTTTTTTCACACATATTTTATTCTATACTGCAATCCTATAAAGTACATAACAAGTGAAGGGATTGGTATGACACTATGAAAGAGACTACCAACTACACATAAGACAACCTAATATATTATTGATAGAATTGTGTGGTGCAAGTCTTCAAACATGCAATAGCTCATGAAAAAACATTCCCAACAGATTTTTCTTTTCTCCAAAGTATGATTCACACTCACCAGCACAAAACCAACTTGAATGGGACTCTCCTGCAACACAATAAATTAGCTTATGCTATGTCTGCATCCACTTTCATTTCTATTGTAAGACATTGATCGATAAAATAAAACGTACATCTCTAGTTGGTGCCTGGATCATGGGAGGGTTTTCCATGTTAAACCCAACACTCTCATCCTGACATAACATATAAGAAAATGTTTTAAGAAAACATGTTATTGACTATGACAATATCAAATGTGTCTGTAGAAAAGTGCCTACACATTAGAACACTAATTATATACATACCACTTCTTCGACTGAATCAGCACTTACCTGTTCACATGCACACCCATCCTCACCTTCATTACCCTCCAACGTAGGCTATGTCACCATTCACAATGGTCAGCATCATTAACACTAAGAAAATAATATAGATAAGGAATTGCGTACAACCACTACATGAGACTTACCCCCAACATCCCTCTCATTACGGTCCACTGACATTTCTTTTCTATGCATTCCTTGTACCAACTTGTATGAACTCCCATAGTTCCACCCAATAGAATAAGTACCTTAATATTCATAAATAGGGGGAGCCAAGATAGTGCATTCTTCATCTTCACCGCCCTACTCTACCAGACCATGTCCTTTATCCATAGACACCTTACATGGCAATTAATTTGGGTCTCATGGATTGTAATTATGAATTCCAAGGTGAGTGATGAAATGGAATAATAAATGAGTACTTATAATACCATATTACCTTCTCCTCTAACTCAACATAACCATAAGAAGATAGCTTTATCTTCCTGCTTTTATCTAGCCTCTGACTTCTATCACTAGAGTTCGACCCCATTTCACCTCCTCAAGCCCGTCACAAAACTCAGAACCTCATTTTTTTGGGAAGATTTCCTCCTCATTTCCATATTCTTCCATCCCATGGGGCATCACTTCATACAAGGATTTCTAGCTACAGCTGGTGTGGAAGGTGATGCATCAGTTAGTGTATCTCTATCAATGTCCTTCTACACAATTTTATATGCTCCTGGAATGCCCTTTCAGTTGCACATTTTTTCAATGTGAGTCAAAATAACAACAAAGAAAACAATTTTTAAAAATAATTAGAAACCAGATTTGTGACTCATCCTCAATTTTCCAATACCTTATAATCTTTCCTGTGCACCAATGCTAACACCTTTCTCATTCTTTTCTACCTGGCCGATGGACTCTCATATTTACATATTTCTTCTTCAATCTTCTCCTTGCCTACTGCTGGGAGGAGCTCCACTGACACATTCTTGTAGAACTCACATATCCACTTCTCTACACACTTTCTTTGGGCTGCAGACCTCATCCTCATTTGGTATTCAACATTTCTCTCCCTCCTTTGGTAGTACCCTTGTTGGCAGGTTGCTCGTGTTTGGGTGCTTTGATCAATGGAATTTCATGCATCTGCATCCTATGAATGTTCATCCTTGCAAGGTCCCAAAATTTGAGACCTCCATCTACTGAACACAGACCAATGATGCAGTAATATACCAATCTATTATTGCACCTTTCAGTTCTATAATTAGTCACCCCCTGCACACAATGCACCAAAATAGTTAAAATGACATTTGTACAACCACAAAGTTTACAAGATAGAAAATAATATCATTGGGAAAGAAGGATGAATGTACTATTCCTAAACATTACATCATGATTGAAGGTTTATGAGATAAATTAAACCTTACAATCGAGCTAAGAATCCAAACTATCTCCATGACCACTGTGAATATTGGGCTCATCTAAAGCATCATTGTTTTGAGCACTAGCATAATTATCATCCCTCTCATTTTCTTCACCACTTCCACTATCGACATAAGAGCTCCCTCTTTCAACTTCAAGTGTGCCTCTCTTAGCATGACCAATTGAATCACATTCACCTACTTTGTTCAAGGGGTCCTCCACCCTAGGTACAATTCTCATATCACCCTGAAGTAAACAAAGTTACGAAGACAACAAAAAACCCATCATTTCAAGGTTGAAGAACATGAACCAAATATATATGCATTTTTAAGGCATAGTCATTATAATTATATGATATTGGTATGATGCAAATGATTACCAATTTTCTTGATGAATGGGTAGATCTTGCTAGTCTAGGAGATGTCCTTTTGAAATCCTTCACTGTCTCCTAACAAGGCTATCCACATATTAGTGAGCTAGCCAATTGTTGGATGGACTCACACAAAATAATATTTATATACATATCAAGACCATACTATCTTACGATTCTTACCAACAAAATTTTCACATCATCCAAAGCCCTTCGAGTTTCCACAGACTGCATCCCCTCAACTAAATCACAGATCTCCATAAATTTGTCCTTATACTATAGTGACATACTAGCTAGCCCATATTAAATAACAGGAGTGTTACTGGCCAGTCAAGTTGTAGATGCATTCCATGCCTTGGACCTCCCAAAGAAAACCACTTTGAATGGAATATCAACATAACATACAAAATGCACTATAAAGATCTTGGTTCACAATATAATTATGTGCATTTATTTCTTCTTCTTATTTATTCTTATTTCATTTTACAAATGACATCTATACAAATAGGCTAATGGCCTAATTAAGTGACATAGAGCTTATGCATTTATTTATAGACTTTCAACATATTTACCATTTGTATGAAAGAATGCCACAAAAGATTCCGCTCATGTCCTCCACCATTATATCTGTGAGGGGGTCCCCTGATTCAAATACGAGATAAATTTTATATAGACCCATTTTTGACAAGTTACCCTATTATGGAGGTTTGTATTTGTTATTGGACATAAACAAACATTTACTACCTTGTTGAGATATATATGAAACAACATACAACTTCTATATTTAATATTATTCATTATCATTCATGTATATAAGGAATCACTTGGACAAGAAATCTAATTAAACGGCTATGCAGACTTCAAAAATTATGGCTTTTCCCACCTATTTTTTCTTCCCTCTCAAGAAATTTCAAAATGGATAGTCTTACATTGAAAAGATGCAATAAAAGGGAATAGAGGCATGCCATGGGAATGCATAGATATGCCACATGAATGAACATGCCTCTCTCGACCCAACACAATGATATACATAAACCATCAACCTGACTAAATAAACCATTTCATGGGAAAAAAAATAACACATCCGATAACAATCTGAGAGCTAATAACATCCATAGGGGCAATAGGTATATCAGCCAACAACAACTAGAATGTGGGATGCCAACTAAAGAAAGTGTCGAACTACGCATTGTAATGAATTCTACTTAACTACATGATGGAGAGGTAACAAGATACTAATAACATCCATTCTATTTCTATATATAGGTTGTTTGACTTTATATGACATTATAATGACTATTTAGGTGTAATTTTCAAATAAACAATAGTTCTTCCTTTCATTACAGCAGAAGATACTTTCCCTAGAAACAAATATCATAGTGGGTTTTCTATGTGACCTCCACCATGCTAATTAACATCCAAACATAGAAAAACAATTGTTAACAAATAATTCATACTATGACAATAGTAGAAAAAACAATTGTTCAAACTTTGAACATCTCGAATATCAAACCAACTATACCTTTCAGCAGCTGGTGTGAACTATATAGCCATTAAATATTGCAAATAGTAGTATGGCATAAATACAATTAATTACCCATGTTTCAAGAACAATGCCAAAAAAAAACTAGGCTCTATTTCCATGTCTCTTCTTTTCATTCAATTGATTCCTTTCGGATTGCATTAAACGTATATATTTCAACCTTCTTACAGCTAACTTCCCACTAGCATTGCTTCACTAAAAACTCTGAAAATGAACCCAAAAAATTACGAACAAAACCCCCACATAAACCAATTTATATATCTATCACATTATCAATTTTGCAACACAACCTACCAAAAATAATGGAGGTTACAACATTGTCCCTCTACATACACCTTCACATTGACCCCAAAATATAAAAATAAGAGCCCAACAATATTTTTGGCCTACCCAACAAGCCATTCTCATTCTTTGTGATCTGCAAGCTATTATTGAACATCTACGTCATCATTCTCTACAACTTCCTCTATTCCTTCCAAACTTTGATCTTCATTTGAAACACATGGTTCAAGGCTAATCACACTGTCGTGGTGTTTGTGTTTAAGTAGGAATAAAATAGATCCATAGCTCTTGTTCAATTCCTTTAGCATCCCAGCATTCAACCCTTGAATGTGCCTCTATACTCCAATCCTAGAAATTTCATCATCAAATAACATTGCAGATTGCATGTAAGCCTGAAGAACATGTTTGACACATGGATCACTATTAACCATCTCTCTTGGCACTATTCCTCCTACCAGGGCCTTTCCCTCATACAGGTCATAACCCCTTATAGTGTCATCTAATGTATTGTCTACAATATAAACTTCCTTAACCAATGCAAAAGCTATATGTCAAAATAGCGAAATAGCCCAATGCTCTGAAGGAGATCCATGCAGTTTGATAGAAATATAGATATCAACTGACATGGAAATATGAAGCGGGGCTAGAAATAAAGATCATTTCACCCAATGAAATTTGTGATGGAAGATTCCACGTACATACAATCAATTTTGAACCAGTGTGACAACATTATTGATACAATCTATCCCTCTTCTACCTTATCCCATTCTTGTACAGGGATACAGATGTGGTAGTTGTGAGGAAGCAGCACCATCCACAACAAGATGGATAAGTACAATTTTTTTTTCACACTGACAATAACACAAAAAAATACATCCTTTAGGAAATAGTGGTGCACTACAAATAACAATAACACTAGAGTTATCAAGATCACAAATACAAACAAAATTGCATCTTTATAAACCAAGACTTTCTTTACTAAGATAAACATTTTGTGGCCTTATTGAACAAAACAAATCATATCAATATGATAAGGCCACCACCCATATTGGCTGGGATAGTCTTATTAACATTTCTTTTCCCTTCCACAAATATCTAATTATAAGGGTGGCATTGTTTTCATCCCTCCATTTCATTCCACCCTTCTTTAACATAAACATAAAACATGGTGCTGAGAAAATCTCATTGTGCTGGAAATAATACCTTTAAATCTTGACATTATGAGAAGGATGATTATTTTTGCCCTCTCTTTTGTATACCCACAGATTGCACAGTTTACTTGTGTCCAACCACACATGAGAGACTTTCTATTATTTATTGAACTATGTTTTCTTTGCTCAATGCCTTATCTTTTGATGTTTTCTTCGAAACATTGCTTTCATTAGAGCATAACAGTATAACATGCAATGCCCAATTTTAAGATGGTAGAACATAAATGTCTCGATGTCCATGCCATGCACAGGGATGACCTCATTGGCTTCAATTTTTCACCCACAATGACTACTATTAACCATAAAACATTACTCATCCAATAAGAGTTGTGCTCACAAAAGTTTGCACCCAACAGAGAAAATTTGTGTTATATAGGTGCGAAGATTCCTTATATATAATTCAACCATTGCTTAGCTCAGACAAGAAAAGATACCTCTCTCCAATCCATTTATTTTACTCAGAAGGGAATGTTCTAGATGGTGTTGTGAGGACTTTGTTGTGTAGTCTATTTTATAGGATTTATATAGTCTTTTCTTCTAATCTATTGTAGGATATACTATCTAATGTTCTTGTTGTCTCTCTGCCAACTAAGATGGGTGGTTTGGTTTGGTTGTGGGAAAGTCTATTTTTTCCATTAACATGATTGTGGATTCTACTAACTTTTTTGAGTGGGGCTTTTCTTTGGTCAAAGGTTATGGTTTGTTTATAAGGGAATGTTCCAATAGTGTTGTGAGGACTTAGTTGTGTAATCTATTTTTGTAGGCTTTATGTAGTCTTATTGACATTAAAAGTCTTCTATTCTATTCTAGGATATACTGTCTAGTGTTCTTGTTGTCTCTCCGTCAACTAAGTTGGGTGGTGTGTTGAAGTATTAACAACACATAGAGAGGTCTAAGCATTAATAAAGATCTATTGAAAGTTAATCACCAACTCCAATAGTTTCAATATTTTTCAATTTGACATCTACTTGGTCATGGAGAATATGATCACCACCCATTGTGATGGCACCTTGAAGTCATGATTTCTATTACCCTTCCATAACTAACGAAAGTTGTTTTTTTTTTAACAAAAGAAAAGGTAGGAAGTCATCCACGATATTTATTTTACTAAACTTTCAAACTACTGTGTCTCTACTAACTAGGGTAAGAAAATATGAATGACATTTATTTGTAGTTTGTTGGTTAAATTTTTGTTGGTTTTGGTATAATTCAGTTTTTTATGTTTATAAATTGTTTGGTCTCAAGGAACATCAATATTTTTTCAATTTAATTTAAAAAGTAGAGATCTCTTCACTGAGGTCATGGTTTCTTCAACATAGATAGTGGTAGCAGTGTTCAAAAATGGGTTGTGACCATTTATCTTGAATTGTCTATAAGTCATTATTTATGTGGTTGTGGTGTTGGTTGGCTATTCAAGTGGTAGTGTGCACAGTGGCATACATAATTGAATCATGTTTTGTTTCTTAGGCTACAACCTTCTTCCTTTTTCTTCTATATATTCATGATTTCTATTTCACCATGTTTATTGCTTGTGCTTGCTTGATAGGTTTACATTGTCTGGACTTTCATATCTATGTTTTGTTGTCATTATATATTTTATTTAAGTGGATGAACATGCCAATAAATTTTCTTTGTAAATATTAAAATAAAAAATAATGTGATGATATCTCCCATAGGATCAAGATAATTGATTATCTAACTTATAGTCTAACATAAAAATCTTAGATAACTTGATTGTTTGCCTAGGGAAAACTAGCTTCTTAGGGGGCAGATTTATCTTAGATAACTTAGTCTTAGTTTGGGAGACTATGGAATGGGGTCAACAATCAGCTCAATATTCTCTTATCATTGAACTAGATTTTGATAAAGCATATGATCACATTTGAATACCTATTATTCTAAAAATGTTAAGCTGTCTTGATTTTGGTCCAAAAATATATGATCAAATTAAAATGATTTTCATAGATGCTAATGCTAGAGTGGTTCTAAATGGTATTCTCTCTCCTTAGTTTACCTTGCAAAAATCCAACCACCAAGGTTGTCCTCTAGCTCCTTTCTTGTATGTTCTCTCTGTTGATTCATTGAGAGATCATCCCCAACATGCTCTTGACAATAGGCCAATTAGAAGAATCATGCTTCCAAGAAATGGTAGAACTCTTAACTCCCATTTTGATGATGACAACATGATTTTCATTCATAACTCACCAGAGGAAGTGAAAAATGGGCATGAGGTTTTGGAGCTTTATTATTTAATTTTAGGTTCTAAATTATCCATGCATAAAATTTAGTTTATAATGACAAGACCCAACCCTCACCCTCCTTGGAACTCAAGTGATTGGAAGTAGGTGAAACATGGTACCATCAAAGATATCTTGGGATACTGGACTCCTAAATTGGACTAGAATATATTTTTTTCCATGGCTAGAAGAATTCAAGTCACTAATAAAATACTCCTGGATAGCCATGTGTCTATATTTGTTCTTGTTGGTGACCATCTAAATCATGTTATAACCAATTAACACAATTGATTAGAAGCTTCATGTGGGGTAAGTGGGGAAACAATAAAGGCTCACCCATTACTTCATGGACCCATTATATCCAACCAAAAGATAGAGGAGGATTGGGGATCATCAACCCTCACACCCAAGGCATCTATCTTAAAACTAAATGGATCGTTAGAGCCCCATATCATGATGCTCCTTGGAAACAATTGGTTCCTCATTGAATCTAATCTGATACACTTGGGAGAAATGCATGGGATACAGTCAAATGGGGGGACAAACTTTTACTTGTTCCTTTCTTAAAGACTCATGGATCAACTCAATTTGAAAATCTTGATAGGCTACTTCAAATAAATTAGTTTGGTATGATCAATCCTTGAGGCAATATGGTTTGATTTTTTCCTTTTCCTCTGTATGGTAGAATCACTTGGTCCACTTGAAAATTATCCTCTTGCTACTATCAAAATCCTTAAGGGAAAATAATTGTTTAAAAAAGGCATTCAAACCTTTCGTGATTTATAGGATTCAGTTAACTTTAATTGGAAATCATGGAGTTGCCTTGAGTCATAATTTAGTCTCTCACCAATACAAAAACCTCTGATTTTAAAAATCCAACAACTTGTTCCACCAGAATTTTCTTGGCTATTCCACCCCATGCCATGATAATTTCCTCTCTGATTGGAAATGGCTCTACAACAAAACCCCAGGCATTGAGAAATATTCTTAATAACCAACTCTGGAATTTTTTTAGCATTACCTTATTTAGAGGCCTTGTTTTAGAAGCACCAAAAATAACATTTGATCATTAGAATATGTGGAAATACATGACAAATTCATAAGAGTTTTCAATGCTTACATTAAAAAAATGGATAAAAATGATAAATCTAAATTTTTTTTGTGGAAATCCGAAATCTACAAAAATCTTGATAGTTTACATAAAGATGTGTCACTTCACAAGATGCTAATGGATTTGATCCCTTGCAATAAGCACATAAAATGGAAAATCATGTTAAATATTTAAATGCAAATTGGTTAACACTCGCTGTATTGATTTGATTGAGGTTCTAAACTTTAACCTTTCTTTCAAAGCTTGTACAATGCTATTTTCTTCATGTATTTGAATTCAGTATGTGATTTTGATTTTCTGTGATGGAAACTCAGTGCCTAAATCTAAATCCTTGTATTCCAGTTAACTAGTCTCAACAAAGTGTTCGCAATAACAATTGAATGTGCAAATTTCAGGCATCACAATTAGACTCTTAATATCTTTTGAAATGTCACCATATAAAATATATACACAAGCAATAACTTGTGTTCCTTGAGATAGTTATCCACAAAAATTATTAAATAGACAATGGTTGTAAATTGAGAATCATTGGTTAGTTGTGATGTATAGCCTAGTTTTAAGTAGGTTTTAGGTGATTGTAATGACTGTAGTTATCTTATTGTGCATAATGTATGTATTTGTCCACTCCATCTAACTTGGGACAATGAAGGACCACATTTTTCTACAAGGTATTCTTTCATTCTTAGAAATTACAATAATATCAAGCAAAAGAGACCTATATAAAATGAACATGCATTTAATAACCTCAGTAGATGCTCTATCCTTCTTTTTTGGGGTGGAGGTATTTAAATATCAATAAGATCCAAAATGTGCATGCCTACCTAACACTCTTGCTAAAATTTGTCAATAGCAGAAGGTTGTTTATGTATGTTGTACAACTATAATGCTTTTTGGAAGTTACTAATGAATCTATTTAGTTTTGTTTCTGACATTTTTTCCATTTTTTCTTCTTGTTGCCTATAGTTTCTTGATTTTTAGACTATAGTCTATACTTGTAATAGCCCAAATTTTTTACATGGTCTTAAGTTATTACTTTGAAAGATGATGATACAGTATTAGTCCAGAAGAGGTGAAGAGGTTAAATAATGTGTCTTCAAAGGATAATCCTTTATGTTAGGGCCATGAAGTTCCCAAGTGGTGTGCCTATCTAGTGCTTGTGGAGGATGTGGAATTGCATTTTTTGATGTAGAACATGTGCATAATACAACAAATTCAGTGTAGTAATATTATGGTCAAATTTTGTTTTTAGATGATTGACCTTTCAGTCCAAGATGAAAACTTGAAGAAGTGTTGATTCAAGGTCTTTTGTGGAGGCTAAAGATCAACAAAATATATAAAATATTTGTAAAATCCAATAGAAATTGGTCTTGAAATTGTTAGAAAGTAAAGACCACCAAGATAACTAAGAGGAAGGGGGGTGAAGCAGTTATCAGATAATTACAACTTTTATCAACTTCAATAGAATTTAACAATGTAAGCAATATAATTACCAACCATAGAAAGATATTCATACACAATGACACAATAACACAAGATATGTTAACTAGGGAACCTCTTGATCAGAGAGTAAACCCCGGTGGGAATGATGCCCACAAAAGATGCACTAATATGAATATTCCTTATGAAAGGATGGAATCTATTAGGAGTCTTATGAAATACATTCAATACATATGAATCTCTGTTAGGAGATTTTGAATCCCTGTTAGAAGATTCTAACCTTGTTAGGAGTTATGGAAGACAGAAGGACCCATTGCCCAAACAGCTTGAGGGTAAGATCACTGAACATAATGTCCAACTGACCTTAAGATTATTCAATAGAATAATATAAAAATGTTACCTCCTTACTATGCCAAACCACACTCACTGCTATACTAGATCTCAATTCCAAATCTATACTTCGCATGTCTTCCTTCACAATTTCGCTTTCACAACTTCATTGGCTCTCTTCTTCACTTCATGCATACATTTTCATTCAACCATACCATTCTCACATTCTCACTTCTTAAAAAAAAGGAAAAACATTCCTTCCTTTATACCACACTAAAATAATTACAAATGAGTCAGCACACAATAACAAAATAAAAGTTTCCACACGCTACATCAAAATTACACAAAACTGTCAGCTTCCAAATACAATAACTCTTCACTCATGTGACCTCCAAGTTTTCACTATCATCCACATCACTATAAGTGTGTCTCAAGCTTCCCTTTAAATACACAAAACTAGATTCCATCTCGATTAGGAGATATCATCTGATTTCCACAAACCGCTACTCAAGAACACTACCTGAATACTACTTCTACCAAAATGCTCATAGATTCCATGAATAAATGAATTACTAACTACACTCTTAACCATAGACATATAACATATCAAAGAGTATAACCTTGATTTCACATAGCTCCAACTACAATATACCACATGCGCTAATCAAAACATTGTCTGCTTCTTTGCGAGTCTCCAGAAGATCATTGTGTTGACATCAATGACAACCATAGTCATGAATGCAACAACAACTACTACAAAATGACTTCCAAGCATTCATTCCTAAAAATCTCCCCCATTTGCATTGATGGAAACATAGATGAAAAACATCCAATGTTCCAAAAATCCAATACTACAACACTGTTGCTGTAACAAACATTTTCGAATCCTCTTCATCAATAAAATCTTGCTTCATTTTCCTATTTAGTTATCTCCAATAGATGGTACAAGTGGTACAAATGGTTTTTCATGTACACTTCTCCCCCATTGACATCAATGATAGAAATTTCATCACTATGTCAACAACAACTCTAATGTCAAAAGACACTATTCAAAAAATACATTCACAAGAGTCCTCATGACTCAGCTCAGATACACATACTACCCCATAGAGGAAGTACCAACATCCAATCCAGAAGAAAGATAGGGCTCTTATACCACTAGATAGATGCAACCAACTACATCACTACTCAAAAGTAGGTTGGGGCATAACCCCAAGCATACCTCTTAGATACTCAAATGTATCCTTAGGCAAAGGCTTTGTAAATATGTATACTATCTATTGCTTTGTGCTTATGTACTCCAATCTAACTTCTTTCTCAGCAACTTTCTCTCTTACAACATGATACTTGATCTCTATATGCTTTGTCTTAGAATGTAATATAGGATTCTTAGACATACTAATTGTGCTAGTATTGTCACAATGTATGACAATAGGCTCAACTAACTTAATTCCAATATCCTTCAACATTTGCTTCATCCAAATTATCTGGTTATAATTGTTTGCTACTACTACATATTATGCTTCTACTGTGCTCTATGAAGTACAATTTTTCTTCTTGCTTAGCCAAGAAACCAATCTTCCTCCAAGAAACAAGGCTCCACCACTGGGGCTTTTCTTATCATCAACACTACCTCCCCAATCAACATCTGTATATGCACATAGGGTAAAATCATCAGATTTTTCATACCACAATCCATAGTCCATTGGCCTCTTAAATATCTCAGTATCCTCTTTACTACTGCAGAATGTGATTCTCTTGATTCAGCTTGAAATCTTGCTACAATTCCAACTAAATGTGCTATATCAAGTCTTGTGTGTGTCAAGTACTACAATCCTCCAATCATGGATCTGTATTTCTTTTGTTCAAACCACAATTCATAGGGTGTCTTGTCTATGTCTGCTCTGATTTGTACTCTATTCATTGTATATACTGTTGTATTTACTGCTTCTCTCCAAAATGTCTTCACTGAATCATTCTCATATAACATAGCTCCTGCTACTTCAATCACTAACCTTTTTCTTCTTTCTATAATACCATTTTTTTTAGGTGTTCTAGGAGCTAAAACCTATCTCTTAATACCATTCACTTCACAAAAAGTGTTAAACTCTCTAGAAGTAAATTCACCACCTCTATCTGATCTCAAACATTTAATCTTCATTCCAAATTCATTCTCAACTTTATTATTAATGATCTTAAACTTATCAAATGCTTCAAATTTTTCTTTAAGAAATGCAATCCACATCATTCTTGTAAAATCATCAACAAGAATCATAAAATACCTTTCTCCATAGAATTCTCTAGTCCTAGTAGGACCGCTCAAGTATGTATGAACAATCTTCAACTTTTCTTCAGATGTGAACTTCTTACTAGGAAATGAACTTCTCTTCTGCTTAGCCATCACACATTCCTTGCAAATCATGTTAGTAGGCTTCATAATTTTAGGCAAATCCCTTACTACAAGTGTAGTACTCACTTTCACAATGTTATCAAAGTTTATATGACAAAACCTTCTATGCCATAACCAACTGTCATCAATCTTAGTAATCAAACATGTCATCTCAGTAGGATTCAACTGAAATACATTACCTCTGGTTCTAGATCTAGTTCCAATTAGATTTCCATCTTTATCCTTTATCACACAAGTTTTCTCAGTAAACCAAACTTGATATCCCTTATCAACTAGCTATCCAAAAATCAAAAGACTATGTTTCAATCCATCCACAAAGTAAACATCATCAGTATTAGTCTTTCCATCAAGCGTAATAGATCCTATACCTTTAATCAAACAAGGTGCATTGTTTCCAACTCTCACAACTCCTCCATCATAATTGTTAAACTTTATGAACTTTTTCATGTCTCCAGTCATATAATGTGAACAACCACTATCTATAATCCAACCAACTTTCTTTTCAACTTTGGAAACTAAGGTTGTCTCTTCCTTAGTATAAATTTTAGGATTCTCTTCTTTAATTGCTACAAATCCTATGTCGTCATTATTCTCAGTATCACTTTCACTCAAAGTTCTTTCTATACTAGCTTCAAGATCTTCATCATTAGCATAATAACATTCCTTAGATCTTCTAGCCTTGAAATTGTTTCTATACTTCTTAAGTCCCTTAGGACATTTAGATTCAAAATGACCATATTCTTGACAAGTCAAACATTTAAAAATTTTCTTACCGTCTAGTTCTCTTTTCAGAAGAAAGGCAATACCTTCTTCAATCTTCTTGTCTTCTTCATTTATAGATCTGCTACTGCTAGCATAATCTCCACTCACACTGATGCTTCTTGACAAAGTAGGGTGAACACTAAGAGCACTAAATGCTATCTCCATTCTAGGTAAGTCTCTTGATAACCTGAGGTTCATTTTTGCTACTTCCAATCTTCCAAGAAGAGTCTATCTTGTAAAGTTCATAGTACAAGGTATAACTTGTTCAATCATCTATGTTGTCTGCTTAAATACAGGAGTCAATGTCCTTAGTATTTTCCATATCACTTCATTCTCTATCTTTGTTCCTCCACAACATTTTATCCTTGTAATAATTTTTGACATTCTACCAATATAGCTTCTAACATATTCATCTTCCATCATTGTTATATCTTCAAATGCACATATCCAATTATGTAATCTAGCTTTCTTTGCATGTTCATCACCTTCAAAAGTAGAGTGTAAATCTTTCCAAATTTCATGAGAGTTTGTTAAACATTTTACCTGACTTTACTCATTCTCTGGAAGTTCTGTCAAAAGTGCTTCTCTTGCAAGTATGTTACACATTAAAAGATCTCTTTCATCACTAGAACATGTCTCAAGATTGTCTTCTTCAATGATAGTCTTATCATTATTTGTAATCAACCAATAACCTAGTCCTAAACATAGTAGATGTGTCTTCATCTTCTCTTTCCATCTATCAAAATTTACTCCATCAAACTTAGGGCTTTCTTTCCTAAAATTTTCCATGGATCTCCTTAAGCTGTTAAACTTTCCTTTCAAGGACCTGCCACTCTGATACCAATTGTTAGAAAGTAAGGACCACCAAGATAACTGAGAGGGGGGGGGTGGTGAATTAGCTATCAAATAATTACAACTTTTATCAACTTCAATAGCATTTAACCATGTAAGAAATATAATTACCATCCATAGAAATATATTCATACACAATGTCACAATAACACAAGATATGTTGACTAGGGAACCTCTTGATCAGAGAGTAAAACCCGGTGGGAATGATGCCCACAAAAGATGCTCTAATATGAATATTCCTTGTGAAAGGATGGACTCTGTTAGGAGTCTTATGAAATACATCAAGTACATATGAATCCCTGTTAGGAGATTTTGAATCCCTGTTAGAAGATTCTAACCCTATTAGGAGTTATGGAAGACAGAAGGACCCACTACCCAAACAGCTTCAGGGTAAGATCACTCAACACACTATCCAAATGACCTTAAGATTATTCAATAAAATAATATCAAATATTTTACCTCCTTACTATGCCAAACTGCACTCACTGCTATACTAGATCTCAATTCTAGATCTTTGTACTTCGCATGTCTTCCTTCACAATTTCACTTTCACAACTTCATTGGCTCTCTTCTTCACTTCATGCATACATTTGCATTCAACCATACCATGCTTACATTCTCACTTCTTAAAACAAAGGAAAAAAATTCCTTCCTTTATACCACACTCAAATAATTACAAATGAGTCGGCACACAATAACAAAATAAAAGTTTCCACACGCTACATCAAAATTACACAAAACTATCAGCTTCCAAATACAATAAATTTTCACTCATGTGACCTCAAAGTTTGCACTATCATCCACATCACTATCAATGTGTCTCAAGCTTCCCTTTAACTACGCAAAACTAGATTCCATCTTGATTAGGAGATATCATCTAATTTCCACAAACTGCTACTCAGGAACACTGCCTAAATACTGCTTCTACCAAAATGCTCATAACTTCCATGAAGAAATGAATTACTATCTACACTCTTAACCATAGACATATAACATATCAAAGAGTATAACTTCAAAATTGAATAGGTCCAACTACAATATACCGCATGCGCTATTCAAAACATTATCTGCTTCTCTACGAGTCCCCAGAAGATCATTGTGTTGACATCAATGACAATCATAGTCATGAATGCAATCACAATTGCTATAGAATGACTGCCAAGCATTCATTCCTAATAGAAATTTAGTGGTAAAGTGACTCTAGTGTCTTCAAGTTATTGCAGGTTTTGAAATATGGGCTTTAGAATCTACAAGGATGTTGGGGTTGGCAGTCTTTATGTAAAATTTTTGTTTTGTGATAAATGGAATAGTCACAAAACTAGCTCAAAGAATAATGCTATTCTATATTCAATATAATGGAGCATAGTTACTAAATAGGATGAAATCAAGTTCACCCTAAAATTTATGGGGGAAATATGAGATCTAATTATAAATCCAAATTCCCAAAGGAGAGATCAAAATTGATCAACCAAAAGGTTAATACACAATTGAATCAATCTATGGAGAATATGAAAGAGGAAGAAAACCTTATATTTCCCTATAAAGAAGATGATGTGCTTGAAATCTAAAATAATTGAAAGGCAAGTACTAACCTCAAAATAGGGAAGATCTGGAAAATGTTGATTTCTGATGTCTTTGTAGTTTTGGGTAATTTTGCAACCTGTTCTAGACTGGAAATGCCGAGACAAAGAAAACCCAGAAAACTTTTATCTTTCTGACAGCCAGTAGTCTTTGACCCTGATAAAAGGTCAAAGGCTACATTAATATTTTGAAGGTCAACTTTGACTTTGTTCATAGATCTCGAAAGTTCACCAAAAAGGGTATCCAAATCCAAGCTCAAATTTGCACCTGTACCTACAAGAAAAGAAGGGTTTTTATTGTTTGTTTGAGGGGTTTGCCTTGGTCAAGCCATAGTTTAGAATCAACCTTAATATTGAAATTTAAATGAGAATGCTAGCAAGTAGTAGAAGTAGATCTAACAATGAAGCTATGAAATTCAATATATATGCAATTGTATTTGAAATGTAAACAAGTATATTGATATGAAAGGTCGAACACAACAATGGAAAATGTAAATCAAAACCATGATAGTAAATGCAAAACCTCCATGTTTGTATGCTTGGAATCCACCTTGATAGAAGAATGAATGGATCTAGAAGATGAAAAAAGGATCTTGAAGCAAGATCACACCATCATGATGGCTAGATCTAGGGTTTTAATGATGAATCTTGCATGCTTGAACCAAATCCCTTCAAAGGCTTAAATGCTTGAACCCTTGATCTTCAGTGGAGAACTTGAATGGAGAAGAGGGCTTGAATGCTTCCTTGAAAATGCTTGATGAAATTCTTTCTTGATCTTTCTTGAGAACTTGAGTGCTTGATGGCAAAAGAAGATGATGAAAATGAGAGAGGAAGACCTCCTTTTATAGTGAACTAGGGCACAATCCTCTAGAGAAGGCCGACATTGGGGAATTAAATCACAATTAACCTTAACCCCTAGAAATGGACCCATATTAAATGAAATTTAAGGATTTACCATTCTGAAGCCCAAAATGGCCAACCTAGAGGCAGGAAAAAAAATATTTATGAAACCCAACACTCAAAAATCATGGGAACCTAAAATTTGAAATCTAGGTCAAGGATGAGGTAGACCCCACCCTAGGTCAAGGTTGAGGTTTTCCCTTACCTAGGTCAGGGTTGAGGTTGACTTTGACCCAGGTTAGGGTTGAGGTTGACTTTGACCCTCAAGGTCAACTTTGACTTTGAGGTCAAAAATCTTAGGACCTCAGTCCAAAATATTGGGAAATGAAAAAGTAAAGTGAAATTAGGTGGAGAGAGAAGAACGGGGGGAGAAAGCTATATTTGAGAAAAAACCTGATCAAGGCACCTAACAAGACCCTAGACCACTTACTTAGAGGTCTAAACACTCTTAACATGGAAGTGCTTCTATTTTAAGATGATACGTTAAGCCCCCTCTTTAGCAAGAGTATGGATTCAATGGAAACTCTTGGTAAAGGAGAAGACAGAAGAGATCCAAGTGGATTTAAAATGAGATAGGATAACACTTATTTAGGGAGACAAGCCCATAGGCTAAGGATTCTAACTCAACATACATGTACGAGGGTGTGAAAACAAAAAAGGAAAAAGACACAAAAGAGGGGTTAGTACTAAACAAACCCACATCAACTAGCACAAGAAACCTTGCTAAGAAATATTTCTCATACTAATATCATATTTGGAAAGCTATCATAAAATTATAAATGATTACATAAGA
This sequence comes from Chamaecyparis obtusa, assembly GCA_027943335.1. Taxonomy (NCBI): domain Eukaryota; kingdom Viridiplantae; phylum Streptophyta; class Pinopsida; order Cupressales; family Cupressaceae; genus Chamaecyparis; species Chamaecyparis obtusa. The sequence continues at coordinate 34,086 of BSBK01012662.1, forward strand.
AAGACAATAGAAACACTATAAATAAAATTACTTCATGATCTAATCCTACTAGCATGAAACATAAAAAGAGAGAAAGGAAAAAGAGTGATTACCTCACCTAGTAAGATGCCCACCTTACCATGAATCACCCTAGAGGGAGAGCCCAATAGGTTCACCCATAAACTATTCTTGCAATTGTAATACATCTTTTGACAGCTTCTAGAATACCCATAGATCCACCTTCTTGTATCACTATGAATATGAAATGCATGTCTCCTCAAGATTTAACAAATTATGTGTGTTACCTTTAGAAGATTTAGCATATAGATGCGTGTCATTTTAGGATTAGAAACTTATGTGCATTACCTTCCAATATTTAGCATATTGAAAATTTTGAAAAATGTGTGTCTCCTTAGGATTTTGCAACTTATGTGCATTACCTTCAGAAGATTTAGCATACTTGAAAATAAAAGATGAGTGTCTTTTCAGGATTTAGCAACTTATGTGCATTACCTTCTAGGATTTAGCATGTAAAAATAAAAAACTATAGTACAAGGGATACCCTATATATTCCCCCCTCCTTATCATGGCATTCTATTGGACATGATAAGGAAGAGGAAGAGGATACTTACTTCACAATACAAGGAGATATCCTGTTTAGCAACAATGTATACCATATTCTTAGCGAGGGATAGTGATCCCAACATTAAAGAGTATAGATAATTGTGAAAATAATATGTCACTCATGGAAAAAAGGATCCTCAAAGAAAGAGATCTTATCAAAAAGACCCCCACCAAAGAGGAGTGCTTTAGATAAAATATCATCTTTCAAAAGGCAGGAACAAAGATTCAATCATCAAGCCCCCTGCAAAGAGAAAGATGAATCTTTGAAATGAGGAAAACAACTCTAACACCAAAGAAAGGGTGAGAGTTTATAAAGAACATAATTTGAAACATAGAGAAGAGGTGATGACCTAGGACAACAACTTCTCATATAAAAACATTATCCATAGTGAAAACATCTATCAATATGATGACATAATATTGCAATATAAACATAGACCACTAAGCTAAGGAAAGTAGTTCCCTACACAAAGAGAAAGAAGGTGGGGCCTTGCCCCCCAAGGATAGAGAGAAGGGATACCTTCACAAAATGAATGTATTAGAAAAGATATCTTGAATAAGATCTATGGATGATTATAAACATAATGAAAAACCATAGAAAAATAGGAGAGAAAGAATACCAATTAAGCTTAAGACATAATATATGCTAAAAGCCTAATGGATCCTAGGAGACTGGATGAAAATACACCTCTTTCCCCCTAGTCATGAGACAAGAGGGGAAGAACATTTATATTATATCAGAAGGGGGGGAATCCCCTATATCTGTATAAAGTATCTATCGGTATAGGTCTAAAGATTTATTTCTTGGAATTCATTAGCTCAACATATACCTTCTTAGCCACTTCTTGATGAGTATTAGGGTTATCTAAAATAGGTGTGGGGAGAAGAATGTGAAGAGGAGGATGATGATTAACATCACCTACCTTGACTTGAGATTGTGAGTCACCCACACCATACATATCTAGTTTAGGGGGTATATGAACTAGAAACCTAATACCATGCTCATTAACTCCAAGCCCTAAACCTTTATAACCTTGTTTAGTTAGCATATTATATCTAGTAGTGTACACATTATGTAAAGATTCTATAGGAGGTGATTGTTTATCATGTTCATAAGTAAAGGTTGTATATTGTGGAATAATAGGTTTCGAAGAAGTTTCTTTACCCTTTCCTTTAATATCATCATGCATCGGAGGAGAAGGTAAATCAAATAAATCTTGCACATCCACATCCTGAACTATAGCTTGAATCCCATCATAAGTATGAGAAGAGCAAGGATGAATAGATGGAGAATTAGGTATCAGAATAGGATTAGGAAGCTTAGGATTAGGATTGATAAGATTAGGATTAGGATTAGGATTAGGAATATTAAGAGATGGTGTATCATCTACCAAATTCTTCACATAATCCAAAAGAGTAATAAGGCTACCACAAAAATTTTTAATGAAAGTTTTGAATGTAGGAAGACTAGTGTCAGTCAAATTCACAAAAGCATAGGAAAGAGAAAAGTGAAGGGTCACCAACATACTGAAAAGAATGATACTCTCATAAACATCATATGTATTATAAAGAGATGCTAAAAGAAGGGTAATAAGGAACATGACCATGCACCAAAGCATCTTAACAATCTCCATAGTAAAATGAAATGCAAGAAATATTTTTGTATTTTATTGAATATATAGATTTTTTTATATTTTTGAATAAAAAAAGCAAGAGCATAAACTAAATCTAATCTTAAAGGGAAATATAACACCAAAAAGAGAGAAAGTAAGTATTTCGGGTTCACCAAAATGAATAGGATGAAATCAGGTTCACCCTAAAATGTATGGGGGAAATATTAGATCTAATTCTAAATCCAAATTCCCAAAGGAGAGATCCAAATTGATCAACCAAAAGGTTAATACACAATTGAATCAATCTATGGAGAATATGAAAGAGGAAGAAAACCTTATATTTCCCTATAAGGAAGATGATGTTCTTGAAATTTGAAATAATTGAAAGGCAAGTACTAACCTCAAAATAGGGTAGATCTAGAAAATGTTGATTTCTGATGTCTGTGTGTAGTTTTGGTTAATTTTGTAACCTATTTCAGACTGGAAATGTCAAGACAAAGAAAACCTAGAAAACTTTTATCTTTTTGACAGAAGGTAGTCTAGTTTGACCCTGATAAAAAGTCAAAGGCTACATTAATATTCTAAAGGTTAACTTTGACTTTTTCCCAAATCTTGGAAGTTCGCCGAAAAGGGTATCCAAATCCAAGCTCAGATCCACAATTCTGCACCTGTACCTACAAGAAAAAGAGGGTTTTTGTTGTTTGTTTGAGAGGTTTTCCTTGGTCAAACCCCGGTTTGGAATCAACCTTAATATTGAAATTGAAATGAGAATGCTAGCAAGTATTAGAATTAGATCTAACAATGAAGCTATGCAATTCAATAGATATGCAATTGTATTTAAAATGTAAACAAGTATATTTATATGAAAGCTTGAACACAACAATGGCAAATGTAAATCAAAACCATCAAAGTAAATGCAAAACCTCCATGTTTGTATGCTTGGAATCCACCTTGATAGAAGAATGAATGGATCTAGAAGATGAACAAAGGATCTTGAAGGAAGATCACACCATCATGATGGCAAGATCTATGGTTTGAATGATGAATCTTGCATGCTTGAACCAAATCCCTTCAAAGGCTTAAATGCTTGAATCCTTGATCTTCAATGGAGAACTTGTTGGAAAGTTGGCTATACTAATGTATATGACTTAATATAGTGTTTTCATTATGGAAACAAATTCATATAGAAGTTTGGAGTTAGTGCAATTAATGAGAAGATCAGAAATTAGCTAAGTGTTGAAGACTGGACAGTGTACAGAGTTCCTGAAGCTCAGAGCATTAGTGCACATGCGTACAACCAACTTATGGTGTGTACCCTAGAAGTTAATTTGGTTACACTATAGTCATGCTTATTATATGAGTGCATGATCACTTATGCAAGTATGAGGAAGATAAAGATAGTTGAAGTTACACAGCTAGTGTGTGCCAGTGAAGAATAGATTAAGCAACCGACCATTATCATTATGAGTTGTGGTTATATTATAATGATGTAAAGGCTATGCACCTATTGTAATTATCTTTCCAAAATCTATATAAGTTTTTTTGTAAACATGCTTAAGCCAATTCAATTGGAAGCATTGTATGTAATAGGTCTAAGGGTTGACCTAGTAGTTTATTGTGTATGCACATATAAATATGAGATGCACCCATTGTAAATGACATGGAAGTTGTAAGAGAGTTTTGTTAAGAATATCAAAAGTGTGTGAAGAGACTTTAAGATATATTAGAGCTTTGAAAGAGGTCAAAACATTAGCGCATCAAAGGAATTGATCTGACAAGCAGTGTTACAGTGACAGTTCATCCAACAGATATAGTGTGTATCTAAGATCTAAAGGTTGTAGCCTTCACCACTTGAGTAGTGAGCTCTAGGATAGTGCGTCAATTCCCCTAATAGGGACTATTGTAAAAGAATCCTAGCAGGGTCTGACCCTTAACCAAGTCTACTATACTTAATATATTGTAAAGAAACTCCTAACAGGGTTAAGGATCTTCTAACAAGGATCACAAAACACTAGTACAAAATATTAGTGGGTGTCAATTCCCACTGGGGTTTTTACCTATTTGGGTTTCCCCATAACCATATTGGTGTCATGTGTTGATTTCATGTTTCATGTTTATGTGGATGTTCATTTCAGTACTTTAACATTTAAGTTTAGTTTAAGATTAAATTAAAAAGATAAAATACAATGAACACTGATTCACCCCCCCCCTCTTAGTGTTCCCATTCCTAACAATTGGTCTCAGAGCTCTGGTACTCAACAAAGAAGTTTAACCACTTGAGGAGATCATTGAAAAAGTAGAAATGAAACATCTGAAGAGAAATCTTGAAGCCTCTCTTGAAGACCTAGACAAATCTGAAAGATAAATTGAAGAACTAAAAGAAAAAGTCAATGATGCTTAATTAGTTATCAAAAAGCTAAGAAGGGATCTAAAAGAATGTTCCACTAGTGATCTGGGGATAATGGTCAAGAAGCTGAATGAAGAAAATGCATCCTTAAAAGAACAGCTTGAAGAATTTGATGATAAACTAATTAACAATTAGGAAGTCTATAACAAAAAATTCAAAGTTAACCTTCAACTCAATGAAGAATTAAGACAAGAAAACATGGAAATCTTGGAGCTAAGGAATAACAAATAAAGCTTGGAGTCTAAATTGAAAGAAGAAAAGAATCACATTGAAAAATTACACACAAGTTCTGATCTGATAGAATCTCAGTTATATGCAAGAAGAGCTAAAGGAGATACTAGCTACATCGGATACAATGAAGCACAAAATTAGATTGACAATATGGAAGCCAGAATGAATGCACCAGAAGACTCTACTAATACTAAGAAGATTGAAGATCAAACCAAAGATAATGGTGATCCACCCAAGAATGAGCGTGAGCAAGTAAACCACACTTGTTATGCATGTAACAAGCATGAACATGTAGTAAGGAATTGTATAGAGGTAAGACCTTTTAATGGTTACTGTTATTCATGCAATAAATTTGGTCATAGAGCTATGAATTGTGAGACAAGTAAAAAGAGAAAGACTCAGCATGATCAGAGAAATCAAAATCAATTAAATGAAAGAAGTTCTCAGAATGTTACATGTCAGATATGTAACTATAATGGTCACTCTGCTAGACAATGTAAAATGGTGACCCATGTCAATGCGCCAAGGAATATAAGGCCTCCAGTCATTTTTCACTCTTGTAACAAGACTAGACACATCTCAAAGTTTTGTAGATCAAGGATGCAAGGTCAGGAAAGCCCTAAAAAGACTGAAGAACCAGTCTTGGATCCCGAAGGAGAAGTCAAGTTTGTGAAAGCCCTAGAGGATGTGAGCTTGATTTGGTTAGAAGAAAAGAATGATAAGGTTGATGAGTATGTATTGGATGCATCCACAGTGGACGCACCCTCTACATCTGGATGAATGGCCCTCAGGGTCATAGGGGGAGCTAATTTAGCTCTAGACCCCTATGTGGCTAGTATACTCACTCTCAGAGTATGTGCCTTTGGACTTTAGCTTTTGGAGAATTGATTAACCTTCATGCAATAGCACACATGCTAATTGTTCGCAAAACAAAATTTGGAAATTTCCAAGTGATAGTCTGGTTTATGCGACAAGTATTAATGGTAGAAATTATACTTTAAAGTACACAAAAGTTAGAAGAGATCTCATTGCATTCAAATTAAGAGTGATTGAAGAGTAGATAAGTCTTAGTAGTTAATTGAGAAGAATTGTAGTTTGATTCATCAAGTGATTTTTTGTGCATTTGATCAGTTTCCTAGTTCATCACACTGATTCAAAATATCTTGGAAACTTTTGAGAAAGCATTATACAAGTAAGTGATGGCTACTCCTATAGTATTTGATGTTGCAGAGAAGAAAAGATATGTGTTCAAGAGACATCTATTTAAATCTACACTAGATGATCTAGAAGGGGAACTTTCCTGCATGCCTATGGGTGTTATGCATGTCAGGGAAATTAGGGCATACATCTACTGTAAGAAAGAACTAGTAGGATTGGACAGATTAAGGGAAGACATATAAACTATGTTAAAACCAAACAAAACCTTCTTGGATGAGTATGCATGATGGGAGAATCTTTCTATAATTGAATATGCTATGGCATATGAGTTTTATGAATCTGAATGGATCAAGATTCTACTGAGCAGAATTCATGATGACCTATTTTGGATAGGTGAAGTTCTAGTTAGAATAACTAGTGACCTAATTCATGAGATGACAGGTCTCTCAAAGATAGGCACCATCCTTCTAGTGAGAAAAGACGTGAGAAAGATTGTTGAAAAAACTTGTAAATCAAGGAGTGATAGGTGCAGTATGACCATAGAGCATATAGAGAAAAATGACAGCAAATTGATGTCTATGATACTTACATACAGGTTTCAACATGCCAATAGAGTGAACAGTGTGTCTGCGGCCACAATTCTTGCAGCCATAAGAATTTTTAATGAAAATGGAGAGTTCAACCTATGTGAAATATTTTGTGCATAACTAATTGATAACATTAAGGCAATCAAGCATGATAAGACCAAGATATTCATGTTTGTGTCTTTGATCATCTATATGTACTTCCACATTGTTGGAAAGGTATCTGATTTGTACCTAGACAAATCAATTCCCACAATGCCATAGATATCTATCAAGGCATGTACTAAGAGAACCTTGAAGGATTACATGACATTGGAGCTAAAAACATTCAGGGCTAAGATGTAGAGGAGGTATAGGATACAAGAGAAGATAGTGGAAAAGTACAAGGACACTATTTTCTTCATGGTTGAAACTGACACAACATGCATGGAGGTAGTTGAACCAAGAAAAAAGTGGATTCATCCACTAGGATATGAAGTGGAAGAGCCTATTCTAGAGGCTTATGCTCAAGTTTTGTTAGCAGAACCTAAAGACCCCAATGAGCCAAGATGGGGAACCTATGAGGAAAAGATAAGAGAGATAGATGCTAAATTAAACAACGCAGCAACAAAGAGGAAGGTTTCCAAGGTCACCTCTGAGATCTTAAGAATTCATGGAGTGTCTCAAGTAGACCTAGACAAAGAAAGGGAAAAAAATATTGCTTTGGAATTAGAGAGCATAAATACATCCAAGGAAGAATCAGATGATCCTAAGATGAAGAAGGTAAAGATTGAAAAATCTGATGAACAGAAGGATAAATTTGATGATACTCCTTCTGCACCCAAGGAAACCATTGAACTTACTACTCCTCCTGAGTATAAGGCAATGCCAAAGAAGAAGAAAGAGGTTGGAACTAGTCATCCATCTTCGAGGGTAACAAGGAATAGAAGAAACACTCAAGCACCTCTTGAAGTAAGTTTCAAACCCAGTCTCAGTGTGCTAAGTGTAAGAATAATCAATGAAGGTAGAATTGATCAAGTAGGGAAGTTTTATGAAAAAGGTAGTGAGATAGATAAATATGAGATACATGGAATGATAGTCAAACACATGTTGAAGTTCAAGAAGACAACCTTGGAACTTAAGACTATAATCCCTGACAATGTATGGAATATCCTAGAATTCCAAAAGAGACAAGCCATTGAAGAGGATTTAAGGATAAGGGAAAATATTTTAGATGACACTCTTCCAGTATGTTCTTTTGAAGAGAAATCTCTTTTTTTAGATCTGGTGAAGCCACATCTTAGAACAAAATCTAGGACTTTCCATATAATGGACAAAAACTATGAACTAGTGGGTAAGGAAATAGAGAAAGCCTTTGAGAAAGTATTCATGAATAGACACATGTATCTAGCTACTACGACCACAACACAAGTACCCCTAAAAGAAGTCAAGGTGGCAGAGCCCACTAATGCATTAGTGATAGGTCCTCAGGATTCAGTGCCTACAATGGAAACACAAATAGAGGCAGATAAGACTATGCCCATGATAAAGTCACTAAAAGATAGCACCACTATCATTGATAATGTAGAAATAGCCATGGCAGCCACAGATACTGACTTGGACAAGTTTGAAGAAGCTTTTGTGAGCACACAAGAAGCTAAAATTTTATGCAGTAACACACCTACCACACATCAAGAAGAAATATTGATTGAGGATATAACAAATAAGAAAGAAGAAGAAAAGATGGAAGAAAACAAAGAAGAAAAAGAAGCTGAAAAAAAAAAGGAAGAAGAAGAGGTAAAATGAAGTGAAAAAAAAGATGAAACAACTGTAGAACTAATCAAGGTGAAACAAGAAGTGATGGATAACACTCCCATCAATCCCTCAGTAACATTGTTGTCAAGTTTGACACCTAACACAGCTAGTTTGGATTCATGGGGAGAAGAAGACCTAATTAAGTTCAGCATCCTAGCTATGGAGAAGGCCAAGGAGAAACAAGTGATGAGGAATCCCCTCCTGGTAGAATAAGTGAACATCTTGAACAACTTATTACCTGCAGACAAGAAAGTATCTAAAGTACACTCAGTTGATGATGTGAGTTAGGTAGTTTAACAGTTCAAGGGAAACTTCTCTAACCTAGAAGAATCTTCATCCTTAGTTACAGAGGAGAAATATATGAAGAAAAGGCTCAATGAATTGGTCAGCAACTATGCACTTAACTTAAGCTCACTAAAGGTTGGTCAAGCATCTGTGAAGGAGTTTGTAGCAAAGGGAAGAAAGATCATTGCTGAATGTATGAACCAAGAAAAGCTGACCAGTGATCTGTACAAAAAGGTACAAGAGGTAGAAGCCATGATAGATAGCATTAAGAAATCTATGGAAGATCCATCTATTGATATAAACCTGTGCAAAAATGTCTACCAAGGATAGTTATACAAGATTGAGAAGGTAGAAAAAGAGATGACCAAGATAAGGGCTAGACAGAATCAGCTAAGGAATGCTCTTGCACCCTCATTAGACATACTAAATCAGAATATCAAGGAGATCAATGCCACCATGGTGACATATGATCAAGGTCCTACCATAGATTTGGAGAAGATGGAGAAGATGCAGTATGCACTATGCACCCATCTCCAGATTGTCAATTCTTTGATAACAATTTGGAAGAAGGAGATCCAGAACTTGTAGATTGCATATTCGGATGTACTATCATAGTAAGTTTTTGAAGATTTAGTTTTGACACACCTTTTTCATTCATGTCAAAGGGGGAGTATGTATAGAATATGGATTATAGATATGTATAGGGAGTTATAAGATAGAAGTTTGTGTATAAGATAAAAGTTTTTTGTATTAAGAGACAGTTCACAACTTGGCCATATTCCTTTGTTTCCATCAATGAAAAAGGGGGAGATCGTTGGAAGGTTGGCTATACTGATTTATATGAATTAATATAGTGTTATCATTATGGAAAAAAAGTCATATAAAAGTTTGGTGTCAGTGCAATTAATGAGAAGATAAAAAATCAGCTAAGTTTTGAAGACTGGACAGTGTATAGAGTTCTTGAAGCTCAAAGCATCAGTGCATGTGTGTATGATTGAGTTATGGTGTGTGCCCTAGAAGTTAAGTTGGTTATAATATATTCATGCTTATTCTATGAGTGCATGATCAGATATGCAAGTATGAGGAAGATACAAATAGATGAAGTTACAAAGCCAGTGTGTGCTACTGAAGAACATAGTAAGTAGCCGACTATTATCATTATGAGTTACGATTATATTCTGATGATGTAAAGGCTATGCACCTATTTTAATTAGGTTTCTGATATGTATCTAAGTTTTCTTGTAAACACTCTTAAGCCAATTCAATTGGAAACATTGTATGTAATAGGTCTAAGGGCCAACCTAGTAGTTTATTGTGTATGCACATATAAATATGAGATGCGCCCATTGTAAAGGACATGGAAGTTGTAAGAGAGTTGTGTTAAGAAGAGAAGAAGTGTGAAAAGAGACTTTAAGATGTATTAGAGCTTTGCAAGAGGTCAAAGCATCAGTGCATCAAAGGAACTGATCTGACAAGCAGTGTCATAGTGACAGTTCATCCAGTAGATATAGTGTGTATCTGAGATCCGAAGGTTGTAGCCTTCACCACTTGAGGAGTGAGCTCTAGCATAGTGTGTCCACTCCCCTAATAGGGAATATTATAAAAGACTCCTAACAGGGTCCAACCCTTGACCAGGTCTACTGTACTTAATATATTGTAAAGAAACTCCTAACAGGGTTAAGGATCTTCTAACAAGGATCACAAAACACTATTATAGAATATTAGTGGGTGTCAATTCCCAATAGTTTTTTTACCTATTTGGGTTTCCCCATAACCATATTGGTGTCATGTGTTGATTTCATGTTTCATGTTTATGTGGATGTTCATTTTAGTACTAAAAAATTTAAGTTCAATTTAAGATTAAAGTAAAAAGATAAAATATAGTGAACACTGATTCACCCCCCCCCCTCTCAGTGTTCCCATTCCTAACAAAACTTGAATGGAGAAGAGGGCTCGAATGCTTCCTTGAAAATTCTTGATGAAATGCTTGCTTGATCTTGATTGAGAACTTGAGTGCTTGATGGAAAAAGAAGATGATGAAAATGAGAGAGGGAGGCCTCCTTTTACAGTGAACTAGGGCACAATCCTCTAAAGAAGAATGACATTGGGGAATTAAATCCCAATTAACCTTAACCCCTAGAAATGAACCCATATTAAATTCTATTTAATGATTTACCATTCTGAAACCCGAAATGGCTGACCCGGAGGTGGGAAAACAAATATTTCTGAAACCTGACCACCCGAAAATCATGGGAACCTAAAATTTGAAATCTGGGTCAAGGATGAGGTAGACCCCACCCTAGGTCAGGGTCGAGGTTGTCCCTAACCTAGGTTAGGGTCCAAATCTACTTTGACCCTCAAGGTCAACTTTGACTTTGAGGTCAGAAACCTTAGGACCTCAGTCCAAAATGCTGGGAAATGCAAAAATAAAGTAAAATCTGGTGGAGAGAGAAGTAGAATAGGGGGAGAAATCCATATTTGAGAAAAGACCTAATTAAGGCACTTAACATGACCCTAGACCACTTACTTGGAGGGTTAAACACTCTTAACATGGAAATGCTTCCATTTTAAGATGATACAGTTACAAATACAAAGAACTATCAGTTAGATCCATGAATCTAGTACTGAAATGGCTAAGAGGTTAGAGTTTAACTCCCATCACTCCAAATCAGGAGGTGATTAAAGTTCAAATATATAGAGCTATTAGATCCATGAGTCAAGGAGATGAGATGGTGAAGAAGTAAGAGATTAACTCTTAATTTCTTCCAATCAGGTGTGTAAATTACAAATATATAGAACTCCAAGATCCATGATCAAGGAGATGAGATGGCTAGGAGGTAAGATTTAACTACTAATCTCTCCCAATCAGGAGGTTAGTTAACTTAGCCTAATTGAGAAAAAGTTGGCCTTGACTAATTAGAGGTGGCAGATAACTTCCATTAGTCAAGGATTTACAAGGCAATGGTGGTGCTTATGTACATCAAGTCAAGGTAAACACATCACTATTGGCTACCTAGGTGAGAATAGTTAAATATTCCTAATATTTTAAGTAAACATAATAACTAGCTGTAATTACTCATAGTTAGGATAAACTCTATCCTAGGTGATGTGAAATATTTACTCCAACATTTTACAATATGATTTTTCTGATAAGACAACACAAAGGAGATGGGAACATTGTGAGAAAAAGTGTTTAACTCAGCCTAATTGAGATAGAGTTGGCCTTGACTAATTAGAGGTAGTAGATAACTACCATCAACCAAGGATTAACAAGGCAATGGTGGGGCTTGTGTACGTCAGGTCAAGGTAGAAACATCATTATTGGCTACCTAGGTGAGAATAATTAAATATTCATAATATTTTAAGTAAACATAATAACTAGCTACAAAGGCAATGTAAAGCTGTTGAGGTAGTATGAAACATCAAATATGAGTGAATGGAATTAGGAAAGCTGATTTTTTAAAATGCTAGGCCTAATTTTCATTTGGTAAAATTTAAAACCAGTTATCACTATAGAAGTGGTTAAGAGAGATCATTATATAAACAAAATATGAATTCATTGGGTTTCTGAGATGACCATTGTTCTGAGTGTTAAGGACCTTTTTTAACCCAGTGAAATGAAATGTTGAAATAAAATAAAATAAATCTAAATACCATTTTAGACTCGACACTAATTAGAAATTAGGTAGATTTCGATCAAAAAACATAAACATCCATGAAACTAAGAAATGTCCAGCAAGGGATTTCAATTTACCTCTTATGTGCCAACTCAAGGGTTTTAGTTGTTAGCTACTTATTCCACTCTTGGTCTAGAAACCTATTTATTTACCAAAAAAATACCAAACGTAAGCATTGATAACAAAAATTTATGCATACCATAGTCATTTGTTTTGGAAACCCTGTCTGATTCAACTCCTGAAAACATAAGAAAATAATAGAACAAGGGATTTTGATTGACCTCTTCTGTACCAACTCAAATTTTTTGGCTATCAGCTACATATTCAACTTCAGAAAAAAAAAACCTATTTATTTACCAAAAAAAATACCAAATGTAAGCGTTGATAAAAACAATTTCTGCATACCATAGCCATTTGTTTCAAAAACCCTATCTGATTCAAATCCCAAAAACATAAGCAAATAAAGCATTGCATACCTAAAAACACTGCAAATAAAACACTACATACCTGCTATTTAGACAAGCCAAAAATCTTCTGGATTATCAAGAATAAAAACCCTAAATGGGGAAAGTATGTTATTTGGGCCCTAATATTTACGCTTACAGACATGTACCTACTTTACATTTTAGCATAGTTGCGTTTGCAGTGACCTAGTCAATGCAGTTAGTTGATTAATCACATTTGTGGTTATTCAATGCAGTTAGTTGATTAATTGTGTCCACGATTAGTCGATGCAGTTACTGTTAACGGGTCTGGGTCTGTGGTTACTCGACGTAGTTACTATTAGCAGGTCTAGCTTGGTTAGTGTTGACAAGCTAGTATTGGCGACTTACTCCTCATGGTTGAAAACTTCTGACATGTTGATATCCCAACATGACTGTCCCATCACCCTCCATTACGGTCCCTGACAACCCTTCCTTTTGTACCATTTCAACATGCACACAGACATGGACAATTTATCGGGAGCTTAGCTTCTACCATTGAATTGAATAGTAGTTGCTGAATTTGTAAAAGTGATTGGCTTCTTCACTATTCAGTGTTGTAATTTCCTTAGGCAAGCTTTTCTCATGGGAATGAAGATATTTTTGGACTGAAAGAAAGGGTCTCATTACTTGTGATATATTTTGTACTTTTCTCAGGTAGACTTTTCTCCTATGAACGCCAAGTTCAACAAAAGTTGTGTTGCCAACCGCTTTGAAGGAAGATATTTTTTTGGACTAAAAGAAAGGGTGTAATTACTTGTGACATGGGTGGAAGTACCCTCGTTGACTCAAATATAAGCCAATAATTGTCATCCCTTCTTATAATATCTTGTAGAAAAGTAAGTAAACATCACATTTAGATTAATCTTTTGAGATTTATCTTTCGATGAATAATAGTGTTCACAATTTTCTCATTTCTTGCTTTCTTGTTGTCTAGTGCTCTTTTTTACATTTTCATGTCAATTTTTTTATATTTTCATTTTTCAATGCATTTTCTAGTGATTATTTTTACCTCTTAAGTATTAGTGAGTACTTTTACTTCTTAACTAAATATTTTTTTATGACAAGATTAATTTCAATAGATCCATAATTGAAATTCACAATAGTTTTTCCTTATTGCATATTGACACTTGGTAATAAGAAATAGTGCTCATTTTTACATTTTTATGTCAATTTCTTTTATTTTCTTTTTTCAATGTATTTTATAGTGACTATTTTTATCTTTTAACTACTAGTGAGTACTTTTACATCTTAACTAAGTATTTTTTATGACAAGATTATCTCCAATAGACACATAATTGAAATTCATAATATTTCAATAAAATCAAATTTAGGAATCATAATAGTTTAGATATAATTACTTTTAGGACTAATTTTAAGATAATTTTCAAAGAAACTAGCCCAATGATGATTTCTATTCTAATAGTATAAAGATCAATAGATTGTGTGAGAGACAAACACTTAATTGATTCTACTTAGTAATTTAGATGAGGTATGATCATACATGCTATAACTCAAGGGAAAATTATTAAGGGCTGGAGAAATTTGACAAAAGAAGAAAGACACTCTTTCAATTCAAACAATAGTAAGAAAAAAGGATTCCCTAGAATCTGAAGATCTCACCATGTTGAATCCACTTCTACCCATTCTAGAGAATCTAAGGTAAGGTGGGAAGAAAATATTCCCTGTAGTACTAGGTTTTGTGTCATTGAGTCACAAACTCAAAATCTTGGAAAAAAGTGTTAAGGCATTCAAGAGCACCTTGAATATTATCTTCATCCACAATCAATGTAAAGAAAGATTCATTAGTGAGATATCCATTAATGAGTTGAGAAGGTGACTCTGGCAGAGAAATTCCCTTGACATAGATCACTAAAATAGCAGAGGCCAAAAGATAGCCAAAGCCTTCAGTAGTAAGAACATAAAGGGTAGGGTCTAATAGATAACTCTAGCGAATATATGATCTAAAGAGGCCAAATGTATTGAATTGTTGGCCATCAATGGTTATACAAGAAAGGGCATCTCCAAAAATAATATGCATAGATTTAATAAAGAAAGACCCAAACCCAAGGGCTTTGAGAATCACCAGAATGAAAGGCCATTCAATGTGATCGTAAGCCTTAAAATTGTCAATTTTGACAAAAAAATGCATTCTTCTTAGAGCAACAATCCCATTCCATGCCTTCACAAACAACAATAATATTATCAACAATGAAAATTCACTAAATAAATCATGTTTGTTCTGAATGAAAAATTAGAGGAAGGAGATTGAAAATCTTAAGTGTTAGGGATTTGGCAATGATCTTTTAAGAAATATTGAGTAAAGTTATGGGTTTATAGCTGCAAATTTTCTTTGGATCCCCAACTTTAGGAATGAATTTTATGTTCCCTTTATTGATTAGCTGACCCAAAGATTAAAAATGAAAGGCCTCCAAGCTAACCTTATGAATGTGATGATCAACTCAAGGCCGCAAGGATTTATAAAATTCACATGGAAAACTATCACAACTAGGAGCTTTGTCATCTGTCATGGAGGAAGCAACTTCTTTAAGATCCTCAAGGGTTAATAGCTGATTAAAAAATACCTTTTGAGAATCTAAGAGCTAGAAGGAACAAAACCAAGGCAATACTTAAAGGTTTATTCTCTAGAAGGGAAATTTTCTTTCATAGTCAACATATTCTCATAATGTATTAAAAAAATCTTGAAGAATTTTTGATATCTAACAAAGCATCAAATGATGTTCTTTGATCCATTTGATATCAAAGGAGGAATGGAGATCTCTAAGAGAAAGAAAAAAATTTTAAAATCTTGATCACCTACCTTAAACTAAATATTTCTAGCCATGATCCTCAACCAACATGATGGTATGCAATTTTCTTTTGATGGTGAAGTTAAGAAACCCTAACCTATATGTTAGAGAAAAAGGGGTTCAAAGACAAAGCTTCAAAAGTAACACATAGATCTATGACAATGACATCATAGGATAATTGGTTGTACATGGCCAGTTGCCTACAATAAATGTTAATAAATCATGCAATGCAAGAAATAGCATCATTCCACCACACAATCCAACCAGTTGGTTGAGTGGGCCTAGGATAAATATTATAAATTCTTTGATGATTCAAAAATGAAGGTTAATAACAAAATAAGATAACAAGTTTGTCAATAATTATATTTATTATTACCCATTCAAAAGGATGATTGAGATCATTACCTTCAACTCATGAATGGGTATGTGCAGGATCATGGTATACCAAACTATGGCCTTAAGTGGTAATGAAAAATTAGAAAATCAAGGTTAGTCAACTTGACGTAAAAAGTTGAACATCTTATGAACCTTATGTGAAAAAGTTGTAAGAATAGAATCTATAGGAAATTGAATGTAGCTTCTAAACTACTAGCCCTTGTCTGATTTTTTTTTATTTAATTGTTCACAATTTTAGATTTCAATGCAGTACTACAAAAATTTTAGGGAAAAGATAAAAAGGACGTGTATATTTGACCACCTTAATCACAATCAAATGATGATATATTTTCCTAAGATTCTAGATATAAGTAGTAGACTCATTCACATATGTGACGCATATTTTTTTGTAATTTTTTTCCAAATAAATAATTAATTATGAATTTTCTGCTACAACATTTTAAGAATAAAAAACTCTCATGTTTGACCACCTTAACTAATTCTAAACCTTAAAAAATTGAAAGTTTTTTCCTTATAGTAGCTCAAGCATAGAATGTGATGCATGTTTCAAATTTTAAAAAGGTTAAATGGTTTGAAATTTATAGTTGTTTTTCAATCAGTATGTCAATTACGACTTTAAAGATAACTTAATTGAAAAATAAGTAATAATTACTTATCGAACTCAAAATTTGATACAAATTATATTGATGGAAAGCTAATAATGTCTTTAAGAAACCCTTTTTGTTTCATCAATTTCAGGTGAAAAAATAGTCATCAGCTACATGGTCGAAGTCTCGATATCAGAAACTATATCCTGAAACACACCTAAGGGGCTGACCACCCATGTTTGGTATTGCCCAAGAAAATACCAAGCCTAATCGGATATCTAAATTTTTTGGATATAATATCGGATATCCAAAAATTCCCACCTAATTCAAAATTTCAATTGCACTAGTTTTCTCAATTTCAAGTTTCACATTAAATTATATTTTTTTTCTGTTAATATTAAATGAGTTAAGTATTTTTTTCAATTTTAAAATATATAATACAAATTATTATTATGTATTGTACTTTTATTATTTATTTATGTATTGTATTGTATTTATTATTATTTATTTTTTGAATGTTAAATATTACTATGTATTATATTATTATTATTATTATTTATTTCTATATTGTATAATAGTATAATATTAACTTATTAAATATTGAATACAATCAATTTGTTTTTTAACTCTGGAAAAAAATTTCACACAAATGTAGAACCAATGTACACTCATCATCTCTCCTAGAAACTGATAGTGGCATAAAAATTGATGTAAGAACATTTAAGGTAAAATGTCTAAAAAAGGTATATGAAACCCTTAAATATACATTAAAATGTGGAGAGAGAGAGAGAGAGAGAGCTAAAGACTGGGAGAGAGAGAGAGAGAGACTGACACAAAGCTCTCCCCTATCTAGGCAGCTTGGTAAATGGTGAGACCTTAGGTGTTATGTTGAACCCAAAGTGGGCATAGGAGAGTGCTCTACACCTTTAGAAGATCCTAAAACAAACACACTTCGACAATCCTCACTAGAGCATCCAATGTCTTCAACTAGCTTGTACACCCTCGGGCTCTACTGATGCTCAATTGATACCTGGTCGACGCTTGATCGGTCCTCAGCCTATGTTAACCAAGTGGACTTGGTGGCTTTACCGAGTAATTCCCTGACACTTGGTAATGCTTACCGGAAAGTGCCTTACTGACTTTTTTTTCAAATGGGTACCTAAAAACTTGGTAAGGGGATGGAAAGGTTCCTTACACAAACAAAATGTCTACTATGGGTGTGATTTCCACACACAACACAGGATTTCCATAACAAGTTCAAAGGAGTTTAGACCTTTCTGGGCTTGTAGCCTTTTGAGTGAAGTTCCATGGTTCTAGTTCCAAATTCCTATAAGAAATATAATGAAACAAAGTACATTTAGACACCCTTTTCAAACTTGTAGCAAACCTCTTGATCCTACAATCTTAAACACAAAGAACAATACTTAACAACTCTTGGTCTACTAGTCCTGATAGGCTAATTTACTCAGTTGATGAAAGAAAACCTTACTAGTTGGTTGTTCAAGGTTAACTACCAATTGCAATGGTGTTGGGAATCCTACAAAGATCACAATTTGTCTTCAGATTGCATTTATCCATCCTTGAAGTGCTTTTGTCACTTCACTTCATCATTTCCTGAACCAAGCACATAGAGATGCTTGGTCTAGAATCTACAAACAGACTTCTCCAAATAATCCCCCTTCTCCTATGCCCTTGAGAAACTAAATTAAATTTCTCCTACTTGCATTTCCCAACTTTGTATGGGAATACCATAAAGGAAATGCAAGTTAGGGCATTTTTTACCAAAACCCTAGTCCAAGAGGGTTTCCTAAACACTCGAAAAACTTATTCCTCCAAGTTTCAAATCTGATCTCCAAACTAATTCAAACTAAGAGAAATGGAGTCCTACTTCATGATATATGTTAGATCAAAAAATTTTCTTCCTCACACTTTGTACAAATTAGTACACACAATGTTTCAATCCAGAACTTGGAGAAAAGATAGGGATCTTTTATTGATTAAATGCAAAAATTACATAGTGTTTCCTTACTATTCAACACCCCTCTATCTTCCACCCACCTATAAGGGCTATATGAAGACTTTCCTCAATGGATCCAACCATTTTTCAAAAGTTGTGACTGTTAGGCAGTTGTTAGGTCAGTAGAAACTTTTCAAAGAAGTTTTTGACAACATTGCAACTTTTACAAAATGTTGTAGTTTTTCTCTTAATGAGCCTATAGGCCTAAGCATTTTTATTTAACCAAATTAGAAAGACACCTAGGAAACCTAAAATCCTAAATTTTCCTTTGGACCTCAGTAAAAAACCCATGGTTTATAACCACACCGAGGGTGACTAGGTCTTACAAATTGGCTCATTAAAAATTAACTTATTAATCTAAAAGTTGTGAAGAGTGGGAAGTCCTGCACCATACTCCTATGTTTTAAAAAATCAAGTCCCACTTGAGAGAAGTTCCTAAACTGAAGTTCCATGCTTGTTGATACACTCTTCACTCATGCATGTAGCATCAATGTCTAGTAGCCCCTTCCATTTGACCAAGTAATCCTTGTAGGTCATCTTTCTAGTTTGTTTGACAACTTTAGAGTCCATAATATTTTCCAACTATAATGGTTGGCTCAGTGGAAAGTCCTTTATCCATCTAGCCTATTTGACTTCCATATCTTGCAAAGTGTCATTAGATCCTACATCACCATTAAAAGGAGTGAGATCACAAACATTAAAGATAGGAGAAATATAAATAGTAGGGCGTAAGGAAATTTCATAAGCATTATCCCCAAATTTATGAAGTATTTGACAGGGACCAATCTTCCTCATCTACAATTTGGTGTGTCACCTTGGTAACCTTGCCTTATTCAAGTATGCCCATACTTGATCTCCTACTTTGAAAGTAACATGTCTCTTCTTCTTATCTAGTTGTTCTTTGTACTTTGTAGTATTCTGACTCAATGTATCTCAGACTTGATCATGAATCTATTTGATCCATGCAGGCAATTCTTCTCCCTATGCATTGAATTTAAATTAATTTGGTAACTCTCTAAGTTCTATGAATCCTCTTGGATTAATTCCATAATTCGCTTGGAATGGTGTCTTCCCTATTGATCGGTTTATTGAATCATTGAAATAAAATTGTACTTGAGGAAGGATAGCATCCCAAGTCTGTCCATATTGTTTTGTTAGACACCTTAAAAGGTTGCCTAATGATCTATTTACAACTTTAGTTTCCCCATCAGTTTGTGGATGGTATGTAGAATTGAATGACAAGTTTGTCCCCAACTTTTTCCAAAGGGTTCTCCAAAAGTGTCCCTCAAATTTCCCATCTCTGTCAAAGATAATGGATGTTGGTAATCCATGAATTCTAACCACCTCTTTAAAAAACAAATGAGAAATATGTGAAGCATCATTAGAGACCTTACAAGGAACAAAGCGTGCCAATTTTTCTAAATTTGTCAACTATGACAAAGATACTATGAAATCCTTTCTTGGTTCTTAGTAGTCCTAAGACAAAATCAATACTTAAACTGTCCCATGGCTTTGTTGGGATTAGTAGTGGTTGATAGAGACCTTGATTGGTCATGACTCCTTTAGCCCTTTTATAAATAGTGCATGATTCAAAAAACTTTTTGATATCAGTTGGTAATCGAGGCCAATGATAGTTTCTTCTTACAAGTTCAACTATCTTATCTATGCCAAAGTGACCTCCTAGTGTACCACAATGTTTCTCTCTAATAAAATTCTCTCTCATGAAGCATTTAGGAATACAAAGTTGACCTCCTTTGAACAAAAGGCAATTCTACAATAAATATTTAGAATAAGTAGTATTATATGGATCTGATAGAGTAAAGAAAACTTGATAGATATCATTGAAATCTAAATTATCCTTGTATAGGTGTTTGAGGGCATCAATCCCTATGATTTTTACCTACACTTCTTCAACCAAAATTATTCTTCTAATGAGAGCATCGACTAATTTTTTTGAAGTTATTTTTTTATGTTTTATGGAAAATGTGAATTCTTGGAATTGTTCAACCCATTTCATGTGCCTACAGCTTAGCTTTTCCTGACTATTCAGAAAACTCAAGGCATGATTATCTGTAAAGACAATAAATTATTTAGGAAGCAAGTAGTGCCTCCATTTCTTAAGGGTTTGAACCATCACATACAATTCCAAGTGACATGTGTTGTATTTCTTCATTGGTTCATTCAATTTTTTCGAGAAGAAATCCACTGGTCTTCCATCCTAACTGAGGAATGCTCCTATGGCCAGATTGCTAGCAATGGTTTCCACTATGGATAATTTGTCGAAGGTTGGTAGTGCTAAAATGGTATATTGTGTTACTCTCTCATTAAATTATTTGAAAGATTCATCTTCTTGTATTATCCACTGGAACTTTCTTTTTCTACCACCCTTGATGGTATCAAGTAAAGGTGCACAAATGTGACTAAATTTTTTCATAAATTTCCTATAAAAGGTAGCCAATCCATGAAGGCTCCTGACTTCTCCTAGATTCTTTAGTATGGGCCAATTAATGATAGCCTCTACCTTTTTAGCATCTATTTTCAATGTGCCCTTTGAGATAACAAAACCCAAAAAGATCAACTCTTCTTGTATGAATGTGCATTTTTCTAAGTTGATAGACAATTTCTTCTCATGTAATCTTTGGAGAACTTGCTCCAAATGTCTCATGTGTTCCTTTATATTCCCACTAAAGATTAATATGTCATCTAAATAGACCACCACAAACTTTCCTATGAAATCTTGAAGCACTTCATTCATTAATCTCATGAAGGTGCTAGGAGCATTGCTAAGGCCAAATATAATCACAAGCCATTCATACAATCCTTCAATGGTTTTGAATGAAGTCTTCCACTCATCACTAGGCCTTATCCTTATCTGATGGTAACCAGATTTAAGGTCAATTTATGAGAATTAACATGCTCCTCCAAGTTGGTCTAGAAGATCTTCAATCCCAGAATAGGGAATTTGTATCTGATTGTAATTTTGTTTATTTCCCTAGAGTCAGTGCATAGTCTCCATTTTCCATCCTTTTTAGGGGCCAAAACACTCTGTACTTCACAAGTACTAAGACTCTTTTGTATGAGTCCTTTAGTCAATAATTCACCGATTTGTTTGGTGAATTCAGCATTCGGATTAGGAGTTATCTTATAAGAAGATTTTTTGGGTAGGGAATCACCTGGAATGAAATCTATTTGGTGACAGATGTCCCTCAATGGTGGGAGCTAATCTGGTGTGTCTCTTGCAACTATGCCTTTGTATTTCTGTAGTAGACTATCTACTTCCTTTGGTACTTCATTGTGCACTATTTTCTCCTTTGGTTTAAGGACTAGGGTATATCCTACCTCAAAATCTTGAATAGTATTGATCATTTCTTGTTCTCCTACTAGCATGACTAACTTTTCTTTAGGTTTTTCTTGTGGAGGATAAGGAAGAGGGAGTACGATGTACTTATGGCCATTTTGGATAATTTGGTATTTTTTATGACTCCATCATGTTTAGCCTACAGATCATACTACCATGGATGTCCTAATAAAAGGTGACATACATCCATATCTACAAAATCACAACGGACTTTATCCTTATAGTCTTTAATAGAGAAATCTACCCAAGCTTATTCATTTATGAAGGTTTGTTTCCCTTTTGTCAACCAGGATACATGGGATGGGTTTGGGTGGGGTATCTTTTCTAATTTTAACTGATCTACTATTTCATTAGATACAAGATTTTTAGTAAAACTAGAATAAATTACTAACTTCCATACCTTTCCATGGCTCTTGTAATTGGTTCTAAAAAGACTTTTCCTTTGAGGAGGTTCCATTGGTACTGGTGCTTGGATAAAAGTCCTCTTCATCATGAGGCTTACTCCATCTTCTCTAGTATAGTCTTACACATTGTCAACATCATCTTCTTGCACTAGGTTGGCTTTTCTTTCACCTTGGTTATTCTGCTTGTCTCTGTCCAAACACCTATTGGTGTAGTGCCCCATCTGGTTGCAGTTATAACATTTGATTTGTCCATTATTTCTTCCCCCATTTCTACCTCTATCATTTCCTCTTCTTCCTCTATATCCACCTCTTGAGCTACTTTCTCCTTAGATGTTCTCATTATTAGATTCTCCTTGTGGTCTATTACTCTATCCTTGTCCTCCAAAGTTTCCTCTGCCTCTTTCATTTTTAGCTTTTCCTCAACCACTCTGTTCATTCCTCCTTCTAAACTTTTCTTCAACTTTTAATGCCAATTGGTAGCATTCGTTCACTGTGGTAGGGCTTGTCAAACTAATTTCATCTTGAATTGTCACCCTTAGGCCTTGCATATACCAAGAAAGCTTTACACATTCTAGTTCAACAAGCTTAGATTTCATTACCAATCTCTAAAATTCTTTAGAGATATCCATCTCTTTCTATCTTAAACTCATTCTTATTTTATAAATTTGAACTTCATAGTCTTTAGGGACATAATTTTCCCTAAGAAGGGTCACCATCTTCTTCCAATTAGTGATTGGATTCTTTCCATTCTTCACCCTATCATCCTGAGTGAAGTTCCACCATGTGAGTGTAGATCCTTTGAGATTTGACTTATTAATTTTCACCCTTTGACTTTTAGGGTGTTAGAAAATAAAGTCCACCAAGATAACTGAGAGGGGGAGGGTGAATCAGTTATCTAATAATTATAACTTTTATCAACTTCAACAACATTTAACCATGTAAGCAATATAATTAACAACCATAGAAAAATATTCATACACAATAACACAAGATATGTTGACTAGGGAACCTCTAGATCAAAGAGTAAACCCCAGTGGGAATGATGCCCACAAAAGATGCACTAATATGAATATTCCTTGTGAAAGGATGGACTCTATTAGGAGTCTTATGAAATACATTCAATACATATGAATCCCTATTAGGAGTTATGGAAGATAGAAGGACCCACTACCCAAAGAGCTTCAATAGAAAGATCACTGAACACACTGTCCAAATGACCTGATGATTATTCAATAGAATAATATCAAATATGTTACCTCCTCACTGTGCCAAACTACACTCACTACTACACCAGATCTCAATTTCAGATCTCTGTACTTCACATGTCTTCCTTCACAACTTCATTAGCTCTTTTCTTCACCTCATGCATATATTCGCATTCAACCATGCTACAAATTCATTCCACTTCTTAAAATAAGTAAAAAAATTCCTTCCTTTATACCACACTCGAATAATTACAAATGAGTCGACACAAAATTACAAAATAAAAGTTTCCACATGCTACATCAAAATTACACAAAAACTGTCGGCTTCCAAATACAATAACTCTTCACTCATGTGACCTCAAAGTTTGCACTATCATCCACATCACTATCAATGTGTCTCAAACTTCCCTTTAACTACGCAAAACTAGATTTCATCCCAATTAGGAGATATCATCCAATTTCCACAAACCGCTACTCAAGAACACTACCTAAATACTACTTCAACCAAAATGCTCATAACTTTCATGAATTAATGAGTTACTATCTACGCTCTTAACCATAAACATATAACATATCAAATAATATAACCTCAACATCACATAGCTCCAACTACAATATACCACGTGCTCTAATCAAAACACTATCTGCTTCTCTACAAGTATCCAGAAGATCATTGTGTTGACATCAATGACAATCATAGTCATGAATGCAACAACAACTGCTACAGAATGACTGCCAACATTTAGCATTCATTCCTAACAATCTCCCCCATTGGCATTGATGGCAACATAGATAAAAAATATCCAATGTTCCAAATATCCAATACTGCAACACTGCTGCTCTGACAAACATTTCAAAACTTCTTCATCAATAAATCTTGCTTTGTTTTCCTATTTAGTTCTCTCCAACAGATGGTACACAGGGTTTTTCATGTACACTTCTCCCCCATTGACATCAATGATAGAAATTTCATCACTATGTCAACAACAACTCCAATGTCAAAAGACACTATTCAGAAAATACATTCACAAGAGTTCTCATGACTCAGCTCAGATACACATACTCCCCCATAGAGGAAGTACCAACATCCAATCCAAAAGAAAGATAGAGCTCATATACCATTGGATGGATGCAACCAACTGCATCACTACTCAAAATTAGGTTGGGGCATAACCCCAAGCATACCTCTCAGATACTCAAATGTATCCTTAGGCAAAGGCTTAGTAAATATGTCTGCTATCTACTCCTTTGTGCTTATGTACTCTAGTCTGACTTTTTTCTCAGTAACTTTCTCTCTTACAACATGATACTTGATCTCTATATGCTTTGTCTTAGAATGTAATACATGATTCTTAGACATATTGACTATACTGGTGTTGTCACAATGTATGACAATAGGCTCAACAAACTTAATTCCAATATCCTTTGGCATTTTCTTTATCCAAATTATTTGGTTACAATTGTTTGCTACTGCTACATACTCTACTTCTGCTGTGCTCTATGAGATACAATTCTGCTTCTTCCTTAGCTAAGAAACCAATCTTCCTCCAAGAAAAAAGGTTCCACCACTGGTGCTTTTCTTATCATCAACACTACCTCCCCAATCAGCATTTGTATATGCACATAGGGTAAAATCATCATATTTTTCATACCACAATCCATAGTCCAGTGTGCCTCTTAAATATCTTAGTATCCTCTTTACTGTTGCATAATGTGATTCTCTAGGTTCAACTTGAAATCTTGCTACAATTCCAATTGAATGTACTATATCAGGTCTTGTATGTGTCAAGTACTACAATTCTCCAATCATGGATCTGTATTTCTTCTGCTCAACTGCTGGTGTTTCATCTTTGCTAGATAGTTTGTGTCCTGTAACCATAGGTGTTCCAACTAGTTTACAGTTCTCCATTCCATATATTTTCAATAAATCATTCAGGTACTTTGTCTGACTTATAAAGATACCATCATTTTTTTGTGTTATCTGTAATCCCAAAAAGTATTTCATCTCACCAATCATACTCATTTCAAATTCAATCTTCATTTCATTAGCAAAATTGTCACTAGCTTCATCTTCTCCTCCAAAAATAATGTCATCAACAAAAATAACTATAATCAACAAACCATTTTCAATTTCTTTTGTGTACAGATTACTATCATCTGTTCCTTTAGTAAATTCCAATTTTAACAAATACTTATCCAATCTTGCATACCAAGTTCTAGGTGCTTCCTTTAGTCCATATAAGGTTTTCTTCAGTTTACATACCATGTCTCCTTCTTGATTCAAAGGAAAACCTTTAGGTTTCTCACTTTAGACTTCTTCTTCCAATTCACCAATCATAAATGTAGACTTCACATCCATCTGATACACTTTGAATTTCTTAAAAGTTGCAAAGGCCAAAAACATTCTTACTACTTCAATTCTTACTACTAGTGCAAAAGTTTCTTCATAGTCAATTCCTTCTTACTGTGAGTATCCCTTCCATACTAATCTTGCTTTGTTTCTTACTACTTCTCTTTGTTCATTCATCTTGTTTCTGAATACCCATTTAGTTCCAATCACATTCTTGTCTTTAGGTCTAGGAACCAATTCCCATGTCTTGTTCTTTTCAATCTGATCTAGTTCTTCTTTCATAGCATTGATCCAATGTTCATCTTCACAAGCTTCACTAGTAGATTTAGGTTCAATTTGAGAAATCAAACATAAATGTACCTTATTCCAAGTCATAACTCCTCTGTCCAAACTTCCAATAACTTGATCAATAGGATGATGTCTTGATAAATACTTGTTCAGTGTCATAGTCTTAGATCTTGCTTCAACTATAGATTCTTCTCTACATTCCTCTCTGATTTCTTTAGCATGAATCTCATTCAAAAATTCACTATCAGTCTCATAAAATAATTTAGTAGTTTCAATGTTAGGCTTAGGATGAGCTTCTTCATCAGATTCATAACCAAGAATTCTTTCTTGAATTTTGAATTTTTCATCAACTTTAACATTTTCACTTTCAAAAATAGTGTTAGTTCTCTTATTATAACATCTATATGCTTTGCTCTTCAAAGAATATCCAACAAAAATACCTTCATCAATTCTAGGATCAAAATTTCCAATATCATCATCTCTCTTTATATAACATTTTCTTCCAAACATTATAAAATACTAACTGAGGGTGCATGTCCAAACCATAATTCATAAGGTGTCTTGTCTGTGTCTTCTCTAATTTTTACTCTATTCATTGTATGTACTATTGTATTCACTGCTTCTCTCTAGAATATCTTTTCCAAATCATTCTCAAATAACATAGCTCTTGCTGCTTCAGTCACTAATTTATTTCTTCTTTCTGCAATACTATTTTGTTCAAGTGTTCTAGGGGCTGAAAACTATCTCTTAATACCATTCACTTCACAAAAAGTGTTAAACTCTCTAGAGGTAAATTCACCACCTCTATCAAATCTCAAAAATTTAATCTTCATTCTAGATTCATTCTCAACTTTGTTCTTAATAATCTTAAACTTATCAAATGCTTCAGATTTTTCTTTAAGAAATGCAATCCACATCATTCTTGTAAAATCATCAACAAGAATCATAAAATACCTTTCTCCATAGAATCCTCTAGTCCTGGTAGGACTGCTCAAGTCTTTATGAACAATCTCCAATTTCTCTGCTGATGTGAACTTCCTACTAGGAAATGAACTTCTCTTCTGCTTAGCCATCACACATTCTTTGCAAATCATGTTAGTAGGCTTCATAATTTTAGGAAAATATCTTACTACAAGTGTAGTACTCACTTTCACAATGTTATCAAAGTTTATATGACAAAACCTTCTATGCCATAACCAACTTTCATCAATCTTAGTAATCAAACATGTCATCTCAGTAGGATTCAACTGAAATACATTACCTCTAGTTCTAGATCCAGTTCCAATCAGATTTCCATCTTTATCCTTTATCACACAAGTTTTCTCAGTAAACCAAACTTGATATCCCTTACTGACTAACTATTGAACACTCAAAAGATTATGTTTCAATCCATCCACAAAGTAAACATCATCAATATTATTCTTTCCATCAAGTGTAATAGATCCTATACCTTTAATCAAACAAGGTGCATTGTTTCCAACTCTCACGACTCCTCCATCATAATTGTTAAACTTGATGAACTTTTTCATGTCTCCAATCATATGATGTGAACAACCACTATTGATAATCCAAGTAGATTTCTTTTCAACTTGGGAAACTAAGGCTTTTTCTTCCTTAACATCAGATTCAGGATTCTCTTCTTTAATTCCTACAAATCCTATTTCATCATTATTCTCAATATCACTTTCACTTAGAGTTCTTTCAATACTAGCTTCAAGATCTTCATCATTAGCATAATAACATTCCTTAGATCATCTAGGCTTGAAATTGTTTCTATACTTTTTAACTCTCTTAGGACACTTAGATGCAAAATGACCATATTCTTGACAAGTCCAACATTTAAAAATTTTCTTACCATCTGGTTCTCTTTTCACAAGCAAGGCAATACCTTCTTCAATCTTCTTGTCTTCTTCATTTTTAGATCTACTACTGGCATAATCTCCACTCACACTGGTACTTCTTGACAAAGTAGGATGGATACTAAGAGCATTGAATGCTATCTCCATTCTAGGTAAGTCTCCTGATAACCTTAGGCTCATTTCTACTGCTTCCAGTCTTCCAAGAAGAGTCTCTCTTGTAAAGTTCAAAGTACAAGGTATAACTTGTTCAATCATCTATGTTGTCTACTTAAATACAAGAGTCAATGTCCTCATAATTTTCCATATCACTTCATTCTCTGTCTTTGTTTCTCCATAAGATTTTATTCCTGCAACAATCTCTAACATTCTACCAATATAGCTTCTAACAGATTCATCTTCCATCATTCTTATATCTTCAAATGCACATATCCAATTATGTAATCTAGCTTTCATTGCATGTTCATCACCTTCAAAAGTAGAGTGTAAAGATTTCCAAATTTCATGAGATTTGGTTAAACATTTTACCTGACTATACTCATTCTTTGGAAGTGTTGTAAGAAGTTCTTCTCTTGCAAGTATGTTACACATGAATAGATCTCTCTCATCATTAGAACATGTCTCAAGATTATCTTCTTCAATGATATTCTTATCATTCTTTTTAATCAACCAATAACCTATTCCCAAACACAGTAGATGTGTCTTCATCTTCTCTTTCCAGCTATCAAAATTTACTCCATCAAACTTAGGGCTTTCTTTCCTAGAATATGTGATGGATCTCCTTAAGCTGATAAACTTCTCTTTGAAGGACCTACTGCTCTGATACCAATTGTTAGAAAGTAAAGTCTACCAAAATAAATAAAAGGGGGGGGGGGTGAACTAGTTATCTGATAATTATAACTTTTATCAACTTCAACAACATTTAACCATGTGAGCAATATAATTACCAACCATAGAAAAATATTCATACACAATAACAAAATATATGTTGACTAGGGAACCTCTTGATCAAAGAGTAAACCCCAGTGGGAATGATTCCCACAAAAGATGCACTAATATGAATACTCCTTGTGAAAGGATGGACTCTGTTAGGAGTCTTATGAAATACATTCAGTACATATAAATCCCTGTTAGGAGATTTTGAATCCCTATGAAAAGATTATAACCCTGTTAGGAGTTATGGAAGACAGAAGGAACCACTGCCCAAACAACTTGAATGGAAAGATCACTGAACACACTATCCAAATGACCTCAAGATTATTTAACAGAATAATATCAAATATGTTACCTCCTCACTCTGCCAAACCACACTCACTGCTACACCAAATCTCAATTTCAGATCTTTGTACTTCACATGTCTTCCTTCACAACTTCATTAGCTCTTTTCTTCACTTCATACATACATTTTCATTCAACCATGCTAAAAATTCATTCCACTTCTTAAAATAAGGAAAAAAATTCCTTCCTTTATACCACACTCAAATAATTACATTTGAGTCAGCACACAATTATAAAATAAAAGTTTCCACACGCTACATCAAAATTACACAAAAACTGTCAGCTTCCAAATACAATAACTCTTCACTTGTGTGACCTCTAAGTTTGTGCTGTCATCCATGTCACTATAAATGTGTCTCAAACTTATCTTTATCTACACAAAACTAGATTTCATCCCAATTAGGAGATATCATCCAATTTCCACAAATCGCTACTCAGGAACACTACCTGAATACTACTTCCACCAAAATGCTCATAACTTTCATGAATAAATGAATTACTATTTTTTCTCTGAACCATAAACATATAACATATAAAATAATATAACCTCAACATCTCATAGCTCCAACTACAATATACCATGTGCGCTAATCAAAACACTGTCTGCTTCTCTGTAAGTCTCTAGAAGATCACTGTGTTGAGATCAATGACAATCATAGTCATGAATGCAATAAAAACTACTAGAGAATGACTACCAACATTTAGCATTCATTCCAAACACAAGGATGTCTTCACCATCAAAGAAACTATTTAGGGAATCCACCTAATCCATTGTAGCATCTGGGTCCATCTTCCCATTGTATGTAGGCAACTCAAGCTTGGCATCCATGGTTGTCCTCTCCATAGAGTTTAGAGTCTTCACAAGTAGGCTCTGGTTTGTAGGAAATTCTTCTTCCACCTACTCAAGGGGTTCTTCATCACTCCCTTCTTCGACATCTTCAGACTTTCCACTACTTCTCTTCTGAAGATCTTCCCTCAGTCTTGCCATCTCTTGCCTCATTTGTTGCATCTCAGTGTCTCTCTTATCATCACGCTGTGTCCTTTGCTCCTTTAGGTATCTTACTATCTCTACATTGGTCATCCTTGATGAAAATCCTCCTTCATCATCTCCTTCCATGGTGCTGGTATACCCTTACCCTAAGGATCTTAGATGCTCTGATACCACTTGATGTAGAGCTCTCCCCTATCTAGGAAGCTCGGTAAATGGTGAGACCTTTGGTGTTACTCTGAACCCAAAGTGGGCATAGGAGAGTTCTCTACTCCTTTAGAAGATCCTAAAAAAAACACACTTCCACAATCCTCACTAGAGGATCTAGTGTCTTCAACCGACTTGTACACCCTGGGTCTCTACTGATGGTTGGTTGATACCAAGTTGACACTCGGTCGATGCTCAGTGCCTATGTTAACCGAGTGGACTTAGTGGATTTACCAAGTAATTTCTTGACATTTGGTAATACTTACCACAAAGTTCCTTCCTAACTTTTCTTTCAAATGGGAACCTACAAACTTGGTAAGGGAATTGAAAGTTTTATTACACAAACAAAATGTCTAATATGGTAGTGATTTCCACACACAACATGGGATTTTCATTACAAGTTCAAAGGAGTTTAGACATTTTCGGGCTTGTAGCCTTCCAAGTGAAGTTCTAGGGTTCTATTTCTAGATTCCTAAAAGAAATCTATAGAAACAAAGTACATTCAGACACCCTTTTTGGACTTGTAGCAAACCTCTTGATCCTAAGATCTTAAACACAAAGAACAACACTTACAACTCCTATTGTACTAGTCCTAATAGGCTAATTGACTTTGTTGATGAAATAAAACCTTACCAATTGGTTTTTTGAGGTTAACTACCAATTCCAATGGTGTTGGGAATCCCAAAAAAGATCACAATCTATCTTCAGATTGCATTTATCTATTCCCGAAGTGCCTTTGTCACTTCACTTCATCATTTCTTGAACCAAGCACATAGAGATGCTTGGTCTAGAATCTTCAAACAACCTTCTCCAAACAATCCCCCTTCTCTAGCACTCTTGAAGAACTAAAGTACATTTCCCCTACTTTAATTTCCCAACTTTGCATGGGAATCCCAAAAAGGAAATGCAAGTTAGGGCATTTTTTACCAAAACCCTAGTCCAAGAGGGTTTCCTGAAAACCTGGAAAACTTATTCCTCCAACTTTCAACTCTGATCTTCCAAGTGATTAAAACTAAGAGAAATGGAGTCCTACTTCATGATATGTGTAGGATCGAACAATGTTCTTCCTCACACATTCATACAAATCCATACACGCAATGTTTCAATCCAGAACTTGGAGAAAAATTAGGGATATTTTATTGATTGAATGAAAAAATTACATAGAGTTTCCTTACTATTGAAGACTCGTTTATCTTCCACCCTCTTGTAAGGGCTATATGAAGACTTTTCTCAATAGATCCAACCATTTTCAAAGGTTGTGACCATTGGGCAGTTTCTTCATAGGTCGGTAGAAATTTTTTAAAGAAGTTGTTGACAACATTACAACTTTTACAAAATGTTGCATTTTTTGTCTTAATGAGCCTATAGGCCTAAGCCTTGTTATTTAATCAACTTATAAAGACACCTAGGAAACCTAACATCCTAAATGTACCTTTGGACCATAGTAAAAAACCCTTGGTTTATAACCACACTCAGGGTGACCAGGTCTTACAAATTGGCTTATTAAAAATTAACTTATTAATCTAAAATTTATGAAGAGTGGGAAGTAGTCCTTTGGAGCTCTTGCACTAGAAAGAGAGAGAGAGAGAGAGAGAGAGAGAGAGAGAGAGAGAGAGAGAGAGAGAGAGAGAGAGAGAGAGAGAGAGAGCAGTTTCTTCATAGGTCGATAGAAATTTTTTAAAGAAGTTGTTGACAACATTGCAACTTTTACAAAATGTTGCATTTTTGGTCTTAATGAGCCTATAGGCCTAAGCCTTGTTATTTAATCAACTTATAAAGACACCTAGGAAACCTAACATCCTAAATGTACCTTTGGACCATAGTAAAAAACCCTTGGTTTATAACCACACTCAAGGTGACTAGGTCTTACAAATTGGCTTATTAAAAATTAACTTATTAATCTAAAAGTTATGAAGAGTGGGAAGTAGTCCTTTGGAGCTCTTGCACTAGAGAGAGAGAGAGAGAGAGAGAGAGAGAGAGATTAGCCACTACTATACTTTGGCACTCATTTTCACTGTATTTCCTCTATGTTCTATACTGTGATCACCATCTTCAAAAAGATTTGTACACATGCAGAATTATATAATACAAGGTAGTGTTAGTGAAGAATCATTTCATGGAGTCTAGGCCTCTGAATCCATGGAATTATCTGTGGTTACAAAAAAAAACTCCAAACTGTCACAAGAATAATAGGGACAGTGCTATCTATGTTGTGAATGGGAAGATAGTCATATCAAATGACTTAAAAATAATCAAAACATGATAATATCACCTTCTAACATCCTTTAGATGCTTTTAGACTTATTCCCAATCAAAGCTTACATAAAACCCAAAATAAATCTCAGATTTTGGTCAAAACACAGTCTTAATTTCTCATTTAAATTCACTATCCTTTGTATCAGTGAATGGAATAGTCAGATAAATGAACATCAAATCATTCAATGGAATAAATGAATGTATGAAGTTTCCCCTTTATGATATCTAACCTTTAGATTCAAATAATGATAGAAAATAACCCTCAAAACACAAATTGCAAACCAAAATTTATGTTTTTATTCATTCACTATTCCTTGCGTACTCTCCAAGTTTTTCTTTCACATACATTTCTTGATTGGTGTATATATTATCTTATTAAAACTGCCCCAACCATATTTGGTTGGTTACAAGGATTACCAATAGTTAAGAATCCCATAAATGGAATTTCCCTCCGAAACCCATGTAGCCGTTTATATTTAAATATTTGAATTGGGAATTTATTAAAAGGATTTATTTAAGTTAAAACTCCCTTGGTAATGACTCTTACAGGCCCAATCTTATTCAATAAACTATTCTAGACTCTTAGAACTAAATATTGATTCTTGGACACTTTTGGTCCCCCATACAATCAAGATTTGGTCCATTTAGGACTTTTTACAACGTCTAGGATTTATTCCCATTACATAGAATCAAAAGCCATTAGAGGCTTTAGTATTGCCCAATTTATTTTCTTTGGCCTCTTATTGTCTTGTTGAATCTTCTAATCCTCCTTGAGTACCTTGTAGGTCCTCTTGGTCTTCATGACTTTCTTAGGTGTCCTTGGTGCCCCTACACCAATCTCCCCTCCATGCAAATAAATCTTGTCCCAAGAGTTGTCTTTCTTTCTTATAACAACTATGCGTTCTTGTAAAAGTCTGATGTGGAGGAATGATATACTCCCCTAGAGTGACCCACCTCTATCCCAAATGCCCTACATTCATACACAAAACATTAGATAAAAAATCCTCTATTTTTGACTATCTTCCTTCATGATAGTACTGCTACTATACATTAGACCCCTGAACTGACTTCAGTGGGTTGTTCTCTATTACCATTGCAACTTCACTTTCCTATCCTCCAAGAAGACACTTAACTATCCCAACCATCACAAAAAGTGGTGCCAATAGTCCACATTCCTTGAGACTGTCCTGCCCTACCTTAACTTTCAGCCTGTCATCTTGCTTCCAACTGGTATGAACTAAATTGCTTAACCTTGCACCAAAACATCTTTGCAAAAACACATAACTACATGCTGCATTTTGCCTTTAAGAAGTGGAGTCAATTTGTAAGCTATCCTACCCTTGTGCACTAAATAAATATTGGTGAAACCATCATGCACAACCCTCCTAGACCATTCCCAAGGTCTACCCAAGATGACATGTCCACAACTCATATCCATGACATCACACAAAATACTATCAGAATATTGGCCAATTGAAAAGTTTATGATAACTTTCTCATTCACAAGTAGATTGTTATCCTTACTTACCCAAGTTGCATAGTATAGATTGGGATGTGGAAAGGTTTGTAAGTGCAACTTAGTGATAACTTCCTTTGAGACCAAATTGTGTGAAGCACCTGAATCAATAAGAAAACTACAAATCTTAACTTGTATCAGACATTTGGTTTTGAAAATGCTTGTTCCTTGCAGTGTTTGTCCCCTTCCTACTAACAAATATTCACCTTCTTATGGTAGTACCAAGACAGGATCTTGTTTGTCCTCTTTGCTTTTTTCTTCTTCAACCAATTTCACTCTTCTATCTTTTCCTTCATTCCACTTGGGACACCTAAAGGATTAGTGGCCTACTTCATTGCAAGTAAAACATCTCCCTATAAAGACCCCACTTCCTCTTCCTCCACTCCTTCCAACTCTATGTCCACCCCTTGTATCAGATGGGTAGGTCTTGTCCTTGTCCTTTTCCTTGTCATTCTGATTCTAAAAATTAGTAGTACCTCTTCCCCCTCTTCCTCTCATGGATGATCCACCTCTAGTGGTACCCTATCTCTCCTACCTCCTTTTGATCTTCTCTTCAGCCTTGATGGCTAACTTGTAACACTCCTCAATAGACCTAGGGGTAGCAGGACTAAGTTCATCTTGGATGTTGAACCTCAGTCCCCCCATATACCTTGCTATCTTCTCATCCATGTCTTCATCATGACTAACTCTTATATCAAGTTTGTGAAACTCCTTAGTATATCTTTGTACCTCCATGTCTTTTTGTTTCAGATTTTGCATCTTCTTATACAACTAAATTCTATAATCATTTGGAAAAAAATTTCCTTCATCTTATCCATCATGGTGTACCAAGAAGTGATCTTGGGTTTACCATTCCTCCACCTCCCCGCCTACACACAATCCCACCGAAGCAATGCATGTCCTTTCAACTTGGACTTTGCAATCTTCATCTTTTGATTCTCTTCCACATCTTCACACTTGAAGAAATTCTCCATAGCAGTGAACCAATCAATCAACTCCTCATCATCCATCTTTCCTCCATAGGTAGGAAAATCAGCTCTTTCCCTTGTATCACCGCTCTTGATGACTTTAGCAAACCTAGCAATCTTTAACTCATCAAGATCTAATGTTTCCTCTGATGAAATACAATTGATTTAGAAATCTAAATGAAAATGGTGAAGTGACAAGAAATAAAGTGAGATTGGTATGCAAGGGATATGCACAAGAAGAAGGCATTGACTATGGTGAGACATTTGAACTTGTTGCTAGATTGGAAGGAGTTAGAATGCTACTTGCATATGTTGCACACAAGAAATTTAAGGTTTATCAAATGAATGTGAAGTCAGCATTTCTGAATGGTATACTTGAAGAAGAGGTCTACATAGAACAACCTGAAGGATTCATTGATCCAGACAATAGAAACATGGTATGTAGATTACATAAAGCTTTATATGGTTTGAAACAAGCATCGAGAGCATGGTATGAGAGGTTGCATGCTTACTTGTTAAGTATTGGATTTGTAAGAACTAGTGAAAATAACAATTTGTATATGAAAGGTGATACTGATGACACTATTCTTATTGCTGAAATATTTGTTGATGATATTATTTTTGGAGGTCGAGATTACATATGCAAATATTTTGCTGATAACATGAGGCATGAGTTTGAAATGTCTATGTTCAGAGAGATTAAATTCTTTTTAGGACTATAAGTGATTCAATAGAAAGATGGGATATTCATCACACAGTCTAAGTACATAAAGGAAGTCTTGAAGACATTTGGCATGGAAGATACTAAACCTATGGGGAACACCGATGGCTACTAGATTTAAACTGACAAAGGAAGATGAAACTACCAAGGTAAACCAGAGACTTTACCAATCCATGATTGGTAAACTAATGTATGTAGTTCATGGTACATCAGATATAGCACATGCTATGGGAATTGTTACTAGATTTTTTGCTAATCCTAGAGAATCACACATGATTTCCACTAAAAGGATCTTAAGATACCTGAAAAAGATAGAGGATTATGGTTTATGGTATCCTAAGGAAGGTAAGTTTGAAATGATGGTCTATACCGATGCTGATTGGGCTGGAAATGTGGATGATAGAAAAAGCACCATTGGAGGAGCATTCTTCTTTGGTGAAAGACTTGTAACTGGGACAAGTAAAAAGTAGGTTTGTATTTCTCAGTCTATAGCTAAAGCATATTATGTTGTTGTTGCTACTAATTGCTCAAACATTGCATATATCAAGCAAGTATTGGAAGGAATGAATGAGGTAATCATTGAACCAGTGATTATATAGTATGATAACACAAGTGCTATCAATATTTCAAAGAATCCAATGATGCACTCTAAGACAAAGCATATATCAATTAAGTATCACTACTTAAGAGAAAAAGTATAAGAGAAGCAAGTGAAGTTAGAATTTTTTACATCTAAAGAACAACTTGCAGATATCTTTACAAAGCCTCTACCGAAGGACACATTTGAATATTTGAGGAATAGACTTGGGGTTTTTCCCTTGTCTAGAGTCACTAATGTGATCTGGATGTTGCATCAACTTACACTTATCATAAGATCACACATGTTGATGCAACATAGTTCACACTTTGGATAATGTTCAAGGTTGTGATTAAGTTTGAAGGACTGAAACAAATTGGGATATTAGTATACAGAGATACAAAGAATGTATTGAACAACAACGAGTTACTTAGCTACTACAGAGCTTATTTATTTATTTCTTTGGCATTTTTGCCAAAGGGAGAGATAAATAATATGAAACAATATGCATCGATGAGAACTATCTAAGGAAGAGATAGATAATTCCAAGAAACACAACACTAAAGATTAGTTACTAAGAACAGAAGAAGGAATTTGAAAGCTGAAAAGATCATATTTGTAGAATGTCAAAGCTACATTGACAATGCTACTTAGTAACGTAGTGATTAAACATATTAAGCTTGGAAGATCTTGTACAACATTTGTTTATAGAGTTGTAGAATACATGTTTGGTATGTGTATGGTATATTTCATATTACTTCAATTGTCATCAATGCCAAAGGGAGAGATTGATGAACTACAATTGATTTAGAACACTAAATGAAGAATCTATGATTTAAGATCATTAAGGAGTTGCTGATTAGATATGCAAGATGATTAAATCAGTATTATGTTGTCATTGATGTCAACTAGCTTGATAGTACTTATCTTGTAAGTTACTATACTGATAAACCTAAAGAAATGTGAAAGTGATGAAGAATAGAAATATCTACATGAGGAAGATGTATTTATCAGATGAGGATAAGGAATACACTGAGTAACTTGTTGATGAGTCTATGACTTGATGATATCAACTTTATTATGTTGCACTCATCTATGATGAAGAATAGAGTAGAAAGACACAAAGCAGTGTTGTCAGTAAATAAAGCATTCTAGTATACACTGAAGGAGCATAGTGTATACCGAGCATAGTGTTAACTGAGCTTGTGTTCACTGATGTATTTCTTTTTTAACCGAGAAAAATAAAAAGGAATTAAATGATTAGTTTAGCCAATAAAGTGATGAGCTATAAAGTGTATGAAATCGAGGTAATAGATAAAGGTTTGTTATGAAGATCGACGACTAACATAATTCAAGAAAGATCTAATGGAGAAGATTGAAAAGTGTTACTGCCACATCAACTGAAGAAGGTTAGAGCAGAAAAATCAATGAATAAGATTAAGTAGAAAAATCTAATGGACAAAAAGAAAATGATTTACTCCTCGATATTAGAGACATTGGTTTCATTGTTGAAGAGATGCTAAAAGAAGAAGATATTATAGAATTATCATGTCAAGAAGTTTTCATGCATTCTGATCATACTGTTTAGTGAGAACCGAACTACAGAACAATTACTAAGCTACAAAGGGTAATTACCAATGGATAGAAAGTTGATACAATATTGAAATGGAAGTGATATATTGGTTAGAAAGATTTGAATGAGCTGAACATTGATCTATAAACTGCAATTGAAGTTTTTTCAAGGTAGATCATCTACTGTTACTGATGAAGGGTGCTCCCCTTAATACCACAATAATATGCAAGAACAAAAAATTGGCTTCTTATTATCTCCACAAATGTGGAATTACAAACTTTTAGAATTACAATATGCAAAGCCACATGGGCATTCCCTTACAATATTCTGTAGGACAAAGCCTCGAATCAATACCCAGATCTACTACCCAGAACTATTCTGAACTGCCTAAGACAATAACACAGCCTTCCTTATATAGGCAATTTTTCACCGCCTGGGAAGGTTCCAGAATTTTAGCCAATAAGGCTGACCAAACTTAGAATTATTTTATTTTACATTTCATTACATCATAGTCGGCTCAAGATAACCTTTGAAACCCGAACAGAAATTTTGAAGAAAATTATTTTTCGCCATTTCAGGTGGCCCAACTTCCGAAGACCATAAGTCATCACCAGTTGACCCGATCGGTTATTATAACCCCATTTCGGAAATGCCACGAAGCGCTCTACAGGCTTGACCCACGCAAGCGCCCGTCACCCAAATTTTCAACCTCATCCGGGGCCTCTAAAGCCTTCAAAACTGAGTTCAAAGTTTCTGTACCCTGCTGCCAATATCGAAAATCTTCAATATCTTCCAATATGCACTTGTCTGGCAATGAAACTTTACTGGCAGACTTATATGACCAAAATGAACCTCCAAGAAAGAAATCAGATCATTCTGAGCACATACGAAAATTACCAAAAATAGTAACTTTCCATAAATAGCAGCTCTGCACAAAATAATCCTTATTGAATATAAAAACATAAATATTTTTGGGTGATGCAAGATTGCTCTTACACCCAGGATGCTCCTGCATCAGTTACATATTTAACCATTGTACACAGTCAAATCTCTTAACCGAGTGGACTAAGAAATTATTTTTGATGTTTCATTCATAGAGTGAACATTGTTATCCTATCAACCCCAGAGTGACTGCTGGTTGGATGATAACTTTTGGTCTAGAATCCTCTAACAAGGTCACACCTAACAGTGTGTTTGTAAACCTTTAATAGAGTTGGGTATTCACCAACCTCACTTTAGAAGAGTGAAATATTTTGGTTGCCGGTCCCAGGTGTTTTTTCCCTTCACAGGGTTTCCACAATAAATCTTTTGTGTCATGTGTTTATATGAGTTTTTTATCATACTTTACATATTACATGTTAGATTTGATCGGTAACTATTATAA
Source organism: Chamaecyparis obtusa (assembly GCA_027943335.1). NCBI lineage: Eukaryota > Viridiplantae > Streptophyta > Pinopsida > Cupressales > Cupressaceae > Chamaecyparis > Chamaecyparis obtusa. Next base: position 73,659 of record BSBK01012662.1, read on the forward strand.
GTTTTAAACTGACAATCGGTAAAACACAGACAGTGAAAGTATTTTATGTTTACCGAGTAGCAAATGTAGAAGAATTGTTTTGGATTATACATTATTGAACAAAGACACTGGATAACTGATTCACCCCCCCTCTCAATTATTCTAACATCCTCCTCTTGGGATTCCTCTTCTTCTTCATCATCATCTTCAACTTCTTCATCTTATTTGATGCTTTTATCCCTTTTCTCTAAGGCCAATATTCTCTCCCTCATGATCTTTATCTCCTTGTCCTTCTCAGCTTTCTCCTTCTTCTCTTGCTCAAGGGATGCCTTAAGCTTTCTATTATCAGCCAATTACTCTTTCACAATCCATTCCAATTCCATGTTGGTCATTTGTGTTGGTATATCTCCATCTTCTCTATCACCCATGGTTACTTGATCAACTTGGTACAAGAATCAACTCAGGGCTACTCCTCCCAAGATAGTTCAACTGTAAGGGCTTATCTAAGGATTCAAGGAACCAAACTTCTCAAGACCTTCCACAAGATCTTTCCCTAAGCTTTGATACCACTTGATGTAGAGGGAAGGGTTTTGGTATTAGTTACACCAGTAGAGTTATAAATTTTAGAGGTTTAGGCACTATGATCTACCCAAAACCTTTAAGTGCATGAGAAAATTGACTTACCAAAACTTTCCCAAGACCCCTAAATGATATTTTTGATCTGATAGTATTTTATTAACTTAGATTCAAAGGCTTTTAAGATTCTTAGTCAAACCCATGTTTGCAATATTCCAAATCTTCTTAATCAGTCCTAGAGACCTAATTGCCAACCTAGTAGCCCTGCAATAGGTTCAAAATTGAAATAACTTCATTTTTTCCCAAAACACTTGGAAAAGTAAAAGCATGTAAAAATACCCTTTTTCAATTACTACAACATACCAAAACACCACTATAGACTCCTTTTGGCCAAGTCTGACTATTCCCACACAGTGACCCTTAATTTAACATAAAAACCATCAATTTCTAAAACATCAGCACTCTCCACATATCCCTATCACTCAAAATCATCAATAGAGTCATATAATGACAAAAAATGAATATACCCAAAAGGAAATTAGCCTCAAGGGCTGTGCAACATCGAAACCCCCAATTTGTGACTTCAAACCCTTATTTCTTAGGGCTTTCTCAATATCCCATGTCCACACACTTATGGATCAAATTGGTGACTATTTCACCATCCACTAAACATATTAGAACATTTCCAAACATAAAATCTACCCCTTGTTTGGACATATTAGCCACTACTATACTTTGGCACTCATTTTCACTATATTTCCTCTATGTTCTATACTGTGATCGCCACCTTCAAATAGATTTCTACACATGCATAATTATAGAATACAAGGTAATGTTAGTGAAGAAGCATTCCATGGATTCTAGGCCTCTAAATCCATGGAATGATCTATGGTTACAAAAAAAACTTCAAACTATCACAAGAATAACAGGGACAATGCTATCTATTTTGTGAATGGGAAGACATTCCTATCAAATGACTTAAAAACAATCAACACATGATAATATCACCTTCTAAGATCCTTTAGATGCTTTCAGACATATTCCCAATCAAAGCTCACATAAAACCCAAAATAAATCTTAGATTTTGGTCAAAACACAGTCTTAATTTCCCATTCAAATTCACTGTCTTTTGTATCAGCGAATGGAACAGTTTGATAAATGACCATCAAATCATTCAATGGAATAAATGAATGTACGAAGTTTCCCCTTTATGATATCTAACCTTTAGATTCAATTAATGATAGAAAATAACCCTCAAAACATATATTGCAAACCATAATTTATGTTTTTATTCATTCATTATTCCTTCCATACTCTCTAGGTTTTTCTTGCCTGTACATTTCTTGATTGGTGTATATATTATCCTATTTGTTGGAGATTTTCCAATAGGCCAGTACTGACTGTATGTTTGTCATTGATGACAACATATGGAAAGTAGCATGTGTAGAAGTCTTATGTAGTAAGCTTTCAATATGTTTTGCATGGACATGATATCATGGGAACAGAGGTTAACTGTTAGTACAACCAGTTATATAGCAGCTTGTGTCAGTAGTGTTCTTAATAGAGTTACAGGTAGTGTTTTGTGTACAGTTGTCCATACAATTATCATGGAGTTGTCTACCCTTTTTTATATGATAAAGACATGTTAGTGATGTTTTAGTTATGGATGCATAGTCTGATGATCAACGCAAGTGAAGTTATCGAGTCGCTATTCACCAGTAGCAATTTCTTATGTTTGTTCAGAAGAGCCGACAAAGATTTAATTAGTTCCAGAGTTGAGCCTATGTTTAGGGTATGCGCCCTTGGAGTTAAGCTTGTAGAAGAGTATTTGATGTTTTTTTAAGAGTGCATGCATTAATTTAGCTTAAGGAGAAAGATCTAGTTGTTTTGGTAGAGTCGATAGTGTGTAGCGCGCATCTACAATTATCTTAATTAGATAGGTCCCATAATGTGTTGCGTGCATAGTAGAGCCAACATAATGTTTGTATAAGTTTTCTATGGTTTATCTAATATGATTTCATGGTGGTTCTAATAGGCCGACTTGATTATATCATTTAGAGGAAAGATATTTATATGCAGTCATTTGTGATTATTGAAGTGTGGTTCATGGTTGAGTAGAGCAGAGTAGAGTGTGTGAAGTGTGGAACCATCAAAAGAAGGTCTATGTGACCAAGTAGAGTACTTGTGCTATACATTGGAACTGATCCAGACAAGAAGGTCAAAGCATAGTTCACCAAGATCTAGATATAGTGTGTATCTCTTATTTAGAAGGTTGTAGCCTTCACCCCCTTGAGCAGTGAGCTCTTGGATAGTGTGTCCTCTCCCCTAATAGGAAAAATTGTAAAAGACTCCTAATAGGGTCT
>BSBK01012663.1:0-315000 GCA_027943335.1 Chamaecyparis obtusa
GTTAAATGTCAAACTAATTTTCATCAATTATTCTTCTACATATTAATTAAATAATTATAATTATTTAATTAATCCCTGTGTCTTCACATTAATTAAATAATTACATTATTTAATTAATACTTCCTCATCATTCTTATTACATTTATGTAATAATTGCAATTAATCAATCATTTTATCTAATATTTAATAAATGTCAATTTATTTGATTTACTAATTTATTCTTCTCATAAATAAAAAAATCTTATTTATTTATTTATATTCCATATGTGCAATTAAACAAATTACTTTATTTATTTAATTAAATTTATTCTTCTAGTTCTAACTAACACTAAGTCACAATCCACTCTTTAATCACATTTATTAAATCTTCAATCATCTTTTTTAACTAATCCATCTATTCAGTCCTATGATCAATCTATTCCATTGATAAATCATCAATCCAATCAATTGTCTAATCTATTCACTTCACTCTCCAATCTAATAAGTTAACAAATAAATCTATTTAGTTGACAAGTCAATCAATTGAGTTCACTCTTCAATCAATTTGAGCTTAAATCTTCAATCAAAGTAGTCAGTCCAATCAATTATGAAATCCTGATTTCCTATATAATGAGAACTTATTCTCATAATTTGCAATTGCATACTTTGAATTCTTATGTTGTCCAAGTGAGCACAAGCTAAGAGCCCACACATCTGCATTAAGAATGAGAAGAACACGAGAGATTTAATCTGGTGTGCATATCTTTAAAAAAAATTGATTTCATTATTTGTCATTGTGTATGCATTTCCATTTATTATCCGCTTTCTCTCTTGAAGGTTAGGGATTATTTGCAACATTTAGGATTGTGGTGGTCTAATTGTGTTGTTGCAGATTTTTGTATCTTGAATCTAACCCCTAATATGTAGTCCTTCCCATCTTTAGTATAGATTGAGATGTTGGAAAGGAAGGTATCCAACCATATGATCAATTAAATAATATATTTAGGTTAAAAATGTAGAAATAATGAATATACTTGTGGCATAGTGTCAAAAACTATTTTCCTAGGCATCCACACGAATAAGTTATTTGGAAGTGAGGTGGTACATGTTTAATTTAAAGAGGAGATCTCCATTGAAATCAAATATGCTAAATCATTCACTAGAATTCATAGATGTTGATATATATATATATATATATATATATATATATATATATATATATATATTATATATATATATATTTAGAATAAAATGGACTTAAAGATACTAGCTACTATGGAATCAAAATCAAATAGTTCAATTTTTACATAGATAAAATTGTAGAAGGTTTCTTCAAAATAGCATAAGACTCCATTAGTGGATTATACCAATATTTTCTCTAGAAAATGTAAATATTACTAATATCTATAACGAGTACAAACATAATAATTAAAAATAGAATAATTACCATTAGAAAATCCTTATGCTATCTCTTTATAATTTTTATATTGTATAATGACTGAATGAATAAACTCTCTCTCTCTCTCTCTCTCTCTCATTTAGTAACAAAAATCATACGTTATCTATTTGTATTTTTCTCATTATATAATGATTGATTAAATAGGTTAAATGGTTAAAATAATTTAATCACTCTTTTAAACTTACAAGGTAATGCAAATTGAAGGATGCATCTATTATGTTTTCCTATGTATACCTTACATAATGTAATGGAAGAAAATATCAAATTCAATGTTTATAACCATAACATGTTTTTTTTATGCAACATGAATCTAGAATATTATTTAGTTAACATTTTTGTATTCAGACATATTTAAGACATGCACATAAGATAAAATATTCACAAGTTCATTAAACACATATCTATGATGTCAAATTTTAATTAAAGAATCATAGAAATCACATAAAAAATCACACTTGAATTTTATTTTATTTACTATGCATTTATTTACATTTATTTTTAAATGTGGTAATCATAAATAAGATAAGAAAACTATTGTACCATTCTATAAAATATAAGAACTTATATGTGTTGACATTGTCTACTAACTCAAAAATAACAATTACACTTAATTCATATATTTAACAAGCACTCATAAAATGCAACAAATTGTTAGGATATGTGATATCATCCTTGCATTCCTATATCATTTGTGTGTCTCCACATTATTTAGAAAGTACTTTACTAAACTTGAGAGAAAAAATATTAAATATTTGTCTTTATATGAGAAATTGCAATTGCATCTTTTAGAGGTGAAGATGTGTCAATGATGATTACAAGTCAAAATAGGATAAGTTACCTCCTAGGTGTCTAATTTTGGGAATGTGAAGAGTCATGATTTGGGAACCCAAGATTGGAAGGTGGATGGTTGTTTCATTGTATGATTTAAAAAGTTGTGGAGTTGTGGAGCATTTGAAGCTAAAGAATTAAATGGCTATAGGATAGGTACCTATGTTGGAGCTATGCAAATTATATTATTTTGTTATCTTGTAGGTTATCCATTATCTTAGGCATGAGTTTGTAAATTACAAGTGGTTTCTTCTTCTTGTTTTGAGATATCACAATAATTTTCTCTCAAGTTTATATAAATTGGAATCATGAGATGGTAGTGTTATGAGTTGAATTCTTGCAAGTAATGAGTGTTACCAAGTTGATCAAAGGATAGGATAGTAATGATGTGTATTATGCACATCTTTTCATTGAAGATTAATAATTTATTTGCCCTCTTTCTCATATGGAGTTTGTCTAAATGCTTCCTTCACATAATTCTAGTGTCTTTTATGGTTTGCTGATTTTTATATCAATGTTGAATGTGTAATCATAATTACAATTTGGTAATTTTATTTTCATATTCACAATCACTTGCATAAGTTATTATTGCAACTTTAATTCACCTTGTTTTCAACACAAATTAGCTAAATGAAGTATGTTTATTTATGTTATGACTATATATAGAGTATTTATTGATTAAATAGGATATAATTTAAAATGAATGGAAAAATTAATGTAAGCTCAAGAATTTTTTGATTTTTTCATTATTTATGACAATTTAAGATTATTTTAGAAAATGCAATAAAAGTAAAGTCTATAGCTTTGTAATATATCACAAATATAGGTTTATTTCAACATTATAGAATTCTTTTCTTAATCATAAATTTACTATAAATTGTAGATCAATATTTGTTTAGTAATAGACCTTTTAATCTCTATCATCAATATAGAATATCATCTAATTCTTCAATAAAATATACTTATTGATATACTAACCTTTTTTTAATGAAGAAGACACCAAATTTCTAGTAATAGTTAATATAATACACTATTAAAAAAAAGGTAGGGAGATCTAAGATCACCTCTCATAATTCAAACAAAACAACGCCCAAAAATCAAAATATACAAACTTTTAAAATTATAACATATTAAAGAAAATAGACCAATGATTCTGGAAATGCTAATAATACTCTGATCGCATGGGAATGTTTCAAAGAAGCTTTCCCATTGCTTAACACAGTTGAGCAGCAAGATTGGTAACGATGAACTTTGCAGTGACGATCAAAGTCAGCTTCACATATGTGTATTGTTAATTGGAATCCGTTCAAAGAAGCACGACATAGTGGAAATTGTCATAGAGGTTTTGTAGATGAAGGATGTATCCTGTCAAAATCTGCCACATCCCCAGATTTGATGGAAGTCGTTTCTGTCTGTGCCAAAGAAGCAGGGGATCTCTTGCAAATGGGTAATGCAAGTTCTCAAGAAATTGATGTGCACTGTAAAATGAAGAAGATGGAATTGTAATCTGTCAATGGGAGAAGTTATTTGAAGGTACATTGTTTTGCACACATGTTGTTGCACATTGGTTTGGAGATCACAACTTTATTGTTTCAAAACATATTTCAGATTTTATTGTTTAGTTATGGGTATACAATATATCTCAAATCGCTAATTGCCATGAACGCAGCTGGGCTTCAGCCAAAAGCAAGAACTACTCTAAGGATAATACTACATTGAATCCATTAATCTTAAAGGTAAGCTACAGGATATGATTGTAAAAAGTCAATCTATACCGTAAATTTGGGATGTTGGGAAACATAACGGAATTTTTATGAAATTTTCAGGATGAATTCTTAATGAACGGAAAGGTTTATGGTAGAAAACAAAAAAAAGGTTTATGATAGAAAACAACAAAACTTGTGCTGTAAATTAGGGGTGCTTTGGTAAGCGGATCACCTGCATGTGTGGAGTGCTAACGCCCTAAGGACATGTAAATCACCATCCTTCTTAAGACCTAAACATATTAGAACTCTTATTACTTTGAATGGAGGGCATGTAGATGATAGATTGGTCTATTACTAAATCTTGCACCAACATACTTGAGGATTATATATCAAGTCTTTGAAACATATTCTAATGAAATGAAAAACAACTATTGAACCTCCTCTTGCTTTACCTTTTCCTTTCACTTCAAATTTCTCAGCTCAGCATGCATGTGTAAGATTCTAGCACTACAATACAACATGCTTGTGTCCCTTTTTCTAGACACGACCTATCCTCTTGAAAGAATGTACCGTAAAATTAAAATATTGATTTTGTTTTTTTTTAGATTTGCAAAAACCACAACGATTTTTTAGAAGATTTTTTGTTGTTTTCTACCATAAACCTTTTTGATCATGAAGAATTCATCCTGTAAATTTCGTAAAATTTCACTGTGTTTTCCAAATTTCCAAAAAAAGTCAACAATACATTTTGTCCAAAGGATAGCCGTGTTACAAGTAGTGGTTGTCGTTGCACCAAAAGATCGACCTGTTAATGCCCGATACAACCACTAGACTTATAGAAGACACAGGAGGCAGTTAAGTCATGTCACGAATCCCGAGGGGAGCGCTGACCATTATGCCAACAATCTCCCCCTCAGCGTTATCCAAGGAGATTCGAACTTGTGACCAAGCTCTGATACCACTTGTTACAAGTAGTGGTTGTCGTTGCTCCAAAAGATCGACCTGTTAACGCCCGATACAACCACTAGACTTATAGAAGACACAAGAGGCGGTTAAGCCATATCACGAATCCTGAGGGGAGCGCTGACCATTATGCCAACAAGCCGCATCCATTTTTCTATCTATTTGGATAGTACGTCAATCAATCTTATTAACTGCACTAGAGTACTGTTTTGATAGATCTTGCCCATTGAAGATATAAATATGGGAATCTAGAATTGGCATTAGTGCAGATGTGTTGGTGGAAATCTAATTCCCATTGAAACTGCCAACAGAGGGATGGTCGCTCAGAGAGAGTGCCTTGGAACAGGAGTTTCCATCCCCTATTCTTTTCAGAACTTTAAATCCAAATCACAAAATTACCATAAGATTTCTAACAATGTTTTGTCTCTACATCTACCCATAAAATTACCTTACTTTCCCTACATGGTCACTGATACTCCTTTCCTTTCACCTCTTCTAAACCCATATTACTTACTGGTATTTTCTGTATTGAATTCACAAGCAAACTAAATTAGTAAATTAAAGAATACCACCTGAATTATACCTTTTTTTTCTTCATCTATTCACTTATTATATACCATGCCCTAAACAAGATTACATGTTTTCTTGGTGCGTGAAACATGAAGATTCCATAGTCTCCATAATCCCAAAAATGCCAGCTAAACTCAGGCAAATCAACGGAGTATATTAAATTTCTGGCATTTCTGGACTAATAATGTAAAGTTTGTTGTAATTGGATAGTGGGGTTGTTTCTTCATTTAGCAGATGAAGAAATTGCATACCATATCATGAATCAACATAGTTGCCCACTGATGGCATTTAAGTGCCTGGATTAGCCAATACCGTATTTGGGATGTCGTTGAAGATTTGCCCATAAGGTCCCCTTGCAGAGATACTTGAGCACAAGCAAAAGAAGGATGATGTATAGATACTTGCATGCCATAAACTTCCCACTAATTCTCAATCCAAAATTCATCACAAAACACATATAATTTACCAAAATTATGTTAAAAATTCTAAGAATATATATTTAATTTATAAAAATAACTTATATAGTAATATTAATAATATAAAATGAGTGAGATATTATAAGTTTTTTATTAATAAGCAGCAAAAATAAGGGCGGTGTTCCTTACAAACCAAGCTCAAAGGTCAAACTACTACCAAAGCCAGTTGGAAAAAACACTAACAACCAACAATGGAAACACTAACAACCGATCAACAACGAAAGCTAAAAACACAAAAGCCCAAAGGAGACACCATCACTAGCTGTGGTTAACCTGACTAGGGCCTCCAGGGGCCTTCCTAATATCTCTTTCCCAATCCTGTCTAGAAATTTGAAAATTTTCATTTCGCTTGTCATGCCAAATCTCTGATGCAGGAGTGCCAAGGTAGTTGTCAAGTTGTGAATAACTCTCCAACTATAGTGAGTGGCACTCCTCATTCCCTTCATCATGTCCTTAGCTTGGGACTTAAGTCGACCCACCTCTTCTTCCAACGCTCTAACCTTCATTGTCATACTATAAGTTATCATGTATGGATATATGCAATTGTATGTTGGTATTAGAAACTCTTAAATTTTTCTTACCATTTGTAACGAATTCACAAGATTGTTAGTATGTATGCATGGTAAAACAGAGCAAGGAAATCTTGACAGACATTATTACTTAGCTTACAAGTTATATAGAATAATTGTATCTTATAAAGCATGCATTTATAAATAAGTTTCCAAGTTAACATCTTATGGATTTTTTTAGTTTGAAGTTTTCAATACATTTCACAATCTATCCATACATCCACTTCCAAAAGTGGTGTTTTAAGAGTACAAATTTGTATCAACTTGAAATAAAAGAAAACCATGAAATGGAAAATAATGTAATAAAAGACTTGAAGAACATGATTGAACCTTTTTCTTTGGAAGAAGTTGATCTCTTAGAAGAGAATCTTGCAACTATGTGCCATGAGACATCAACCACTCCTATATAAATATAGTTTTCACTTAATCTTTTGCACATGTTGTTACACTTCATCCTTTTGATTATACCGTGTTTGTTGTGTTCTTCCTTTCCTCATTTCATCTTTTTTTTTTTATGATTTATTATTTCTTTCTCACTTAAGAGAATCTTTCTTCTATCAATTGTCATATTTTACTCCTCTTGTACTTTCTTGTTACTAAAATATTATTTCATACTTTATCTTCACACCTATCTTTACTTATGTCTTATTGTTCCCACTTTAATTGCTTACTTCTAATATTTTCATGCTTTATGATCTTATATTTTATTTTATTGTTGTAATGATTGCCATGCCTAATGTCCACTGTGCCTTATGGTATCTTTCATTTTTTTTCTTTTGATCACACATTTAAGATAAATACAATGACTTGAATTTAACACGCTATTGATACTTTTATGATCCTTATTTTATATTTTTACGTAATTTTGAAGCAATCAAATTGACATGTATTTTCATGCCCATATTAGGTACTTATTTATTCTTATAATTATCTTTGATTTAGTAAGATAAAACTCTTACATCATCCTTTAAATCCAAACTTTATGATATATCTATATTGGGGTGAACATTATGAAAAATATTTTAGGTATGAGAGTTGTTATTAATGTGGGCCTTCATTGTGAGGAAGATGAAATCCCAAGTGACCTTAGTAGTAACTCCACCAGTCATTAAATTTTGGTTGAACTTTGATTCTCCTAGCTCCTACTAGTGAGTATGAAAATATATGAAAGATATTTAACCTTATTGTTATGATGTGAGTTTTAATGAGTATTTCAAAAATCTAGGTTGTAATCACACCTCGGTTGAAATATATGTTTAAAATCCCCTATTAACTTTTAATGGTTGTCGCATTCTATTTTACTATTCTTATCTATTTATAATGGACAATTTTGATGCACTCTTTTTTCTCCACATAATTAAAATCTATAGGTATCCACACCTTTTATAAAAGTAAACATTAATTTTTAATGCTTAGCTCCAATATATGATAATGCACAAACATACATTTTACATGTTATGTACATGCTTACTTTCTTAGATATTTGATTACTCAATTATTATTTGTATCATGTGTCATTTTTCCCTCATATAATTCCCTGAATATTTTTAAGAAATATGAAGGGGTATATTATCACTAATATTTTTCAAGGTTGAGATTTTATACACTAATTTATGCTAGAAAAAAATAACCACCATGGCCAAGAAAACCTTAATCATATTACACACTTGTAGCACATGTATATTTATCAAAATCTAATATTGTACATAGTCATATTGCATTACATGGCCACATAACATGCAATTTCGTTATATTCCAACATTCCATTATGCTTATCACAAGACCACATCATGTGCAACCCATATTGCATCAATCTATCATGTCAAGTATTTCATATCACTTTTTTATAAGTAAAGTTATCTATCCAATTTCTTTTCTTATTTCTCATAGACAATTGAAGTAACTTTGTAGTTTATGCTTATTTTGATTATGTGACATACACTAATAGTTGTATATTTTTTATTTTATAAATTTTAATTAATTTTTAATACCAAGGTTCTAATACAAGAATCCAATTATTATATTTTTTCTTATAATTAATAGGGGAAAGTTCCCCAAGATGGAGGACCAAAAGGAGGTTACAAGATGCCACTTTTTTTTTTAAATTAGCAAAGTATAAACTTCGATGGGAAATTGAAGATAGTTACACTCAAAATTTGAAGATACAACAAGAAAAAAGTTTGTAGGCCACCAAATCTACTTTTTAGGGTACTAATTTTTTTTTAAAAATGGTAGAGATTAAGGGTTTCAAAATTGGGGGCCACACAAAGTGGTCCTATATCCAGAAACATAATATAGTGTCTATTGTGGCCTCCCTAAAATGTTGGCTTATTTAGAATTTTGAAAATCGTTCTACTAAGAAATTAGCTAAGATCATGTAGTTTATGCCTAATTTTTTTTTATGAATATAGGATTCTTTAGTAATTTTTGATGTGGACACATCCTTAAAAATAGACCACCCGAGTATAACCTCCCACCTATCCCTACACATGTTCTAGGTGTTCATGGGGAATTGTAGGGTTCTTAATTTGAGGAGCACACTCCTCCCCCCCCTTTTTGAAAACTAACCAAAAATCATAAAACAAAAAGAAAAAATCAATATGTGTAGAATGGATTCTAGTTCTAAAAATATAATTTATTTTGGAGTTTGACAAACGAGTAAAATACTATATCCAAAATACCACATTGTTGGATTTTGACAAAAAAAAATGGACATACTAACAAAAGAAATTAATATAAAAACCTTAACATAATGAAAATGTGAAAATAAAATATTTTAGATAGCTAAGAAAGAGCTTAACATCATCATGGTTTTTTAGAAATATTGCATTGAAACATGTTCAAACATAATGGAGAGCTCGAAAAAAAATGTGTAAATTTTTTATACCTTTACAAAAAATTCATGTTTATTGGCATGAAATGGTCGTTGAATCTTTTGGATTGGATGCCCAAGAAAATTCCAACCCAAAGGGATGAAATTTTTCAATGCAAATAATTTGGAGAATGCTAAATTTGACGCTCACCAAAAGGAAATGCATTTTCATTTGACACTCAACTATTGCTTATACTATTGCACCTTATACCTTGTCTTATTTAAATGTATCCTTCATTATAATTAGTGCTTATGCTATTACTTAGTTTGGTCTCAGGCTTAGCCAAAACATGTATTTCTTGATCTCATGACAATCAAAATTGTCATGATCATCTTATACATGTCTCATTACCCAAATTATGCCCTCTTTCTATGTGTGTACTTAGATTTAATTGTTTCTCATTTTAGTCATATAATTAATGTTGCTTTTTTATATCTCATGCTTGGCCAAAATGCCCCTATTCTTTGTTTTGTCTCATGCAAGACTTTCATTCTAAGTCATGTAAGAGATATAATTAGCTATACATTAAGAACTTTGATCATCTTTTTCTTTTCTTTTTTAACTTTGGCCATGTTAATGGTCATTCCCTTTCAGCTGGCCACATTAGTTAAGGGTCCCTTCACATTTTCTCAACTTTCTTGATCTGCAATATCTAGCACAAGGTCCATTAAATGCTTCATTTCAATTCATATCATGTCTAATTTCCCTCCCTTATTTCAAGCATATTTTGGAGTGCTTTTAACTTTAGCAATAGAAGATTGTACTTAGATTTATTTATTTTCATTCCCTTGTTTTAATTTGTTCTTCATTTTAGAAATATAAATATTGTTGCATTGTATACTCTTTTACTTAGCCAATTTAACACCTTTAATAGTTGTCTAATCCCTCATTTTAGTTAGATAAATATTGTTCATTTGTTACCTATTCAGCAATATAATTATACTACAACACATGCTAGTTCGTGGTTAGTTGTGAATTCTAAAGTTTCATCCATTTCTTTTATTGTGATCTTCAATGTAATCATTCTTCTCTTTCTATATGATATTCATTATGCTCATATATATACATATTGTTGTTTTACATCAATCGATCTCATACTTAGTGAAATTATGTACTCTTTCAATACTTAGCTTAATTGTTTATCAAATCTATAGCTAGATTTATTTTATTAAATTTCTTTATTTTTATTTTTTACTCTATACAGATAAATAGCATTTCTTTTCTCAGTCTCATAGTCAACCAAATTATGTACTTTTTACATAGTTAGCCAAAATATCTACCAAAATTGTAGCTAGTTTTTTATATTTCATTTATTTGTTATTGTTGTTCCTCATTTCAGTCATATAAATATTCTTGCTTAGTTCACTCTCATTATTTTCTCACACCTTGAAAAAATTATACAAGTAATATTCTTTTGGTCATGTGCTCAAACAATAGTTATCTTCCATTTCAAATTTAGACAATATTTATCTTGCATCCTACATTTGCACTCATATAAAGTTTGTTGTGTTGATCAATCTCATAGTTAGCCAAATTACGTACTCTTTAAATACTTGGCCTAATTTTCTATCAAGCACATAGTTAAACTTCTTTTTTTGCTTATTTCATTCATATATTTATAATGTTATGCTAAACAATAGAGATAATTGAATTTTGCAATGTAAATTTAGAAAACATTTTTTTAAGGGGTAAACACTTTTGACTAGGATATGTGAATCGGTGAGAGCACACACTACAACATTTGGGGTTGAATTTCGACGGCAGTGCCATTTGTGTGTGTTTTTTGTGTTTTTTTTTTCAAGTGCCCCCGATGGTGTCGTAATAGCGATGATGACATCGTAATTTTGACACTTGCATGATTATAAACAAAAAAGAAAGAAAAAGAAACGCTCATTTGTAATTTTTGTGAGCTGCGAAGAGGGAACCATGCGCGAAGAGGGAAGAGGGCACTGGACTTTTGCTTGCGAGCTGTGAAGAGGGCACCGTGTGTGAAGTCCAGTGCCCTATAGAATTAGTCTAACAATAAATTTATAACAATGCGGATAAGAATCAATTTGTAATTACTATGCATTAAACATGCTAAACTGATAAAGGTGTTATTTGCATTTAATCTGCCAATTACTAATATATTAAGCATATTATTACTATGCTTAATGTTCCATTTAAATGCATTTAACACAAAAAATTTTTACAAAACTGAACCAATGGCATGTTTACAACAAAGTTCTAATAGAACTCCCAACAATTCTTAAACATAGTTTATCTGATATGATGAATTCTTAAACAATTAAGGTTGGAGTAGACATAGTTATCACACAGTTTTTTGTGTGGTACAAGGAAGATTTGGCTAGGTCAACTATTCCTTCGTGCTAGCAGTCTACAGAATTAGACCTTTATTAAGAATTCATCATATCAAATAAAGTATGTTTAAGAATTGTTGGGACTGGTCCTTTGGCGTGTATTAAATAGAATAGAATTTTCAGCATATTATTATCATTTTATTTCTTTGTTGTAAACATGCCATTGGTTCAATTTTGTAATTTTTTTTGTGTTCAATGCATTTAAAATAAAGGTCTAATTTTGTAGACTACTAGCATGAAGGAAGATTTGACCTAGCCAAATAAAGGTCAAATTCTGTAGACTACTGGTCAGACAAATCTTCATTGTCTTCTGATTGTCTTCTTTATATACTAGCATGTATTAATTGGCTGACAAATAAAGAAGCATTTAGACAATCAGAAGACAATGAAGATAATTTTAAATGCATTTAACACAAAATTTTTTTACAAAACTAAACCAATGACATGTTTCCAACAAAGAAATAGAATGATAATAATATGTTGAAAATTGTATTCTTTTTAATACACGCCAAAGGCCCAGTCCCAATTATTCTTAAACATGCTTATATGATATGATGAATTCTTAAACAATTAAGGTTGGAGTAGACATAGTTATCACATAGTTTTTTGTGTGGTACAAGGAAGATTTGGTTGATTAAGAGTGAGGCCTTCTTTAGTATCTCATGATTTTTGTACTACACATGCAACATATTGTGAGTTTGAAGAGAGTCCGAGCCATGTGTGATGGTTAAGTAATAGGAAAGTTATGATGATTTAATTATCGAACTACTAGTCCCTTGAAATGTTCAAAAAAAAATCTCAAAAGTTGCACTCTCATGGAATACGATGACTTCAGGTCATGCACAAAATGGATCTATCTTCTATCACTATGCTCTTATCCTATGTCAAAATGGGATATTTATGACACGGTATAGATATACATCAAGGCATAAATAAAATTCAACTTTTCTCTAATGTTGTAGTTGAAAGTAATGAATTTTAAATTTTATTTTCTTATTCATAGAAGCTTGCAGTATAGTTGCTTTTAATGCAGACAATTTGTGGTTTTCAAAAAAAATTATGTGCCAATTTTCTTAGGCAAGGCATTTGTGGATAGGTTTCTTATTAAGTTTGGACTGCAAATTATCTTATGTGCTTAGTCATCCTTTATCATATATTCAATTAAAGGCACTCAAAATCAGTGAAAATTACTCTTCATCTATGTATGATTTGTGACAAAATTTTATGCTAAGTTGGAGAGTATTTAAGTTACCTCAAACATCATGATTGCTGCTTGTTTCCAGCGGGTCCCTGCTTGTTCTATTTTCTATCCAAGCGATCAAATTTGGGGAAGAATCATTGTAGGCAAAGAGAAAGAGAGAAAAAATGGTGCAGTATAATTTTAGGAACAAGTTGGCCCTTGGCTAGATCAATACTGCTCACAATCTCATTGCCAAAGTGGCCAAAGACTATGTCAGGTTGATAAAATATAGGGATTCTCTTTACCGCAATAAATCTTTGAAGGTTGTTGCACTTGGACGGATGTGTACCATTGTTAAGAGAAATGGACCGAGTTTGGCTTACCTCGAATAGGTGAGGCAACATATGGCAAGGTTGTCATCTATTGACCCAAATACCAGGACTATTTTGATTTGTGGGTACCCTAATGTTGGCAAGAGTTCTTTTACTAATAAGATTACTAGGGCGGATGTGGATGTGCAACCTTATGCTTTTACTACTAAGTCTCTATTTGTCAAGCATACTGATTATAAGTACTTGAGGTATCAGATTATTGATACCCCCGGTATTTTGGACCACCCCTTGGAGGACAGGAACAGGAACACCATCGAGATGCTCAGTATTACTACCTTGGATCATTTGAAGGTGACTATTTTGTTTTTACTTGATATTTCAGGGTCTTGTGGTTATAGTATTGCACAACATGTAGCTCTATTTCACAGCATAAAACCTTTGTTTTCCAATAAGCCTCTTATTGTAGTTTGTAATAAGATTGATTTGCAACCACTAGAGACACTACCGGAGGAGGATGCAAAATTGGTTGCGGAGATGAGATCTGAGGCTCGAAAAAATATGGTTGGGTTCTTTGGGAATCAGGAGGGGGGGTGATGGTGTGCTACTCTCTATGAGTGCTTTGAAGGAAGAAGGGGTGATTACGGTGAAGAATGCAACATGCGAGAGTTTGTTGGAGTAGAGAGTGGAAATTAAGATGAAGTCAAAGAAGATCAGTAGTTGTCTCAATAGGATTCATGTTGCAATGCCCAAGCTGCGAGATGGGAAAGAGAGGCCCCTTGTATTCCTCAATTTTTTTTGGATGCCAGGGCGTGTGCTGCCAAGGAGGCCAGGAAACTAGAGAAGGATATTGAGAATGAAAATGGTGGGGCTAGAGTTTACTTGGAAAGCTTGAAGAAGCGATATATTTTGGCAAATGAAGAGAGGAAAGAAGATGATATTCTTGAGATCATGGATGGACACAATGTTGTAGACTTTATTAATCCATATATCTTGCAGAGGCTTGAAGAATTGGAGAGGGAAGAAGGGCTTAGGATGGCAGCTAAGGGTGACAAGGATGATGAGATGGGGGAAGTGGAGTTGAATCCTAATGAAAAGGAAGCTCTAGCTGCAATTAGGAAGAAGAAGAAGATGTTTATCATTGAACATAGATTGAAGAAGAGTAATGCAGAGAGCATACCTACTATACCAAGGAAGTTTGACAAGAACAAGGAATATGGCTTAAACAAAATGGGAAGACATCTTTCTAGCCTGGTCCTAGATCCTTCGGTAGCAATAGAGAGAGTTCGAAGTAGGTCAGTGTCATGAAAAGGCCACAAGCGAGAGAGGTCCAGTGGAGTGGACAAAAATGTTGATGCCATGGATATTGATCAGCCAAACAAGAAGTAGCGTTTGTTATCACGGTCAAGATCTAGGTTTGTAACACAAACAAAAATATTTGAAACACTTCATCTGCTATAAAAAAAACTCTATAATTAAAAGAAACACATTTACTGCAGATCATAATGTCTATCAATAATACTCTCCATCGTACTCTAAAAATATGTACATGTCATATTATATACAGATCAAGTCTTCTTCAATACAAAAAAAAAACTATATATATCTAAGCAATAACTAGACCATAGATCAGTAAGAAAAATAAAATCTCTTAAAGCGAGGAACTAAATGTTGCAAGCTCCACATTATTTATGGTGACGATTTTTATTATTTGACATGTGTACCAAAAAGATGGTGCGTACATTCTTTGATTTGTTTTTTGAAATTTGTTCGCACATCCAAGATCACCCCCGCCGTCTAAAATTTAATCACACTTCCCAATAAATGAAGTAGATGAGAGATGAGCAATTAGCTTCCCAAGAAAAAGCTCATAAATGAACTATGTGTACCTCAATTCCTGTGCCCTCTATGCGTACCCAAATGATATATTTGAAACAAGGGTAAGGCTTAAAGAAGTTAATTTTGCATCACAGTCTGTAGTTGTTGCAACAGTAGAGCATCAGGCGCCACCTTCAACACAATATGATCACTAGACATGTCTGTATGTTTTATGAAGTTTGGTAATTGTGGATAGGTTTCTTATTAAGTTTGGACTGCAAATTAGCTCATGTGCTTGGTCATCCTTTATCATATATTCAATTAAAGGTACTCAAAATTAGTGAAACGCTCATTTGTAATTTTTGTGAGCTGCGAAAAGGGCACCATGCGCGAAGAGGGTAGAGGGTACTAGACTTTTTCTTATGAGTTATGATAACAACCAAACTTCATAAAACATACAGACCTGTCTAGTGATCATATTGTGTTGAAGGTGGCGCCTGATGCTCTACTGCTGCAACAACTACAAATTGTGATGCAAAATTAACTTCTTTAAGCCTTACCCTTGTTGTTTCAAATATATCATTTGGGTACGGACATAGGGCACAGGAATTGGGGTACACATAGTTCATTTATGAGCTTTTTCTTGGGAAGCTAATTTCTCAACTCTCATATACTTCATTTATTGGGAAGCGTGATTAAATTTTAGACAACGGGGGTGATTTTGGCTGTGCAAACAAATTTCAAAAAACAAATCAAAGAATGTACGCACCATCTTTTTGGTACGCGCATCAAATAATAAAAAATCAATGCCATAAATAATGTGGAGCTTGCAACATTCAGTTCCTCGCTTCAAGAGATTTTATTTTTCTTATTGATCTATGGTCTAGTTATTTCATAGGTATATATAGTTTTTTTTTGTTGTATTGAAGAAGATTTGATCTGTATACAATATGATAGGTACTTATTTTTAGAGTACGGTGGAGAGTATTATTGGCAGACATTATGATCCACAATAAATGTGTTTCTTCTCATTATAGAGTTTTTTTTATAGCAGATGAAGTGTTTCAAATATTTTTTGGCCTTGGCCTATTACATAGTTGGATTCTATAGCATTTAATGCACCTCCTAACATGCTAAATTTCTCATTTTGTGTGCATTTACTACTGATTTGGATCAAGTGACTAATGTTGCGTTCATTTTCTGTGCTTTGCAGGTGAGGTACCCTGATATTCATGTATGTGTTTCACATCCAGCCACTCAGAGGTTGTGTTTATCACTGTTGGATCCATTGAGAGTGCACTTAGCTTCCTGTGGGTTTGAGTATTTGATCAGTTTACCTGAGATTTGGGTGAATCATGGACTTATCACTGCACCGATCGAGCGGTTTCACTCAGAGACCCAAACCTTCCATCTCTCGACAGGGGAGATCATTATTACTCTAAAGGATGTATATCTAATTCTTTGCATCTCATTCCATGGACCACGTCCAGATTACCTGAGTTCTAGGAGCACATGTTTACAGGCATTCAAGACCTTGCTTGAGGCTGATGAGAAGATCTTGCAGCAGATACCCTGGGAGGTACTAGTTCAGCGATACATGAAGACACATCACCTTGAGTGTATTATCATAGGTATGATTGGTGGGATTACTATGTCAGACCATCAACAGAATGGTTTGTTGATGGGATCGACACCCATGGTACAACATCTCATAGCGCAGCCAACAGAGTATGGTTGGGGTCAGTGCCTACTGGCCCATATATTTTCATAGATGCATGAGGTGGTCTACCATGAGGGTAATACTTTTTCTTCAGGGGTTATACTTCTTTAGATTTGGGTGTGGGAGCATATTCCCATCTGTCAGCCCATATGTGGTGATGAGAGGTAGGCTTAGGAGCCTCTAATTTATAAATATGAAGGATACATTACACAAGTGTGGATGGGCTAGACCGAGTATTGTCATAGGGTCCTAGATGACATGATCATGGTTGTTTGGCAACCTTACTTACAGGTTGAGGCATGGTAGGCTGCTAGAGCGCAGTTTAGATATTACTTATGCCAAAGTAGGATTTTGATTGATCGCTCTACCAGCATGCTTGAGTAATTTTTTATTACTAGGGTTTGGAGGTAGTATGGCCTCATACAGGATGTACCATAAGAGTTTTCCTCCTATGCTCGACAAGTGAGGGAGATTGGACTGGGGTTGGATCCCAGATTATCATACATTGTTTGCAATTTGGAGTATAGTGGACTACAGGGAAGGGATTGGGACTACCGGGTATAGGTAGTAGATGCAGGGGTGATAGAGGCCTACATTGCACATCTAGTAGATCACCCATTTAGACAAATCTCTAATCCCACTGAGTCAATTCTAACTATGGAGGAGTCATATGATGTTACAGGGGCACCACAGGGGAGAGGACAAAGGAGGGAGGTACAGATCCTAGTGGCACAGCCAGTATCTCCACTGTAGAGAGTGGTAGAGTCTCCACCATGATCAAAGGTAGACGTCAAGCCTACTACTATTCCACGAGTAGTGCCATTGGTGAGATTTTTAGTTTTGCTGTGACAGTATACCAGGGGTGAGGGTAGGACTCTAGGTGCCATGGGTAGCACCACAGAGGAGGTTTTAGGAGCTGCGAAAGTAATAGGTGCACACTAGGATGTGAAGATGGATGAGGCATAGGATGCACCTGATTTTAACCTAGGGGAAGAGATTAGATGTCGTAAGGTGAGGATGGTTGTAAGTGGCGGTGGTGATGTGGCTATGGCTGGTGAGGGAGAGGTGGCTGAGGAGGCAGACCCGGGATTGAGACAAACACCTCAGGAGGTCATATGTAGGTTACACCATCAGATCAAGAACTTGAGATCCTAGAGATTTGATTGGTGGAGCGTGACACCCAACTACATGATGCTCGAGCAGAGGCAAGATGGCTATAGGCAGAGGTGGTACACCAGATAGGCAAGGCAGCATACTATGTGTCTGCATATTTTTTTGTTGTGCCACCTGGACGGTGGGTTACTTCATATTCTTAGTACATGCTAGGATCTGAGGGAGCCAGAGCACCACGAGTTGATCCACCACCGGACATTCCAGCAGGATGAGGCGCAACACCTAATGTTGGGGATCAAGTGGAGAGTTGATTGGATAGTCAGCTTGCATTTTTGACATTTTTGTTATACTTGATAGCTCATTGGAGCTCGTGCCTTTGTATTGTATGCACATTGTGTACCCCATTTACTATATAGACTTTATATATATATGAGATCATTTTTGGTTGTGAATTTTAGCACTTATCATTTTGATTATGATGTTGTTGGTGCAGGAGCACACCTAGGCTACCTCCATGGTTAAGAAGTTTTGGCTTGTACTTGACTCTAACCAAGTCAAGAAGAGTATTTTAGGTTATTTTAAGACCTTATAAGGTCATTTTCAATGTAGGATAAGTGATTTAGTCACTAGGACTAAGGTCACACTAATAGCCATTGTTAGTTGTTATTAATGTTTCTTAGTGTTAGAAGCCGAGGGTGAGATAGAGTCTTTTAATGTGTCTTAGGAAAATAAATTTTGTTAATGCATGTTGTAAAGATGCCTTAGGTTCATTAAGTGAGTTGGTTCCTTAGAATATCATGAGGATAGAGATCCTAAAAAATAGGATCATGGCTTAAAGAAAGTTGCCAAATGTTGTAAAAAAGTTGTCATGACAACATTTGCAATTATTGCAAATGTTGCATGCAACTCGGTTATCCTAGGATTCCCTAAAGTTTAGGAGATGGTGATCAGCCAAAAAGCCCTAAAATTAAGGAGATGGAATCTACTATTATCCAAGACTTGAATCTAGAGGTTACACATGCTTTGTAATAGTTTTTGAGTTTGTGAATAGAGCTCTGCAACAGTGTTACTAGGATTTTCTCGAGCTTTTGTGATAGCAGTCATATCTAATGGATTGAAAGTGTTAAGTTAGTGATTTCATAGTGTTATTTAGGATATTTTAAGACTTTTTAATTTGATAAGAAAGGTGTTTTGAGTAGTTTTAGGTCATCGATTAAATAGTTTTAGTTTTAGAGCTTCCATTGGTTTTGTTTTGACCAGTCTGTGAAATCATGGCTCCCCCATGAAATCTAGCCATGGGAAAAAACTCATGATGGATGGATATGTTAGGGGAGTCTCCAATGTATATAATTTTAGGATTAGGAGTCTTGGAAATAAGGAGAGCTATTTATACTATTAGGCCCTAGGTGAGCAGGGAGAGTCCGGCTAGAGGTCTAAGAATGAAGGTTTGAAGATATCTTGCAAGGAAGAAAGGTACAGTATGGTAAAGGTATAGTGTGAGATAGGGTTTCATCACAACTAAGAATTTTATGAGTATTGGGTTCATTTAAAACACTTAGGTTAAGGTTTGAGCAAGTTTCAAGTAAAGGTCATTGTTAAGTCCTAGAAATTAGGCCTATTAGGCCTATTGTCCTAGTTTATAGGAACCCAGTGTACGGAGCCAGTCAGACCCCAAAACCTAATGAATGTTTTAAAACTTCCAAATGGGTATCTAAATATAGGTTTATATTTCTAGGGTTTTTGGGAAAGTTTTTCAAGAAATAGAAAAAAGTGACTGGTAAAGGCTACAAGGAATAGGCCTAGTTTAAGGTCTCCAAAAGATGAATCATGAAACCCAGTAAGAATATGATTCAAGATCCCTCAAAAATGGATCAAATGGGAAATATTATGAATTTTTTCAAGATGGAGAACACCCCTACAATGATGGACCAAGTTTATGAGGATATGACACTTAGAGCCTTCTAAGTGAGTGAGAACAAGTGTACTAAAACTAGGGTGTTAGTCTTCTAAGGTTAAGCACAAAGGATAAGAACTCTTGGAGAAGAGTTAGGATTGAGATTAGTTAATCATCTAAACCAATCAGGACCTAGGTGAGACTAGGTTCCTAGAAGAGACAAACTAGGTCTCTTAAGTAGCAGTGCAAGCAAACCTTGGGACACTCACATCAGTTGTTATCATGTGATGTAAATGTATGCAATGTTCAATGTTTACTTTGAATTTATGATTATGCAATATGAATTCAAATGATAAATGTTAGATGAATAATGAAAATGTATGGCTTCATTTGTATGGATGCAAATGTATGTATGAAATGGATTTATGAGATGAGTATCAAAAGATGTGATAGGTAAATACATCGATACACATGATTCTTTTGTAGGTACACGAAGAGTTCAAGTACTTAGTCATTCTCAAAAAGGATGTTTAACCTGTAATACCCCAAAAATGGGCTATAAGTTCATTAATCTCCTACATCTTCAATTCGAACGAAATCGACATCAAAGTCCTAACCTAAGGCACATCTAAACATCATTGAATCATAATTGATTATCTTAAATTCTGCATCAGGGAATATTCCTAGTAATATTCCTAATCATCATAATTATCTTTAATTTTATAATTATTTGGCAATAAATCACATTTATCCTAAAATTTGATTAATTAAATATTTTGCATATTTAATTAATTAGATTTAATATTTGCCACTTAATTGTATAATTAAATTTCATTCTATCTATTATTAATTGTATTATTTAATTTTGACAATAAATCTAATATCATATGAATAATTGATTAAATTCTTATTTAATTAATTAAAGCATGTTGTCATTATTTAATAATATAATTTTTAATAAAAGTTTGGTAAAATAGTTAATTAACCCATAAATTAATTATTTTATTTCAAAAATCAGTTAAGTTGAGCATAAATCACTTTATTATTAAATTAATTCATAAATAAAACATGCACAATCATAAAAGCAGACAACTATCAATTATCAATTAAAGCTAAACTCTAATTTGAGTTAAAACTTAGCTTTTGCATGTTTTTGTGACTTAATTATCTGTTATTATCAGATAACTCAAAAATCAAGCTGAGTTATTTGAGTGATTTATGGCTTTTTTCCATGCACCTCCAAAGCCCTGGATTTCTATAAAAATAAGGCTCATCTCTTCATAATTCATCTCTCAATCATCTCTCAAATTTGCATCCACAGGATCTCATATTTTTGCACAATCACGCTGGAGAATTGGAGGCTGAGGAAATCAACTTGCGAATTCAAAGCTTTGTGAGATCAATTTCAATTGCATAGCTTTTATATCTTAGCATAGAATTTCATAGTTTTCATATCATTGTTAGAATCTTCATTGTTAGATCATTTAGGATCCATAGCATATCAGTTTATCATTCTTATTGCATAGAAAATATCAAAAATATAGATTAATTGCATTCAATTTCATATCCATCTTTTGCATTCAAATCCTTCATTTAGGTGTCGTCTAGGTCACTGATCTCGATTACAATCTGAGAACATCAATCTCGCACCTATTAGAAGGCAGTAAATCGCTTGGTTAGATTAGATTTCAATTTTGCATGATTTTGATTATAGCTAACCTCTAATGTTTTACTGAGTGTTGTGTCTACAGATCAGGTACAATTTTCACACACACATAACCCAAAATGGTGGCTGCTTGTTGATTAGTTGGAGAGACCTTGACATGACCCTTAGTCCTCATGTTAAGTGAAAATTTGAGAACATCAAATGCCATGCTGAATTCAAACCATGAAAGGGATGCAATTAGACCAAATACAAAATACAAATGAAATGCAAACCGAGGACTTAGTCACTGATCATTTGTTGGTCTTTTTCATCACTAAATATTTTAGGTAACACCGGATAGTCGATACAATGTCCATTGGTTAGACAACCATGGACATATGAATATTGAATTTTAGTCAAAAATATCGGATTAGATATAAGCACCAAGGCACAAAAGCCAGGATGACCTGAATATCATGTCCATTTTGATTTAGCAGTTTGTATAAGCATGAGAGAATAAATGTTGTGATGACCTGACTACGCCTTGCCTACAAACACAAGCAGTCAAGTTCATCCTCATCCTTATGTGAATTACCCGTAGTGACCCTTTATCATTCACATCCTTGGACAATGTTCCATTTCACACTTGGAGTAAGAAATCACTCATAAAAGAAAACAAATAAAAGATTGTGCCCATGTCTTTTCCTTTCTAAATCCATGAAGGACATAATCAATTAGCTTGAGGGTCATAATATGTAAAAATCTCAATGTGAATCAGTCAGCATACAAGAAGATTAAAGCATGTCGTAGAGATTGTTTTGTGTAGTGTTGTCATTTGCTTGTGTTGGTGTCAATTGCAAAATCCTTTTCTAGTAGGGAGACTGACTGAATGACTCAGATAAAGCTTGAAGGACATTGACTGGATATGACTCATCTAAGATAGTTGAGGACCGTAAGATATGACATTAATTTCCCCTAAGTTTGGAAACGTTGATAGGATGCAGACTCTTGTTGTTTGGTGCACATACTGACTTTATTGAATTACAAGATATATACAAACTAAAGCAGTAGAGAAAGATGGGAAATTACCAAGATTGCTTTGATAGATGGAGCATTTTGTACAATTGGTGCCCATTTTCTGGGTTTTCACCATCTTGGCAGAGATTCTATTTTTGCTACCAAGGCACCTGTTTACCATATTTCACCAAGGCACTTTTTCTTTTTCTTCTTTTTTTCCGTATTTTTCTTTTTTTTATTTTTTTTGTATTTTTCCATTTTTTATTTTTTTTTGTATACCATCAAGGTGCCTATTGCTAGGTTTTCACCGAGATGATAATTTTTCAGGACCTTTTTTTATTTTTATACTTTTTTTTAGAACATTTTTCACATGTTGAATGTCTAGGCGTAAAATTTCTTCAGATGAAGAATGTTGATTGGTTCTCGGAGCTGTTCTCCTTTGTAAAGAATAAAAAAATAATTGTTATGATTTGTGATTAATTGGTTATTGTAGATGTTTTCACCAACATGTAAATAATATCCTTTACATATAGAAGAGTTGGGGAAGGTAAGATTCTCTTCTTAACCCCAAATTCCCAAAGGAAATATCCAAATTGATTAACCACAAGAAAATGGTCAATGCATAAATGAATCAATTGATTAGTAATAAGAAGAAAGAGGAAAACCTTACATTTAATTTTGGAAGAGAGTATTAAAATATTAATTGAAATGAATTGAAGACAAATACTAACCTCAAAGTATAGCAAATCTGGAAATTATTATTTTCTGGTGTCTATACTGAGTTTATGGAAATTCTGCAATCGAATCTGGAACAGAAACACAGAGACGGAGAAAACCTAGAAATATTTTTCTTTTCTGAACCAAGTCGATCTTGACCCAAATACGAGGGTGCAATCTTGCTCCTATATGTTGACCTTGACCTGCACTGCTCTGATGAAAATTTTGTTCGCATATCCCGAAAGTTTGCCAAAAAAGGTATCTAAATCTATTCTGTAATTCGTTGTTCCATACCTGCACCTACAAGAAAAATGGTTTTGTTGTTTGGATGAGGAGTTTTCCTTGGTCAAACCATGGTTTTGGAATTAACCTTGAAATAGAATTAAAATTGCAGTAATAAACAAATTAAATAGAATAATTCACCTTGCTTATGTTAAAACCCTTGTGGAGGATTAGAATCCTTGAATCCACAAGTATGGATGCTCCAAATGGATGTAGAATTTTAGGAAATAGGATGTCTCAAATCAATTTCCTTTAGATCTTCAACACAAATCTTGAATGGATATGGATGGAGAAATATTCAACAAGAGGGCTCCATAGAGCTTGAATCCTTCAATGGTTGCCAATGGATCTCCTTGATGAATTGAATCTTGAATGCTTGAATACTTGAATGTTTTAATGCTTGAATGCTCACTTTGATAGATTATGCATAGATGATCCTCCCTTTTCTTTCCTTCTATTTTCCTCCTCTTTTCCTTTTCCTCCCCTTTTTTTCTTCCTCCCTAAAATGAGAGGAGAAGGCTTCCTTATATACTAGTCTAGGACATCAACTTCTAGAGAGGCCGACATATGAGAAATAAATTTCCATTAGGCTCGTACCCTTAGAAGTGGACCTATGTTAAATGTCTTTTAAGAGTCAACATTTCGAAGCTCGAAGCAGCCGATCCAAAAGTGGGAAAGAATTCTTTCCAAACCTTGACATCCAGAAATCTTTGGAATTTGAAATTTAGACCCTGGGTCAGGATTGAGGTCGACCCTGATCTAGGTTAGGGTCGAGGTCAACCCTGACCTAGGTCAGGGTCAAGGTAGACCTTGACCCATAAATTTGACCTTGACCCTGAGGTCAAGAACCTCAAAATATTAGAGAAATATACTAGAAATAGGGTAGGAAAGAAGTGGAAAATGGGGCAGGACAGGAGAAAAACTAGATCCAAGTTAAAGACCCATTCAAAGCATTTGACATGACCCCAAACCACTTACTCGGAGGGCTAAACCAATCCTAAATAGAAGTGCTTCCATTTTCTAATGATACATTTAGCCCCCACTTTAGCAAGAGTATGGACTCGATGCAAACTCTTGGTAAAGGAGATCACAAAGAAAAAGAAAATCTTATTGAAATCAAAGGGACAAAGCAATCCGCGAGCCTCCAGGGACTCAAGTCTTTGTCAACCCCAAGATTATAATAAGAGAGACATCACTAGAAAAAAGAGAGAAGAGGGTGTTGTACACACAAAAATAGTGCACTTCTATGAATCCTTACATGCAAGGAAACTCAAGAATGAGCCCTCACAAATTGATCCATAGCTCTCTATGCATGGAGTTGCAAGATTATAAATTTGCTCTCAGCTAGAGCTATTGAGCTTGTGACCTTGCTAGTCAACCATACAATGAGAGATTTGAATGAGGACAAGGGCAAGAGTGCCAATATCTCCAAAGAATCAAATGAAAATCCAATGCAATGCAAGCTAAGAATGAGAATGCAAATGTGCAAGCTATGCTATGAAAATGGAAGTACAAACTAAGCTATGAAATGGAAATAGAAATGTGTTAAAACCCTTCCTTTTAAGC
Source organism: Chamaecyparis obtusa (assembly GCA_027943335.1). NCBI lineage: Eukaryota > Viridiplantae > Streptophyta > Pinopsida > Cupressales > Cupressaceae > Chamaecyparis > Chamaecyparis obtusa. Next base: position 25,065 of record BSBK01012663.1, read on the forward strand.
TAGATGAGTTATTCTAAAGCTTGAAAGTGAAATCTAAGCTATGAAAGCATAAACATGAACTACTATGCAAGAATGGAAACTAAACTATGAAGCAAATGAAGAACTCTAAGATGTAATGCAACAATGATCTCCAAAAAGCTCCAAAGTCTTCAAAAATTACTACAGCATAGAGTTAGCATAAAAACAAGTGTCCTAAAATGAGGGAGAGAGCTCTCCTTTTATAAGAAATGAGGTGAAATGGACCATTGAGATTAAGAGGCAAAAGACTTAATCAATGGTGGAGCTTGAAAGAGGAGCAATCCATGTGCACAAGTATCTTCCAATAGGAAAATAAGAGTTGACTTTTGTGTCCATATGAGACAAAAAGTACTTTTTCTCTTTTTATAAATAAGAATAATGTTTTATTTGTGCAACTTAGGATAAGAAGAAAAGGTGGGGCTCTTTATTTAATAAAAGGGGAGGAAATATTTCTTTTAAATAAATAAAAAATTAGGATAAAATGGCTAGCCCATAGGATAAAAATCAAATATATGATCGAAACTAAGATTTGATCAAGAAATTGATAATGTTGAAAATATTGATTATTGATAAAACTGATTCAGAGATAAATAAATCAAATAAATGGGGCCCAAAGTCTAGGCGACCATTTTAGGGTGCATACATTTTCCCCTCTTTGACTAATGTGAGATCAATTTGGGATCACATGTGGTCAAAGAATGAAGTTGCAATGTGAGATCGATCTGGAATCACAAAACAACTCAGATATGAGGTCGATTCGGGATTATATCTGGACAAAACATAAACAAAGGCCTTTGAACATGAGGTCGATTTGGGATCACATTCAAAGTAAGAGATAAGAATCTCAAATTTGAGCAAAAGCTCACAAAAGATGTCTGAATCTCATAGGTACTACCCCATAGGTCTGAATCAAGAAAATCAGGGATGAGAATCCCATAGGTACTACCCCCTCAGAATCGAAAGTGAAATCAGGTAGAGAGGAACAACAAACTGATAAAGATGTGATCAAATTAGAATGAAATCACAATCGAAGGTAAATGATAATAGGATAACCATTAGGCAGTGACAACATGCCCCAGTGATGAATTAGAAGAAAAGAAGTAGGGTGAATGAAAGACTGGAAATTTGAAAGACATGGAAATGAAGATGCCCCAAGAAAGATCGAGGGATGATGCCTCCAAAAGGTCAGCCAACTGCACAAAAGAGGGGAAATTTGAAATGCAATTTTGACTATCAAGATGACCTTGAATTTCAATTTCGAGTCTGAAAATGGATCCAGGACGTCGAAATTAGGTAGGGGTGCAAGTTTCACGCAATTTTGAGGTGTTTTGAAAATTAGGTCAAAAAGTCAAAATGCTATAAAAGGGGTCACAAATGTCATTTTCAAAATCATTTGACTTTGATTGATTTGAAAATTTTGAGAGCTTAGAGAGAGAGAATGGCCCAGCAAGCAGCAGTTCCCATCCACAAGCACTGATTCAAGTGCGCCCGGTTGCACAACCGGCCACCACACTATCCTGCCCTGGTACATTTTTAGAAAATGCACTTTTTTTGAGTCATTTAATACATTTTGAGCACATTTTTAAATTTTTAAATTTTTAAATTTTTAGTTTTAGGTGAAATATCGCGCGATACTTTAAAAGTATCGTGCCCTTTGGGGAGAAATATCATGTGATACTTTGTGGGTTCCCAAAGTATCACACGTGCATAGATACTAGTATCGCACGATACCAGGTGAACTATCGCATGACCAAAGGTATATCGCCCTGCTATAGAGAGAAGTATCACGTGATACTTGTTCAAAAAAGTAGTATCGCCCAAGGGCAAAATTTGAAATTTGTAAGTATTTGTGAGCAAAAATGACATGGGTCCAGACAAGTTTACATTTTTAAAAATGTGTGATACTAATTTTTAGACATCCATCATGATATGTTCTAACAACTGGCTTAGTTTAATGACTTACAAGAGGTCTTTCTGGCATTGATCATCAGAGCGTTGAAGGTGACCGGGTTGAGGTGTGTTCAAGATCTAGATGATCTAGGCAATGCTGACATCAGAGCTATGGGATCCAGATATCTATTAAGATTCCCATATATCAGGGCCGATCATGGGTTGTTGACTGCTCTTACCGAGAGATGGCATAGTGAGCACAACACCTTCCACCTGCCTACCGAAGAGGCGTTGATCACACTGGAGGATGTCTACAGGATACTACAGGTTCTATGCCATGGTGAGCCTGTGAGTATAATCATATTTTGAGAGATAGTCATAAATGTAATGTTTCCATAGAAACTGACATAATTCATGTGATGGCACAGGTATACTATGATCAGGATGTGATTGAGGGGTGATGGTTGATCTAGGAGATGTTCCAGGATGTGACTATCCTTGATCAGCATGTCAGCTGGGAGCGGCTGCTAGATGACTTCAGTAGAGATTTTTCAGTGCCATGTATTGTGGCATCTATCATTTCATAGATCCTGATGATTGATCGTAGTCAGAAGGGATTCCCACTCGGATGGGCCAGGTTACTGATAGACTTGGTAGGTAGACCTCAGTACATAGCATGGGGTCCGGCCATACTAGCAGAGATGTATCATGAGTTGCACGAGATCATCTATAGGGACAATCGGACATGGGCTTGTGGTGCCATCCTAGCACAGGTGTGGGCTTGGAAGCATATCGTTGTGATACACCCCAAAGTTCAGCCTAGGGAGTGGAGATACCCATATATATATAGGTACATAGGATACATATCACATGCCCATACTGGGGATGTGACATACTATAGGTGGATACTAGATGAGATGACCTCTATCACATGGAGGCCATACAGGGATGTTGAGGGATGGAGTGATGTAGAGGATGAGCTAAGTTACATGTTGTGTACTCGGCCACTAGTAGGCCGACACTCAGATATTGTTGAGAGATTCTGCATCACTTGGGTTTGGAGGTAGTTTGGGTGCCAGCAGTGAGTTTCCACGGAGACTACTACATATGCACAGGCTTGAGATGAGGAGGGTCATGGGTGGCTGTCAATGTTGGATTATCAGCAGGCAGTGCAAGACACAGCTGCTATCAGGAGGGAGCCTTGGGAGTATCTCTCATATATGGCAGACGTAGAATTAGATGCAACATACAGGGCTGAGAGACGCAGGGTGCCATTCCCTCAGTTTATCGTTCTAGATGCACAAGGACCAATTCAGGGTGGAGATGGGGGTGATGATGGGGGGATGGAGGGGATGGTGGAGACAGTGGAGACGGCAAGAGGGGGAGAGGGAGGGGGATGGAGAGAGGGGAGGGATCTAGATTAGGTGGTTGGAAATGGTCACAGGGATAGAGATCAGTGACTCCTGAGGATGAGGTGAGACCAGCTCACCGGCAGGCAGAGGTACAGCAGGATCAGCCTACGGGTGGGGAGGATCTAAGAGCCCGAATACAAGCTCTGGAGACAGAGATGCAGTAGCTGAGGGTTACTATAGTTGTGAGGGATTAGTAGCTAGTAGATATGAGAGCAGAGAGAGATCAGCAGATAGTCGATCTCAGGGCAGAGATAGCACGTCACGAGGTGGTGGCACAGGAAGATGCTCTAGAGATTTGACGGGAGATGGCAAGAGCAGCATACTATCACAGAGTCTACCTTCAGGCTATTCTAGAGGATCAAAGAGCACCATCATACTCTTAGAGGGCAGGGGCATCAGATATGGTACCTGAGAGGAGATCCATGCCCCCTCCACCACCACGAGCTCCTCATGAGGGTGGTAGCAAGTCCTAGGTTTAGGTCTGAGGTTGTTAGATATTTAGACATATCTCGAGACATTGATCCAAATTTTGGGATCCCATATTGTATATTGTATCATGACATTGATTTATATATGATATTACTATATTTTTGATATATCATGTGTTTATGTCTCACTTGTGATGGATGTATCAGTTTATGTATATTGTCTTGTCATTTTACTCAAAGTGTTTATGTATATGCTCATGTATATTCTCTCTCATAGATGTATGTTTGATTCTGATGTGTATGATATAGACTCACGTTTCTAAAAATGATAGTTGTGATATAGATATGATGATATGATTAACCCCTTATGATGAATAGGAATAGGTTTGAGATGAAAAAGACAAGGAGTGAAAGACATGATCGAGAAGAAGGAAAGGTGAGCACAGTCGATTGACAGGTCCACGTAAGATGAAAAAGGAGATCTCTCTCCATATGCAAAAATGCAAAACTAGACTAACATGAACCTAAAAATGCAAGCTACTATGAAAGTGGTTGACTTGCAAGGTCACAACGCCTATAGACATCTAATTATCATCATCAAGCATTTTTGGTAGCATCGCAAGATCATACAATGCACACTAGCATAACTATGTGGATATGAATATGATCTTTCTCAGATAGAAATGTGGAAATCCCACCTAGGCATCAAGGACATGTAGGTCAAGATGACTAGTGCAGTGAGATCACCTAAGTTTGATATGGCGAGATTATGCTTGTATCAAGACACATGAAAGTCAGGATAGCTAGAAGCATGCACTTGCAAAATAGTCAAGGATAATATCTTGTCAACCCCAAGTGTCAAGTAAGACTAGCATAAATGCTCATGACAGTTAGGATCAAAAAAATATACCCACAAGTAGATAAAGAAATAAAACATGTTCTCATATCCTCAGTCTTCTAGCTATGCATCATCGAAAACTTCTCAGGGAGAGACCACTCATCATCAAAGAAATCCACATAGACAGCACACAAAGGAAAATAAAGTCAACATATCTCAACAAGTTGATTGTTTAAGTGTGTGTGTGTTGGTCATAGAGTCAAACTTTGAGTATCACATTTGCATCATACTAGACTGTTGGGTAAGACATCTGATAAGTGTTAAGAAACACTCGACGCAAGGGTAGTGTTGAGAAATAGTATTTGGGGTGGTGTTGAAAAACACCTGTTGTGAAATGCCCCAAGAGACAAACGCACCTAAAGGACCTATGAAAACAGTTATGCCCCCTAGACAAAGGTAAAGACCTATTCCAGACTAAATAAGGTCAAGGTATGATGGAGAAAGGCTCAGTGTTGAGGATGCATGCTAAGAAATAGGGGTGCAAAAGGCCTCAAGTAGCACCTATTTCCAGGTTTTCACCACTTGGATTTATTGCAATTTTCTTTTTTCTTTTTTTTTCTTTTTTTTGGATTTTTGCTACCAAGGCGCCTGTTTCTAGGTTTTCACCAAGGCACTTTTTCTATTTTTTTGAAATTTTTTGCTATTTTTTAATTTTTTTGTATTTTTTCAGGACTATATATGCTTTTTAGGATTTTTTCAGCATCATATATATATTTTTTTGGGTATTTTTTTAGGATCAATAAATATGTACAAAGGATGCCCCCAGACAAAAATGGGCATCAAGGATAGAACTTCTTTAGGTGCAAAATGTTGATGGGCTCAGGGAGCTGTTCTCCATCTTCATTCGACAGTAAATATGCACCTGTACCAAAAGCTATTATAATAATGTATGGTCCAAGCCAATTAGGTTCGAACTTGCCCTTTTGTTCTCTGTTCTGTTGATTCTTAGGGTTCTCTCTCAAAACAAGATCACCTACTAAAATTCCCTAGGGCGAACCTTCTTGTTGAATGTTTTGGACATACGCTTCTGGTATACCTTCATGTGATCAAAGGAAGCCTTACGCTTCTCATCTAGAAGTTCTAGTTCTTGTAACCTCATGGCGTAGTAATCCTCATATGTAATTAAACCTTTGAGTGAGACTCTAAGTGAAGGTATCTCTACTTCTAAAGGCAACACTACTTCAGCGCCATAGGTAAGAGCAAAAGGAGTAGCTCCTGTAGGTGTACAAATGCTAGTTCTATAGGCCCATAGTGCCGAATTGATTTGTAAGTGCCAATCTCTACCATTCTTGTGGACTGTTCTATGAAGGATTTTAAGAATGGTTTTATTAAAGGCTTCTGCCTGTCTGTTTCCTTGTGGAAAATAGATAGAGGACCAATGCTGTTTAATTTTAAACTTTTTGCATAAATGCTTTAGGTCCTTGTTCTTGAATTGTCCTCCATTATCATTAATAATCTCAGAAGGCACTCCAAATTGGCAAATAATATGATTCAGGATAAAAAGTGAAACCATTTTTCCCGAGGCAATAGAAAGAGGGACTGCCTCTACCCATTTTGTGAAATAATCAGTAGCTGTGATGATAAACTTATGTCCACCTAATGAGTTGGGGTGAATTTTCCCAACAAGGTCAAAGGCCCAGCACTGAAATGGCCAATGAGAAATGGAAGGAATTAGCTCCCTACCTAGTGCATGAATCAGGTTTCCATGTTTTTGACATTTCTCACAAGACTTAGCGAAAGCTACTACATCTGTCTGCATTGTGGGCCAGTAATACCCCACCCTAAGCAACCTCCGGGCCATGACAAGACCATTAGAATGTCCACCACAAATGCCCTCGTGGATGTCTGCTAATGCTTGGTTGGATTCCTCCTTTTCCAAGCACCTAAGAAGTGTCCCATCTAAACCTCTCCTATATCAATCACCAAAGATAAGGGTGTGGCGAGAGGTGCTACGGATGAGGTTTTGACGTTCAGAATGGTTGAAAGTGTCAGGGATGATGCCATCGTGTAGATATGAATAGATAGCACCATAGCGGGAAGACTCATGTGTGACAAGGGTACAAATGACATTGCTTTTAGATGAGTCAAATGTGGGATGGTGTAGCTCTTCCACCAGGAATTCAAATCTTGATTCATGTTGTTCCAACTGAAGGAGTGAAGCTAATGTGGCCATAGCATCTGCAGCTTTGTTCTCTGTCCTAGGGATCTGTTGAAATGTCACAAATGTAAAGTAACATCTTAATGATTCAACCATCTTTTTGTAAGGTACCAATTTATCATCCTTGGTTTGATACTCCTCATTGACTTGGTTGATAATTAACTATGAATCCCCAAAGACATGTAATTATGTTATGTTCCATTCTATAGCCATTTTCAATCCATTGGTCAAAGCTTCATATTCAGCAATATTATTTGTACATGGGAATAAAAGTTTGTAAGACTTTTGAATGTTATACCCATGTGGAGAGACAAATAATACTCCAGCACCTGATCAATTTTGCATGTGGGAACCATCAAAGAACATCTTCCAAGTGCGGGTAGTCATATACAATATGTTCATCTAGGAATTCTACCTGAATAGGCATACTATCCTTAACTGGAAAGTCAGCTAATTGGTCAGCAATAGCTTGCCCTTTTATGGCCTTTCTTTCAATGTACTCTATATCAAATTCAGATAAAACCATCATCCACTTGGTAAGCCTACCCGTGAGGGCAGCCTTACTAAGCAAGTACTTAAGAGGATCAATTTTTGCAACCAAATGTATAGTATGAGCAAGCATATAGTGGCGCAATTTTTGGGAAGCAAACACTACTGCCAGACAAGACTTTTCAATGCTATTATAATTGATCTCATAAGATACTAGAGTATGACTAATGTAGTAAATGGCTCTTTCTTTCCCAGTATCATCTAATTGAGCCAACAATGCCCGCAAGGAAGATTCTATTGCTGAAATGTATAAAATCAATGGTTTCCCAGGAATAGGTGGCATCAAAATTGGAGGATTAGCCAAGTATTGTTTAATTTGATCTAGGCTCTTTTGGCATTCCTCATTCCATACGCAAGAAGCACCCTTATGCAGTGTTTTATTGAATGGTTGTGCTCTATCTGCTAGTTGTGAAATAAACCTCCTTATGGATTGGAGTCATCCCTGAAGACTTCTCATCTGACTAAAATTTCTTGGAGGTGGCATATCTAATATAGCTTGGACCTTTTCAGGATCAACCCCTATTCCTTTTTTCTGAAATTATGAATCCTAGGAGTTTACCTAAGGCAACTCCAAATGCACACTTTTTTGAATTCAATCTCAGTTGAAACTGTGCCATGCAATCTAGAATTACTTCCAGATCGTCGAGGTGTGTGTCCCATTTTCTAGATTTAGCCAAGGTATCATCCACATAATCTTCCATGTTCTTATGCATCATATCATGAAAAATTATGGTCATAGCTCGCTGGTATGTTGCTCCTGCATTCTTTAGACCAAATGGCATGACGTTCCAACAATAGGTTCCCCATGCACATGTGAAGGTTGTTTTCTCTTGATCTTCGGGAGCTATTTTTATTTGGTTATATCCAGAAAACCCATCCATTAAGGAATATATCTCATAACCCGCGGTCATGTCCACTATCATGTCTATGTTAGGGAGTGGAAAGTCATCCTTTGGGCATGCTTTGTTGAGGTCTCTGAAGTCTGTACAAATGCGAATGGACCCATCATGTTTTGAAACTAGAACAATATTGGAGATCCACTCAGCATAGTCGATAGCTTGAATGAATCCTGTGCATAAGAGCTTTTCTAATTCAACTTTAACAAGAAGAGCTATGTGAGGATGCATTTCCCTCAACTTTTGTTTAACCAATTTTATTCCTGGAGCTATGATAGATGATGCATAATAAGATCAGTGTCAAGCCCCGACATACAGAATATGTCCAAGCAAAGTTGATTTTCTTCTTTTGCAAAAATTTTGTATATGCCTCTTTTTCTCCAACTGATAGAGATTGAGCTAGGTGCACTATTTGGGGAGCCTCTTCTGTATTCAAATTGACTGGTTGTGTGGGCTCAATGAGAACTGATGACCTATCCTGGAAGTAACTGGGCAATTTATTAAGTACCCCATCCTTAGGCACCTCAAAAAGGTTTTCACCTTCAGATACGTCTTTTCTTTTTACTATTTTGGGTTCTGACATCGCCACAAAGTGGTTTTCACCATTAGAACCATCTTTCCTTTTTTCTTTTTCTTTTATTTTTAGACTGAGGTACTTAATATCAGGCTCTGTCATACTTATTGTTGGTTCACTAGTGGAAGATACTATAGGTTCAAGAGCATTCAAATAGCAAGCAATTTCATAGTCATTCTGAAAAGTGAGGAGTTTAGGCTCTTGATGTCGCTGAGACCAATCAACTAGGTCATAGTGAACAAGGGGTAAGTCAATGACTGGTTCAACATTGTTTATGTGGAAGGTGTTATCTTTGGTGACCATACAATCGGGATTCATCTGGTCCCCTCCTAAGATACCCAAGTCAGGATTTGTCCTATCAGACAAAGCATCATCCACTAAGGCAATTCAAGGAGTCCAATCCTCCAGTCCTACACTAGGCTCGTTGGTCACATTGGGTTGAGTACTATAAGTATGGACAACATCCATGTCCAAATCAACTGTTGCATCTGAAAGTGAGTCCCATTCGAACTCATGTGAGTCTATTTCTAAATCATTATTTGGGCCTTGTGATGTAGAAGCCTCAAGATTGGGAAGAGTTTCCCCTTCTCTAACACTAGCATTGTTACTATCTGTCGCAACTAGGATAGCAACACTTTCCATTGTCAATCTAGCATTCATACTGTCAGTTGTCAAATCTTGTGAATCTCCCCAAAGGAGATTTGTTGAAGGCACCCAATCACCAGACATGTCTTGTTGATTAGAGAGATTAGGTGTGTAGTCTGAGTCATTGTCACTATCCGTCGCAGCTGAGATAGGGACACTTTTTTGTTTCCTATTTTCAAAACCTAAGCCAACTGTTGACTTATTCCTTCATCCAAAAAGGGCATGGTTAAGAGGTTCATCCCTAGCATCCAGCCTATGACTAAGGGGACCCTATCCTGGATAACCCATATTCTTGACCAATGTATACCCTCTCCCATAAGCTCTAGGGGAAGGTGCAAAATTCTCATTATGTAGGTATTTCTCTTCTCAGTAAATCTAGCCCCTAACGGCAACCTCTTCTTTTTCTTCTTGAATCAGAATTGAGGATTCCACAAACTTATCGAACAATGTCATGGCTGAAGACAAGGGCTTCATTTCTTGAGAAGATTTGCCATAAGACCTAGGGGAAATTGGGAATTTTGTGAATGAATCCAATTTTTAATCCCCCATACCAAGATCTATGGTCTTGAATTTATTCTTGCATTGTTCAAATGTAGTATCAAAAGTGTTAGCCTCCCTATTCAAAGGAATGTGAGACCCTGCTGAAATTGTGTTGACTGATAGTGTGCTATCTCCAGGTATGCAAACTTCTATTCCATTGTAAGGGAATTTTACACACTGATGATAGGTAGACAGGACTGCTTGCATCTCATGTATCCATGGTCTACCTAACAAAATATTGTAAGCCAAAGGACTGGCATCAATAATCTGGAACAAAATATCTTTCTCTACAGGACCAATTCAGATAGGAAGAACAGCCAATCCTTTAGAACTACGTTTCACTTCATCATAAGCCTTGATAGTTATTTTCTTCCTTGTGTCAATGACTTCTTCTAAATAACCCAAGGCCTTAAATAAGCTCAAAGAACAAATATTAAGCCCAGCACCCCCATCTATCAACACATGCCTGACACGAGTCTTGTGGATCATAACCTCTATATGAAGGGCCAAATTGTGTGGGTGGCTTAATGACTTGTCATCTTCTTCTGAGAATGTAAGGTAGTGAGGGCTAGCCAAGTGGTTGACCATATTCTGGAATTGATCTACATCTATATCATTAGGGACATTAGCCACTCGCAAGGCATCCTCAAGGACACGCTTATGCTTAGGGGATAGTTCCAAAAGCTCAAAGATTGAAATCTACACTGGTGTACATTGTAATTGGTCAACAAGATTATAATTCAACTCAGGAACAACAACAAATTTTGGAAGAACACCCTTTGACACTGGTTGCTTAGACTTACTAGAGTTAGGACCTCTAATAACAATGGGAGCTTGAGATTGGCTTCTAGTGACAGCATCGAGGGGTTGAGACATCCTTCATGAGTGAGGACCTCTTTGGACCACAACGGGTCCTTCATCAAGCATAGGATTTGAATCCACATCATATCCATAAGGGTCTTTCCCTCTCATCATGTTGACATTGTCACCAACAACTTCAAGCATATTAATAACATTTTCAGCATTTGTGTAGGTGTAGTTGATAGCAGCCTTGCCATTCTTGTTGTTAGAATTCTCTCCTTTCTCATATTTGGGCAAGGGTTCTTTAAAAGCTTTATGATCCGCATTAGTGGTTAAACCATCAACTTGTAATCGTCCACTTTCAATGAGATCTTGGACAAGATGTTTAAGTTTAAAACAATTTTCTATATTATGTCCAATTCCATTGTGGAAGACACAAAAGGCCTTCTCATCCCACCAATGAGGCTTAGGATCTGGTATGTGGTGCTTTGCAGGATCTTGGGGGTGCACCAAATTATGAGCAATTAACATCTTGAAAATGTCTACATAGGAGTCCCCAAGTTTGGTAAATTGCCTCTTTTTTGTTTTAGGTCTCGCTTGATACTTGGGTTTATTCTCTTGTTGTGTTGAAGATGTTTGTAGCTTCATGGCTTGGACTACATTGGAGAGATTAAGAACTCCTTCATTCTTAGGTTGAGATGAGTCGACAACTCCATCATTGACCACTTGCTTATTCTTGTTCCAATAAGGGTTCCTTTTGTCCTTATTACCATTATTGTTGTTGTTTTGGCCATTGTTGTTATTAGTTGGTTTAGCCAAAATTCCTTGTTCTTTTAGGACATCCTCTATGCGACATGCCACTTCCACTATGGTATCAAAAGAATTAAATGGGATCTTCCTGACCTCATACCTTAGCTCTAGTATTAAATTTCTCACAATGATGTCTATTATTTCCTCCTCAGGAATTGTCCTTGGATATTTCAAGCACAAATGTCTCCATCTTTGTAGAAAGGTAACAAAGGATTCCCCTTGATTCTGCTTGAGTTTGCACAAATCAAGCATGGTGACCGACCTTGATAATTTGTAAGCAAAATGTTGGACAAATCTTTCCACAAGCTCTTTAAATGTCTTAACTGGAGGAGTAAGGTTAGTAAACCACTCTATGGCTTGACCCTTGAGGCTCCTTGGAAATAATCTCATCAAATAGGAGTCTTCATGGTGAAAAGAAAAGCTCATTATATAGAATTTTCTAACATGGTCATGAGGATCACCAACGCCATCATATTTGTTGTAGGTTGGAAACTCAATTTTCTTAGGAAATTCAACCAACACCACACTTTTGTCGATTGGGTTGGGACATATGGAATCCAAATTAAATGTTCTCTTAGGAGCCCTCATCCTTTCTATATCCCTTTGAAGTTGTTTGATCACCTCATTTGTTGATGGATCTTGCTTCTTTACCTTTCGGTCCACATCAAAATTGTATGGGACCTTAGCACCTTTGTTGATGAGACTTTCTAGGAACTGATCTTTGTTTTGTTCCACATACCTCTCTACATATGCTTGAAAGGATGGTTCTTGTTGCATAGTCATAAAATCTATATGATTGAAGTCGGCATAACTTCCTCCATGTTGTGAGCCATGATGTGCTCGTTGAGAGGGTTTCTTTGAAAGTCTAGGAGACTATTGTCTCTTATGGTGATCATATCTTGAAGTCCTTCTACCTCTAGGACTTGGGGATCTTGAGGGTGTCCTTGACCTTCTTCTAGGACTTGGTGAAGGGGTAGATGAGGGTGAGTGGGTCCCACTATTGTTACCCCTCCCATTAAATTGATTTTGGAGTTGTTATGCATAGAGCCTATCTTCTTCTTCTTGGGTGACTCTTTTTCTTATGTCCAATAATGCACGTTCCTCTTCCTCGAGTTGTCTAAATTTCTCCTTTTTGGCGGCTTGTTCATCTAGATAGGCTTGCTTCTCTCTTTCAATACTTTTCAATCTCGTATTTGCATATCGAGAGGTATCTTTAAGTGGAGAAGATTGTCTTGACTGCCTTATTGCGTTGGCTACGTTGATGTGATGGTCACTAGATTCATTGTTCTGGTCCTCATGTTGTGACCCTGAATCTGAGTGAGTTTGCCTATAATGTCTCTCAGCTCGTTGATGAACATCAAAATACCTTATGTTGTTGGGGGGTGACCCAGGTGGACTAGCATGAGAAGAACCACCATGCACTCTAGTACTCCCATGCCATTGGAAAATATCCTCAAGAGTTTGATTCATGGCTTCTCTTTGTTGTCGAGTGAAAGTGTAACTCATGTCCATACTTGATGAAAGTGGTGCTAAAGAGGTGCTCACTTCACTAGGATTACCTTTTGGATTAAAACAAATATCAGATTCACTTTTAGGAGATTGATCGAAAAGGGGTTCTTTTCCCTTGTGCTGTTGATGAGTCTTAACTTGTGGTAACTGGCTAAAGGCAACAAGGGGTCACTTCCCTTGATTGACTTGGTACCTCATTGTAACTGACATGAAAGAAAGAGACTCTTAATGATAAGCTGACCTCTCAAAGTGTCAACACCAAACTAGGATAATCAAAGTTCTCTATTGTCCAAAGAGAAATGAAAAGATAGAAATATCAAAGGGGCTTTACCAACACTGTCAAAGAGGTGCTTCAAATCAAAGGGTGACTACCCTTGCACTTTTGAACCAGGAGGTTGGACTAGGCCAAAATATAATTGAAATTGAATTTAAATGAAAGCAATTTGGACAATAAGAGCACTAAAATTTTCCAAGAATGTAGCTAACAATCCTAGAGATAAACTTTGTCACCAAGAATGGTCTTCTAACTTGATAATTATTCCCAAAGTGACCTCGTAAATCATATGATGCTATCCCAGAGGACTAAAACTAGAAATTTAGAGTTAAGACAAAGTAAGAAACCTACTGAAAGACCTAACTTGACTAACGGCAATTGAAACTGACCAAACTAAAAGCACGATAGAAACTACCTAGGTGATATACTCCAGGCTAATAGGGTGATACACCTATAACTGGGTGATACTTCACCTTACACTAGGTGATAGACCTCACAATATTCGAGCGATAAACACCAAGTAGGTCGGGTGATAGTCCAGTAGGGGCGAACTATCGCACGATGTTTCTTCTCAAAGCAGGCGATACTGTTGCAAAATTGTTTAACTCTTGACCAGAACTATGTAAAATTTGCGTCTTCAGGTCTGTTTGGTCAAAATTTTCAGTCTGAGGGTTGATGTTTTCGATCTCAATCACAATATCAGCAAAATTTTGGCAAGTTTGCAAACAGTGAGGGATCAAACATGTCTCAAAACACTTGAAATAAGGGCAAAAGCAACCTTGCCAAGACAAACACTTGTGATATCAAAAATAAAATTGCACCCTATGAATGCTACCAATTGTTTGTATATTGAGAATTTTTACACTGGTATCACATAATCGAAGACAATTCAAGAAAATCTACCCTAAAAAGTCAAGGCTCAATACTTACCAACTTAGCCCACAACTTGGTGTCCCCTTGCCTCACACAAAGTGGTTACCCACAATAGATGTTGGCTTTGTCATGGAAGTGCCAAAGACACAACCAAAGGAACATGTATGGTGAGTATCTTAAGGTGATCTGGGTTGTTCCACTTGGATCAATCCTTGCACTAAGAAGATAAGCAGCTAAATAAGGTGGCTTCTATCTAAAGGTTCTTAATAAGGGCTTCTATTCACAACACCCCTCTTGCTCCTCAAAGAGGACTCAGACCTCATGGCCTCAAGAGTACCTCAAGCATTCTTGTTCAATGTTTTCCCCATGGTCATAATCCCATGAGCTACTCATATCAAGCGAAGACAAGTGTTATGTCTACCAAGGTTTTATGTCCTTGATAGCCTTGAGTTTATAGTGGGTTGGAATAGCTCGGTATTAGCTTGTCCCCACTTGGGTCATTCCTCCTAATTGCTCAAGAGCAGGCCCGCTAAAGGATCCTAAACTAAACAAAAAGTGGATGATTTTTGAGGTTCAAGGTTTTTGGTTCACCACAAGGGTGAAGAGCATACTCCCCTATCTCAAAAACTTCTCCCAAACACACCAACCAAATTTAATTACCCCCTTGCTTCCAAAACCTTAAGATGGGTCAAGATTTTCTGGTTCACCTAAAGGTGAAGAGCATACTTCTCCTACCACCTCAAAATCTCTTTCACAAGGTATTAAAGTTCCTAATACAATTAGTAAATGCCACACTTGAAAGGAAATAAATCACAAACACTTTAAAAAAATTTCTTTTTGCTTTTGTTTATGCTTTGGGCAGCCCTGTAAAAATGTTAGTAGCCCTCTTTGACATGCGATTTATAGCGATTTCCTTTCAAGCCAAGCTCCTACAACCACAACTTATTAGACAACTAGGGTTAGGAAAACCAAAATCTAAGTGAAAGCAATGTAAAAACCTGATCAATTTAGACTAAGAAACGTAAATTAACCTTGTTTAAATGCATCAAAGTAAGCCAGCAAACTAAATGTGATCAAATTCAGCTGATAAAACTCAAAATCTAGCTCTTTGCTGTATTAGGTGATATACCTCAGACTTCACCAGTATCGCACGACACAGTTTCCTATATCCGGGCGATATACCTCACTCTGGGTGATATACTGCATAATAGGAGGGCAATACTTCACACGACACCAAGTGATAAACCTCAATATGTGCATGTGATTCTTTTGAGATGTGAAGTGTCGCACTGGTATTATAAGGTATATCGCGCGATATACCTGAGAAGTGTCGCGCGATACTTTGAGACAAAAAACCAGAGAATGCAGAATATTCAAAAATTAATCTAAAAAATGACAAAAATGCAAGAAACTAAAGGACAAAGTCTATCTACTCTGCCCCACGGTGGGCACCAAAAATGTACACACAAAAGTAGTGCACTTCTATGAATCCTTACATGCAAGGAAACTCAAGAATGAGCCCTCACAAATCGATCCATAGCTCTCTATGCATGGAGTTGCAAGATTATGAATTTGCTCTTAGCTAGAGCTATTGAGCTTGTGACCTTGCTAGTCAACCATACAATGAGAGATTCGAATGAGGACAAGGGAAAGAGTGTCAATATCTCCAAAGAATCAAATGGAAATGCAAGCTAAGAATGAGAATGCAAATGTGCAAGCTATGCTATGAAAATGGAAGTACAAACTAAGCTATGAAATGGAAATAGAAATGTGTTACAACCCTTCCTATTAAGCTAGATGAGTTATTCTAAAGCTTGAAAGTGAAATCTAAGCTATGAAAGCATAAACATGAACTACTATGCAAGAATGGAAACTAAACTATGAAGCAAATGAAGAAATCTAAGATGTAATGCAACAATGATCTCCAAAAAGCTCCAAAGTCTTCAAGAATTACTGCAGCATAGAGTTAGCATAAAAACAAGTGTCCTAAAATGAGGGAGAGAGCTCTCCTTTTATAAGAAATGAGGTGAAATGGACCATTGAGATTAAGAGGCAAAAGACTTAATCAATGGTGGAGCTTGAAAGAGGAGCAATCCATGTGCACAAGTATCCTCCAATATGAAAATAAGAGTTGACTTTTGTGTCCATATGAGACAAAAAGTACTTTTTCTCTTTTTATAAATAAGAATAATATTTTATTTGTGCAACTTAGGATAAGAGGAAAAGGTGGGGCTCTTTATTTAATAAAAGGGGAGGAAATATTCCTTTTAAATAAATAAAAACTTAGGATAAAATGGTTAGCCCATAGGATAAAAATCCAATATATGATCGAAACTAAGATTTGATCAAGAAATTGATAATGTTGAAAATATTGACTATTGATAAAACTGATTCAGAGATAAATAAATCAAATAAATGGGGCCCAAAGTCTAGGCGACCATTTTAGGGTGCATACAGGTGTGATTACCTTGCCCAATGAGAACCTATGTCCCATTGTGAATCACACAAGGAAATAGTGCAACTGGAAAGATTGATTTGAACTGCCTAGTGAATGTGGCTACTCACTAGTCAACCCATCAAGGATTCACCCTCTAGAATATTCTATTCCAAAAGAGAAAAGCCAAAACAAGAGAGATCCAGTCTTAAGGACACCTCTTACCTTAAGGGATCAAAACTTTGCAAATTGAAACTAGAGGGATCAAGAGATCCTATAAGGTAAAAATCCATGCTTTAAGGATTAGTCTCTAATCCATAAAGGGAGAAAAAAAAAATTTAAGTCTGAAAATATTTTGGAAGTCTGTGTGTGAAAAAAGTGAGCAGAGTGTATGCCCCCATGTTAAAGTCATTGCTAACACTTTAACAGGAGCAATGGCTTGAACAGAAACATAAACAACTCCATTGACTATGTTTCCACTATGAGATGCCCCCAAGCGAAGACAAATCAAGGGAAATAACATATAAACATATAGAGAACACAGAAGGGATCTACCTATCATGGGGTTAGTATGATCATAAGATAATATATATATGATATTATTGAAAATGAATTGACATCATTCCCCAAAGAAAGTAGAACTACAATCACGATGGAGGAAAGAAAACACAAGAGTTACAAAGAAGAGTCTTTTCAAACCACAACATGGAGACCGAAAAAGAATCAGTGCTACCAAGTCACAAATCCAAGCGGACTACACAAGGAAAAAATTTATGAACAATAGCACAAGTACAACATAACATGAAAACAACATATAGAAGAATAGAGATACATATAGAGGAATAGTACATTAGGTTCGATTCCTTTATTACCTTGTACCAATAAAGTAACAAGGGTTGTATAGAAGAATATAAAAAACATTTAGCAAACACATTACGGGAGAAACACAATACAATAGGTAAACACACAAAAAGATACCATGGAGGACAATCCAATCAAGCGCATCGCCTACTTTCCCCATCTTCGTCTATATCATTTAGGGAAGGTAGGAAACTCGTGAGAGGGACTATATCCAACATAGTAGGAATAATAGCTAGTTCCAAACAAGGATCCTCTTGATAATCATGATGTTCGATACTAGGTGTAATTATCAATTGTGTTGAAAGCATATTAGGTAAATTAGTATCAATGTCAATAGTCTCATATTCATCATTAGCATCATTAGGACCATCAAGAGTATCTTCTTCATCAAGATTAATCGAAATAGAATCTAAGATATGAATAGAATCATCATATGAATAGAATCATCATAATCATTCATCATATGAATAGAATCATCATAATCATTCATCTTAACATCATTATTAACATTAACTTCTTCCAACACATCAAGCATAGGCTTTTCAAAAGAAGGTAAAGATATTTGAAGAATAGAGGCATGGGCCTTAGCTTGAGCCCGATGCTTCTTATGACGTTCATTGGTAGATCGGTTACATTTTGTCTTGTTTAAAATATGTTGAGAACTAGGAGGAACAACAACTAGTTTCTTCACAGGTTCTATAGGAGGATTAGTAGGATTCTTAGAAGGCTTAAAAGAAACACTAGGAGCTTGATTAATAGAACTAGAAGTAATGGATAAAGGAGGTATGGAAGGCATAGGAAAAACACCATAGTTAAGATCCATCTGAGGCATGCTTAACTCAAAAATCTTGTGATGTTTATAGGCTTGATATGAGAAAAAAAGGTTATCAGGTCGAGAAGAACATTAATTAGGTAATGAAGGAAAAAATAATTCAAGGGTAGCACAATCCCTAGGCCTAGAAGGTTGATATAAACTATGATTAATTGTCTTCACTTCTTCATCATGGATGAATTTAATACACTTATAGACAGGAGAAGAAATGGCATGCATGGCATTCAACCAAGGAAAACCAAGCTTAACTTGAAACTAATCAGAAGTAGGGACAACAATGAAGGTAGTGTCCACAACTTTACCACAAAGTTCAACATGCAAGTTAAAAGAACCAAATGATGGATAGAGAAAACCATTGCAAGTTTGGATCCACACATTAGATGTATCATAATAATCACGTTGTAAGTTCTTCATAAAAAGGTTTTCTTCATTAATAACATTGACTAAGGATGTAGGATCAACAAGACAACCACAAGTAGGTATCTTAGAAATCCTAGCATAAATGTAGAGGGGACCATCAGGAGCTTTAATAGTCTTTTATTAAAGACAATAGCTTTAAAGGTGATCAAGAGTTCCCTAGGTCTTTTATTTTCCCTAGATCTTTTATTCTTATGTTGTTTTTGAGGTTTAGGTTGAGGTGGAACTTGAAGTTGATGTTGAGATTAAGGCTGAGGTGGAGATATAGGTTGAGACAAAACAACATGCTCCACATGGTTAACAATATGAATGATATCGTCCATCTTTGAATCATAACCAATATCCATAGAAGATGGCTGAACAATGGTATTAGTATCATGTGTAGGCAAAGCATTCGTATCGATTTGGAATTTTTGATTAGGAGGAGAGACAAATTTGTTCCCACTACCATCAAAATTATCAATAGATAAAGCATTAGAATCAATTAAGTCTTGAACCTTATGTTTTAAAGAATAACACTTCTAAGTATCATGGCCATTTTGACAATGGTATTGACAAAAGGCTTTGGGATCAAAGGATTTAGATGTCATCATAGTGGAAAGAAGAGGTCAAATAGGAGGCAAAGTAATCATATTAGTATTCAATAATTTACTCATAATAGAATGTAAAGATCCAGAAAGAGGAGTAAACATATGATTCAAACGAAAAGTAGTGGATGCAAAAGTGCCATTGTTGGATGCAACAACTTGATCAGCAACTGCATTTGATTTCTTATTTATCTTGACATAGTTGTTAGGTTTTTGAAACTTGTTGGGATTAGAAGCAACATCACTCTTATCAACTAGAACATGATACATTGGAGTGTTGCTCTCAAATTGACTCACTTGTAATTAATAATGATGAAGTGGTGCACAAAGTTGTTGAAAAGAGGTAAATTCAGTAAGAAGAATCTTATCTCTAATATCCTTTTATAAATTTGAAATAAACATATGTTGAATATCAATATCAGGAATAGGATAAGAAATTTGAGCATACAAATGCTTAAATGTACCAATATTTTCAGTCAATTTTTCTTTAGTATTTTGTTTACAATGCATCAAATCAACTAAGGACACTTGCAGGCCAATGTTATTTTGGAACTGTTGGATAAAGGCATTAGCAAGTTTTGGAAAAGAATCAATAGAATAAGGAGGTAAGAAACAATACCATTACAAGGCCTTATCACAAAAAGTTATAGCAAACAACTTGGCTAAAATCCTATGGTCGTGAGCATAGTCACTACAAAGGATTTGAAATATTTTAACATGAGTGACAGGGTCTCCCTTACCATTGTAATTCTCAAGATGAGCCATATCGGATTGTTGAGGAATATGAGAATGAATAATGTCTAGGGATAAAGGACTACCCATGTCACATGTAGGAATATTAAACTTGGATTGAGTTAACAATGCAAGTTGTTGTTGTAAAGAGGACACAGTTTGAGTCAGAATAATGATTGTGGAATCATTAGAAGAAATAGGAGGCATAGAAACATTATAAAGACTAGGGAAAGTGTGGGAAGAGGCGGTAATGGAAGACACAATTGGTGGAACAATTGGAACCATAGTTGGAAGAGGGTTGGAATAGGTAAAAGGAACATGACGGTAAGAAGGTTGTGAGGTAGGCAGAGACACCAGAGGAACACTAAAAGGAAGAGATGGAAGAGATGTAGTCACTAAAGGAGGAGTAAAAGTAGGAATGCTAGGTAAAGGAATGGAAGAAGGTTCCACACTAGTGACAAGAGGGGTGAATCCTAGATCTTGAGCTTCTTGAGCTATAGATTTGATATTTAAATGCACAAGATGAGTGATACCACTCAAGAGATTAACACCTTGATCGCTATCCTGAAGAACTTTCTTAAGAGCCTCTATAGATTGAATAGAATCTTGATTATGGTTTTCTTGAATAAGCCAATTTCCCATTTTATCAAGTTCAGTTGTAAGTTTTTGGAATTGTTCAGGAGGAACTCGTAAAGCATCATCCTCATCATGAGATGAGTGAGAAGAGTTATGCTCCATAGTAGGATTGGAATCATGAGTGATCAAATTGTCATCCAGGATCCTAAGGAAAGGAGAGGAAGACTTGGGATCAAAGGAACCCATAAGTCTATGACTTCTTCTAACTAGGATATTATAAGTAGGACTAGAGTTAGTAAAGCTCATACACAAATGCAATGCAAATGAACTAAATTAGGAAAACACAAGGCATGAACAAATAAATGTTTTTGTATTTTTGCTTTATATGATTTTTTTGTTTTACTTTTGAAATGTAAATGGAAGTACATAAAAGAAGGCTAATCCAATATACATGAAAGATCTAACATGAAATGTAAATCTAACACCACAAAAGAAAGAGTTGTCTTAAGCGGGTTCACGAAAATGTAAAGAATAAAAAAAAATGATTGTTATGATTTGTGATTGGTTGGTTATTGTAGATTTTTTCACCATCATGTAAATAATATCCTTTACATATAGAAGAGTTGGGTAAGGTAAGATTCTCTTCTTAACCCCAAATTCCCAAAGGAAAGATCCAAATTGATTAACTACAAGAAAATGGTCAATGCATAAATGAATCAATTGATTAGTAATAAGAAGAAAGAGGAAAACCTTACATTTTGTTTTGGAAGAGAGTATTAAAATCTTAATTGAAATGAATTGAAGACAAATACTAACCTCAAAGTATAGTAGATCTGGAAATTGTTGTTTTCTGGTGTCTGTACTGAGTTTCTAAAAATTCTACAACTGGATTTAGAATAGAAACACAGAGATGGAGAAAACCCAGAAATCTTTTTCTTTTCTGAACCAAGTCAACCTTAACCCAAATACAGGGGTGTAATCATGGCCCTTTATGTCGACCTTGACCTGCACTGCTTCAACGGAAATTCTATTCGCGAATCTTGAAAGTTTGTCGAAAAGGGTATCTGAATCTATTTTGTAATTCATTGTTCCATACCTACACCTACAAGAAAAATGGTTGTATTGTTTGGATGAGGGTTTTGCCTTGGTCAAACCCCAGTTTTGGAATTAACCTTGAAATTGCAATAATAAATAAAGTAAATAGAAAAATTCACCTTGCTTATGTTGAAACCCTTGTGGAGGATTCAAATCCTTGAATCCACAAGTATGGATGCTCCAAATGGATGTATAATTGTAGGATGTAGGATGTCTCAAATCAATTTCCTTTAGATCTTCAACACCAATCTTGAATGGATCTTGGAATAGGAAGAAGCTTGAATGGATATGGATGGAGAAATATTCAACAAGAGGGCTCCATAGAGCTTGAATCCTTCAATGGCTACCAATGGATCTCCTTGATGAATTAAATCTTGAATGCTTGAATGCTCACTTTGATAGATTATCCATAGATGATCCTCCATTTTCTTTCCTTCTATTTTCCTCCTCTTTTCCTTTTCCTCCCCTTTTTTTCTTCCTCCCTAAAATGAGAGGAGGAGGCTTCCTTATATACTAGTCTAGGACACCAACTTCTAGAGAGGCTGACATATGAGAAATAAATTCCCATTACACTCATACCCTTAGAAGTGGACCTATATTAAATGTCTTTTAAGAGTCACCATTTCAAAGCCTGAAGCAGTCGACCCGAAAGCGGAAAAGAATTCTTTCGAAACCCCGACATCTGGAAATCCTTGGAATTTGAAATTTCAGGGTTGAGGTCAACCTTGACCCTGAGGTCAAGAACCTCAAAATCTCAGAGCAAGATACCAGAAATAGGGTAGGAGAGAAGTGGAAAACAGGGCAAGACAGGGGAAAAACCAAATCCAAGTCAAAGACTCATTCAAGGCATTTGACATGGCCCCAAACCACTTACTCCGAGGGCTAAACCAGTCCTAAATGGAAGTGCTTCCATTTTCTGATGATGCATCCTTGATTTGTTGAGAGTTGATAGGATCCTAAGCCAAAAACAATAGTGACAACAAAGGGACCTAGCCAGTTGGGTTCAAACTTCCCCTTGCGTTCTTGATGGGATTGATTCTTAGTGTTCTCTCTCAAGACTAGATCACCAACCTAAAACTCTCTATGTCTGAAATTCTTGTTGTATCCTTTAGACATTATTTTCTAATAAAATTTGAGATGATCATATGCAACTTGTCTACACTCATCTAGTAGTTCAAGTTCTTGTAACTTGGATACTTTGTAATAGTCATCGGTTACCAAACCATGCATTCTAATTCTGAGTGATGGGATTTCAACCTCAATAGGTAGTACCGCTTTACTTCCATATACCAAAGTGAAAAGAGTAGCCCTAGTGGGCATTCTTATACTTGTTCTGTAAGCCTAAAGAGCTAGATTTATCATTAGATGCCAATCTCGCCCTATTTTGTTGATTGTGTAGTGCAAGATTTTCATTAAGTTCTGTAATCACCAAAAATTGGACAAGATCATTTAAGTGAGAAATCAAGGCAAGAATCAATACAATTAAATACAATTAAATCAAATCAAGTCAAAATCAAAGATAAATTGTAATTGAACCATAATCCAAATTTAATTGAAAATCAAAAGCCATTAAATCAATTTAAACCTAATAAATCATGATTAATCAATAAATTGTACAATTAATCTAATTAATTATATAGTTTAAATTAAATCAAATCAACCCATTTAAGGGGTACACATGGCTAAACAAATTAAATAAATTCAATTAATTAATTCCTATTTTCTCTCAACCACCAAATGGGAGGAAAATGAATCAACCAATAGGAATTGAGGACCAAGCTCAAGTGGATCAAAAATCGAATCTCAATCACTCACTTGGAGAATGCATCTTGTCCACTCATTTTGTCTTCTTGTCCCAAGCTTTGAGGAAAAAATATTTAAATGGTCTCCAAAGGTGGAACCGTGGACTCAACTCTCACCTAGCCTTGATCAACTCAACTACACCCCCTACCCTTTCCAAAATCTATAAAAGCAAGGCATAATTCACTCATTAAACATCCACAAATTTGAGAATAGCATTAAACCTCTTGCAAATTAGAGCTAGAAAGGAAAATTTAGAGCTAATTAGTTGTATTTTTATTTGGAATTGAACTTTTAGCTTGGTTTATCATTCATTCTTGTTTTAGGACTGTCACTAATGGAAGCTTGCTGAGATCTTTGCATTAGCATCCCTAAATAGAGATCCATAAAGTGCTTAATTGTCAATTCTTTGCTTAATTAGATTGTTATTTGTGGTAATTTAGTTGTTATTTTGAGTTATTGATGATACTAACCCTATGAAGGTACTTTTCCTAGTACACAAAATGGCACCCACTGTGGGGCATTAGGCCTCATAAATTTATAAATTCAAAGAAGTAAAAAAATTTTGCAAATCTTGTTTTGTTCTCTGTTTTGTAGGTTAAACAACGTGTTTGATACTTTCTCCAGTGCTTTTGATTGATTCTCCAGTGCTTTTAAGGTCTGAAATAGTGCTTCTACGACAAATTCTTGCACTTTTATGTGGAGTTTCAACGCTTTCAATTTCTTTTGTCTTCTGTCTTATTTCTTTCAGCGCTTTCACCCTGACTCTCTGGCACGTTCAATTGATTTTCCAGCGCTTCTAATACTTTCTATTAACGCCTTTGCTTATTTTATCAACACTTTTAATTTATGTTTCAACACTTTTAATAATTTTTTGCAGTGCATTTAATTTGATTAGCATCGTGTTTAAGGTTTTTAATAGCACTTTTAATAGATTTTATTGCGCTTTCAATTAAATTGAGAATTAATAGAATTTAACTTACGGAAAATGATTTCTTTGTGTCTGTAGGATGATTGGTCATAAAAAAATAAAAAAACCAGAGACCAAATTTAATAGCGAAGGGAAAGCTTTGAAAAAATGGATTAAGGAGGAGAATATTGCACACATCAAGCTGGTTTTGGAGAATTCTCAGCAAGAAAATGAGGTATATGAACAATACTTGAAATTTGTAGAAGCTTATAAATCGAAATTCATATCATTAAATAGGATTTACTTGCCTTAATCAATTTTTGTCAAAATTTGATAAATAAGGCTTAAATTCAAAGTTATTTTTGTTTTCTTCATTTTGGCTAGTTGTGTTGACTAACTTGTTGGAGGAGAAGTGAATGGAAAGGAACGATTGCCACTAGGTGAGCATAAAAATGGAAAATTCATCAAAAATGCATGTAACCTTAGCTAGCTTCGAAACAAGGTAAGCCTAAAACTTGGTCAATTTTTGCTTAAATTGTGGCCTTGTCAATTTCAAAATCTAGTAACTAAGTAGCCTATTATTGTTTGAGGGATTTTATACTAGGCCTATGCTCTTCACTTTCTAAGTGAATCAAAATGCCAAAAATATCAAGTTCCTTGATTAAAAGAATGGCTAAGTAAATCAAGCACTAAATTTGAATAACCCCTTGTTTGTGGAAAAGAGTTGAAATACTCGATTCTCATTAGTTAGTGGGTTTGGTAATTGAACCTTGTTAAAAGTGTTTGGGAATTGAGAAATAGATATGGATATGCTCTTCAACTTTTGGTTAATCAAACTCCCAAAACCTATCTCTTTATTCCACTTTATTGCTTTCAAAATGAACATGCTAGATCTATAGTGGGCTCACCTCCTAAGATTTGCCTTAACAAGGCTGGTGAGAGGGATAGCCCAAAGTGGGATACAATTTCCTTTGCCTCAATCATCCAACCCACTATAAAACTAAATGCATGCATCCTTAATGGGGTGTGTGACAAAAGGGTGTTAAATTTTTGAACTTCATCGAGTAGTCCTTCGGGATTGTGCAAAACTCTGACATATCAGTGGTGGGAAGTCTCTTAATATACTTGGAGGATGAAAGTTTAATATCCATTTTGAACGGAATCTTGATTAAACACCTTGTTAACTTAGCAAAGACTACCTTATAGAGCCATGTTTACAAACCAAATTGTGAGCTAGGTAGATTGCTTGAAGTATCTTTTTGTGCAAAAACCCATGATAAAGTCCTTACAAATTCAAATATTTTTTGTCTAGAGGGTTAAAAAGAACAAGTGTACTTGTGGTTGTTTTGTTTGAAAAATACATAGATAAAGTAAGAGACATCCATTTGAAAATTCATCTTATATTTTTAAATCTCTTCATAAAAATAAACAATTACCAAATTGGGGAAAATGATTCAAAATCAAACCTTGTTGGATGTCGGTTTCTACATGCTCTCATAGACTCAAAATATCTTTACAAGAAGATGTCACTTGCATTGCCAAAGAGGTCCCCAAATTTGAATACCAAAGCTCTTTCAACAATCACGACCAAGGGGATAGTCTCCCAAATCTATTTGAGAATAGAATTGAATTAATTGATAGAAACTTCACATTTCACGATTATCATCGTGGAGGAAACAATGACAATATCAATAACACCAACCAAGAGCCTAAGGAAACACTTGAAGAAAGAGCTAATAAAGTGGCTCAAGATAATGAATTTCTTGAAGTCATGGATAAACTAATAGATAGGGATAGGGAGAAGTTTTTCCTAAATCTAGCCCAAGCAGGGGTAAAGCTTCCACATGATTATGATGTGGACCAACTTAAGAAAAATAGAGAAGATGAAAATCCAATGAGTTCTATGACTCAACAATTGAAAATGTTCCAAGAACAGATTGACCTAAGGAAAAAGGGTCACTGAACCTAAGCCATTATTTATTGAGGCCATGTGCCCATTCCCTTTTTACAAAAGATTAGTTATGGAACCTTTCTGATCAATATAGTCTTTCCTAAGTATGACAAATACATGGGTAAATCAGACCCACGGGATCACCTTAGAGAGTTTTGTGCTCTAAGCATTGAATTTATGCATGATACCACATACCTAATGAGACTTTTTCCAAGAAGTTTAGGAGGACAAGCCATGGAATGGTTCTCCAAACTTTCACAAGGGATAAAGACATTCAAGGAATTAGCCTCCAAATTTGTAACCCATTATTCTTACAACATCGAACATGACATTACCATGCTCAAACTATGTGATACAAAACAAAGGGATGGTGAATCTTTCCTAGGGTTCCATCAAAGGTGGAGGACAATTTTTGTAATATATCCATGAAGTATCCCTAAAAAGGACAAAATGGAAATATTTATGAACAACTTAAATGTGGAGATGAACTATAGGCTCCAACTTCAATGTCCCTCTACTTTTGAAAAATTTATTGAGAATGGGATTAAAATTGAAGATGTGTTGGTTAAGAGTGGAGAGATCAAACTATTCAAAAATAATAAACCCTATACCAACACTAATAATAATCATTATGTATCTAAATATAATAATAATAAAGGATCCAACAATCACAATGATAAACCTAAACTATGGTTAAAGAAAAAAAATAAAAATCTTGTGAATGATGGAGTTGTGGAAGCACGCAACTTAAAGGCTACCCCCTTTAATTTATCAAGTGGAGTAAATTTGACATATAATGTGAATCAAACAAGAAAAGCTCCTTTCAATAATACCAATTCCAACAATAACAACAACAATTCCAACAATAATCCCTTTAATAATTCTAATGTCAACAAATCTAAGCCTTTCTTTTCCATATATCAAAAGAGGAAATTCAGCTTTTTAGGTAAACCATTGGAAAATGTGTTAAGGACTTTGGTGGCCAACAAAATCATTATTTTACTTGAACTAAGGCCATACGAACCCAAAGTTAAGCCAAATTGGTGTAATGATTCTCACCATTGTGAATACCATCGCAATAAGGGCCATAAAACTAATGAATGCATGAAATTAAAACACCTTGTGCAAGACCTAATTGACAATGGAATGATAAAGGTTAAAGGGCTCCAAAACAATGAAGATCATACGGCCTTCAAAAATCCTTTCCTAAACCATGAAAATGGTGCGTCATCAAACACCAATCAGAATAATAAAAGAGGTAATGAGAAGGTCAATTTTTCCCATTCCTATGATAACATCATTAATACTTTAGATAGTGATGAAAATACCATAAATGTTATCGTGGTAAAAGAGAAGCCAAGGGAAGCAACATCTAATGTTGTAACTAGGGGACAAGCATAAAAAATTACTCTATTTGGAAATGCCCCAAGAATTGTTCTACCAAATCAAACTTCATCTTCATCATCAAAACAATATAATTTGGTAGACCAATTGCAAAGAACCCTTGCTCAGATTTCTATTTTAGAATTTCTCAAGCTCTCACCAACTCACAAGGAGATTATAGAAAAAGCCTTGGTAGGGACTAATGTGCCCCTAAATTTAGATGTAGACAAATTTCAAAACATGGTAGGACATCTTATTGCACCTTATTGCCTATCTTTTTCAGAGCAATATGACATGTCATTAAAACACCCACAAAAATTTCCTTTGCATATAGAGGTTCTAATTCATAAGCATATAGTAAAAAGAGTCCTCATTGATGGAGGAGTCAACTTGAATATTTGTACCCTAAACTTGGTAAAGGCCTTAGGATTTTCTGAGGAGGCTATTGACCCAAAGAAAAAGATAACTATAAAAGGCTACGATGATGAAGAGGGAGCTTCTAAGGGTATCATAATACTTCCTATCAGAGTTGGTCTAATGCAGAAAGAAACCATTTGCCAAGTACTAGACCTAAATTTGGATTACAATATTTTGTTAGGGAGGTCGTGGATCCGTGAAATGCAAGTTGTGCCTTCGACTTACCACCAATGTCTCAAATTCCCATATCTATGACAAGAACTCATGGTAAGAAGGGACTCAAACCCCTTTCAATATTGTAATAACATGAAGCCTATCAATGATTCCTTAGTCCCACATAATGCAGAAGGGTCTATTCCTCAAAGAATAGAGCAAGGTCAAAGTTCAAAGGATCTTCCATCTTTGAAGGGAAAAGAAAAAGAATAAAAAGAGATTGTTGTTGAAACTAACCAAAGTCCTACTAACCTGGCTACATAGACAAAGGGAAAAGAGAAGGTTAGTGAGGAGAGTGCTCCTAAGAAGAAGAAATAAGACCAAGCTAGATCCATTCAAATCTACACCAAGGATGCTCATTACCAAAAAATAGATCATATGATGAAAAACTTTGAAAAGCAATGTCAAATCAAACAAAAGGGCATAGGTGAATACTCCTTATCCATGATGGTTTTACCCTTATCTCCCAAATAATATGGAAATCCATCCAATCTACCTCATAAATACAATGATCACTTTGAGAGGGAAAATACATCTTCATTCATGGAAAGCATCCAAAATTTAAGCATTCCCACATATCAATATGGGAAATGATTTCAAATAATGCAAAAAATGGGATACAAAGGACAAGGACCTTTAGGAACAAGAAGAAAAGGACTCATTTAACCCATTGAAATGACGTGGAGAGATAGAAAAGAAAAGACTGGATTAGGGTACCCAGAACAAGGGTACACTCAAAAGAACTATCCTAAGGTTTATGACCGAATTTTACAATTAGGTTCTCAAAGTGATGAGGATTCCAACAATTGGGAATGGGACTCTTTGTCAATTGAGTCATGTCAAGATAAGGATGTTTATGTCATCCACACCTACACTCCTACCAAAGGAAAGGAACAAGCCTCAGAAT
Source organism: Chamaecyparis obtusa (assembly GCA_027943335.1). Classification (NCBI taxonomy): domain Eukaryota; kingdom Viridiplantae; phylum Streptophyta; class Pinopsida; order Cupressales; family Cupressaceae; genus Chamaecyparis; species Chamaecyparis obtusa. The sequence goes on from BSBK01012663.1 coordinate 54,455, forward strand.
CAAATCAGAATCAAGCCTCAAGTTCTAGTCAAGTGGTCTTAGATAATGTCCCAATTCAAAGGATTGAAATAAACCAATGGGTAGGAGAACCCTACGTACCATCATGGAGACCTACTATGGAATAATCTAACATTAGGTTTAATCCACAAGATTTTTACCCAACATAAACCTTAGAGGATTCTAGTGAGGAGGATTTCGACCCTAGTTCTCTAGAACATCTTGAAGAAGCATATATTATAGATTTAAATGATACAATGTTTAAACCTTCAAATGAATTCCTATCCCTAAACCCCATTGAAATAAACCAAAGCATTGATCCTTTGACCCTTATCTATCTGGAATTAATTGAATGGGATTCCATTGAACCTACCATACTCCCTACAGTTTTGAATGATAACTTGGTGTCCCAATATCTAAATGTGGTTGAACCTTCTTCTACCATGGAATATTATGAAGAAGTGACAAAGGAAAGTATCCAAACTCTTGATTCAATTAAAAATGAAAAAAATAATAATAATAAAAAATGGAAAGAATCTAATGTTGAAAACCACATTGTGGCAACATTAGATAAAAAAGAGAAAGAAATAAAGAATGATTCCAAAGGTGAAAATCCAATAGAGGCACCTAAGGAAGGGAGTTTGGATAATTTACCCAAGCACTATGAATAAAGATCTCCTATCTTGATTGAACCAATAGAGAAAGTGAATATTGGGTCAGAATCAGAACCAAGGATCATACACTTAGCAGCATCTCTATCTAGTGAAGAGAGAAAGGACTTCATCAAATTTTTCAAAGAAAAAAAATCTATTTTGCATGGTCGTATGATGATATGCCAGGATTAGATCCAAATTTAATCATGCATCATTTGAACATAAAAGGAGTAAGACCAGTAAAGCAAAAACTAAGGAAGATGCATCCTCACATAGCTTTACTTTTAAAAGTGGAGTTGGAAAAATTGCTGAAAGTTGGGTTTATAAGAGCCATTGATTATTCCCAATGGATTTAAAACATTGTTCCAGTTTCAAAAGCAGGCAAATCTATCAAAATTTGCACAAACTTTAGGGATCTCAATCTTGCATGTCCTAAAGATGACTTTCTGTTACCAAGCATACATGCCATTGTGGATTTGACAGTGGGACATTCAATGTTCTCACTTATGGATAGGTTTAGTGGTTATAATAAAATAAAGATAGCACCCTAAGATCAAGACAAGAAAACATTCACATGCGCATGGGGGACATTCTATTGGAATGGTATGCCTTTAGGTCTAAAGAACGCCGGAGTGACCTATCAAAGAACCATGATGACAATATTTCATGACATGATGCATAAGTTCATGGAGGACTATGTAGATGATATACTTGCTAAATATCACTCAAGAGAAGAACATCTACCCATCTTAGAGAAAATATTTGTAAGATTGGAGCAATTTAAAGTAAGGTTAAATCCGAAGAAGTGTGCATTTGGTATTCAATCAGGAAAGCTACTAGGGTACATTATTTTAGCAAAAGGAATAGAGGTAGACCCTACCAAATTCAAAGCCATCATGGAAATGGAGGCACTAAGAAATATAATTTAGATGAGATCTCTCCAAGGTAGGATCCAATCCATTCGAAGGTTCATCTCTCAATTAGCAGAAAAGTGCCATAATTTCACTCAACTCCTTCATAACGACATAGTTTTCAAATGGGATGAGAAATGTGAAGAAGCTTTCAACTTGCTAAAGAAATATATAATGAATCCTCCAAATTTGATTCCATCTATAAGAGGAAAGCCTTTATTTCTATACATTTCAGTGACTGAACATTCATTAGGGGCACTCCTGGCACAAGAGGATGAATCGGGAAAAGAAAACCTCATATACTACATAAGCAGGACTTTGGTAAAATATGAGTTGAATTATAATTTCATTGAAAGAGAATGTTTGGTCATAGTTTTTACTTCCTAAAAATTATGCCACTATATGTTATCCCACAAGATTTGACTCATTGCAAAGATTGATCCCTTGAAATATCTTCTTAGCAAAACAACGTTGAATGGGAGACTAGCCAAATGGGTCATGGTGCTAAGTGAATTCAACATAGAATATGTGGATTGTAAATCTATCAAGGGCCAAGTCATAGTTGATCAGTTAGTGGAATCACCATTACAAGATGACCATCCAATACAAGTGGAATTTCCAGATTCTGAAATTATAAATGTTGAAGCAAAAACCTAGCAATTATATTTTGATGGTTCCTATACACAACATGGATCAGGAGCAAGCATAATTTTGATTACTCCTCAAGGGTCTACAATTCCAAAATCATAAAAATTTCTATTCCCATGCATAAATAATATAGTTGAGTATGAAGCATTGGTCATTGGGATAAAATTGGCATTAGAATGGAAAGTGACAGAGCTACAAGTCTATGGAGATTCACAATTAGTTATCAATCAAATTAATGATGAATATCAGACTAAAGATGACAAGTTGATACCTTATAAAAATATGATTGAGAATCTCAAGAAGTACTTCACTCTCATCACATTTGAGCAAGTCCCAAGAGAGAAGAATAAAGCAGCAAATGCAATGGAAACTTTGGCATCACTTCTCCAAATACTAGATCAAAGCGCCAGATATGAATTCCTAGTAGAAGAAGTTGAGCAACCCGCATTTGACCCTACCCATCCTCATACCATTTTCTTGCTAATAGGACATGAATCACCTTGGTATAGAACCATTTACACCTACTTAAAAGACCAAATCCTACCTATGGACCAAACCAGGAATCAAAAGAAAAGATTTATCTGACAAGCCTCTCGTTATACCTTAATATCTGACACATTGTATCGTAATAGTCTAGATGGAATGCTTCTAAGATTTCTAGAGAAAGAGGAATCAGATATATCCTTACGATAAATTCACGAGGGGATTTGTGGGTCACATTTGAATGGTTTAACCCTAGCTAAGAAACTTCTTAGGATAGGATATTTTTTGCCTACCATGGAGAAAGACGCTTGTCACTTTGCTAAAACTTGTTGAAAGTATCAATATCATGGGAACTTAATCTATGTACCAGCACAAGAGCTTCATCCTATGATGACATCTTGGTCATTTTATCAATGGGGTTTAGACTTAATAGGGATGATTTATCCACCATCTTCAAATGGTCATAAATTTATCATCATGGTAACATAGTACTTTACCAAATGGGTGGAAGTTGTACCCTTGTCAACTACCACATGAAAGTAGATATCCTTGTTCATATTAAACCACATAATATGTAGATATGTTGTACCTCACACCATCATAACCGACAATTCCAAACACTTCAAAAATAAGGATTTAAAAGAGCTATGTACCAAATTCCACATGATACATCACTCATATTCAATATATTACCCCCAAGGTAATGGACAAGCCGAAGCAACGAATAAGAACATCTTAAAAATATTGAAGTGAACCATGGATAATTCAGGTAGAGATTGGCATATACAAATAAACCCAACCTTGTGGGCTTATAGGACAAGTATCAGAACACCAACAAGAGCTACACCATTTTCCTTAGTCTTTGGAGCAGAGGTAGTTTTACCTTTGGAGGTAGAAATTCCATCTTTAAGAGTATCTCTACATGGTTTGATAAGTGAGGAAGATTATAGAGTTGCTAGGTTGCATGAACTAGAACTGCTAGATGAAAAATAGCAACAAGCCTTTGATCACTTGAAAGTATATCAGAACAGAATGTCAAAGACCTATAACAAGCATATCAAGTCAAGAACATTCCAAATAGGTGACTTAGTTTTGTGAGAAAATCCCAAAAATCAAGCAGAAAGAGAAAATAAAGGAAATTGGGAAACAAACTGGTTAGGACCTTTTTTTATCACTTCATCTTTTGGGACAGGCACCTATAATTTAGTTGATTGTAATGGAGAACAATTGCTAGAACCTATCAATAGTATTCATCTAAAAAGGTTCTACACATGAAGCAGATGAAAAGGATAAAGAAAAAAAGTATCAGAAAATCAAATGGAGAGAATCCTATTTATTGTATATAGTCAAAAGAGATCTTGAAAAATACCCAAAACATTGAAAAATAGAAAAGAGCAAACAAATCATAAATGCAGAAAAGATAAAAAATAGTGAAAATTTGAGCATGAAGAAAGATAAAAACATTCATATATGATCCTCAAAAAGATGTTGTCTAGGTGAAAACCTAGCAAAGAGGTGCCTTGATGATATGAAAAGAAAAAAAATTGAAAAAAGAGAAAATTAAAAAAAATTTAAAAAAATAAAGAGAAAAAGTGCCTTGGTGAAAACCTAGCAAATAGGCGCCTTGGTAGCAAAAAAAAGAAGGAAAAAAGCTTTAAAAATTGAAAAAGAAAGCAAGATCTGTTCAATCAGTGAAAACCTAGTAAACAGGTGCCATTGAAAGTCCAAGTCAGTCGCATACCTAGCAAGCATCCTTGTAAATATTGCATTCACCAACATTTGTATATATTGCATAATAAAACCCCACAGTTACATTTGTAAGTACCTAAAGATTTTGGTCACCTAATCTGCAAATTGTCCTAAGTCCCACAAGCATAATCATATCAAACTGGGGGAAATCTAATCTAAAGGATGAAGGATTCATCAAAAGAAAACTTCAATCAGTCATCAAATCAATTCATCAAAATGCAAGTGAAATGCTCAATCAAATCCTAACTCTAATCCATTTTGAACCAAACGCAAAATTTGATCCAAGATCTTACACGACCCTATCTTTATCAGAATTAAAAGTATGAAATGGATGGAACTACACTTGAAATATGGATTTGAAAAATATTGCAAAATTTTTCTAAAGTGTTTACTTGATTGATGAAATCATGTCTTTCTAGCGAATTGATGAAAGTTTTAAAAGTAGGCAAGCTATGATGAAAGTGTGATATATTTTATTGATTTCTGAATGATTGTCTTAAGATCAAAATTTTAAAGCATGTATTATTTTTCTAAGGATGTGATCATCAAAGAATCATCAAGGACTTGTACATACAACGAAACTAAGATTTTTGTTTGTTTACGCAAAAGGATACCTTGGATATTTTGATGTTCAATATCATAATACCAAAATCCACTTGCAACATAGAATTTGAAAAAATCGGTATTCGCACCCTCATGATTGACTTCAATCAATGATAGTCATACCACAGGATGGGAAAGAAACGTAAGAGGTGAAAGAAGTATTCATATAATCATAGTTGAACTAGTGATGATTGTACCAAATTTAGGATTCCAAAAACTACTCAATGATGAATATAAGCTCCAATTTTTTGAAAAAAGTGACAGTTAGTTACATACATCTTAGATTAAATGCATTTAACGTATTTTCCTTTCTTAGCCTAAAAACTAAATTGCAAGAGGAAAATAGAAAGGGGGTGTAGTCAAATAAAAAATCAAAGGAACATCAAAAACTATATGTGATCGAGTGTGTTGGAAATCCAAAATAAAAAACAAGGGTGCATTACTTTAGTTCATGAGCATTTTTTAGATCCATTTTATCTTGCATTCATTTAGGAATTTCCACCCTAAAAGTACATTTAGATTCTTTGCATTAGTTTTCATTCATTTTAATCTAAGTTGATTACATTTAGCTTGCATCAAACTTACATATCATATAGATCTGCATATCATAGAAAAACACCTGAAAATGAGGTCCAACACATAATGACATCACATAAACTAAATCTATCAACTAAGTATCAAAGTCTATGGTATCATCATCATAAATAAACTAAGAAATAAAAGTCTATAGTATCATCATGAAACTTCAAATAATCAAATTCCATCAAAGTATCAACAAGTATCAACGCATAACATAAAAACATCAACTAATCAAAAGAATAGAACATAGTCCAATGTCTTGATATCAAAAATGGGATCATCATGTACATCAGTGTATAAAAAACAATGTGTCAAATCAGTATTAATCAACTGGCTGAACCACCAGAACCGCTAGCACCATCATGACTAGGATTAGTATCAAGAGGTATACTTGAACTAGCTTAAAGCCCATGCTGACTCATAGAGGCCATAAAAGCCTACATCATATGTCTAAGCTAGCTAACCTATTGTCTAATCTCAAACACATCTGATTGTAAGGCTCGAACATTTGATGCAGCGACTGGAGCCTCTAAACTGGGAGCCTATGTAGGAGGAGTCGGTGGAGGAGCAATAGAAGAAGAAAGAATGGAAGGTGGTGGCATGGAAGAAGATGGAATAGATAAAGATGGAATGAAAGAAGAAGAAGATGGATGAGATAAAGAAGATGGCATCGCAGAGGAAGCGGGAGCATGTATTGGAGGAGCCTGTGGGATAACCTATGGAGGAGCTTGTGGAAGAGGAGCATGTGCTGGTCTGCCTTGTGCCTTATCTAACAAAATTTGTGTGGCCTAAGCATCAATATTAGTAGCTACCTACACATCCACTTGTCTATGATGTTGGACCCTATGATGGCCCTGTCTAGCTGCAGGATCCACAGCAACCCAATACAAAACTCTATCCACACCACCACCCCTAGGAGGAATAGGTGTGACACCAATCACTGGTATCAAAACTTTGCCTCCTACAACTGCTCACCTACCCCACCATCCTCGATGACCTCATCTATGATGACCCCCACCTCCACCCCCATCTCCACCATCATCATTTGACTCCTCCTCGATCCTAGGAACCCGCTCTACTGGATCTGTGAACCTTAGAAAAGGGTTCTAAGAAAACCAATTTTCATACTCATCTATTATCCCAACTTCTATAATGTGGTCTCTCATGTCCCACGACAGGTGACCAAGTTTCTCTACCTCCTATTGAGTTGTCTTATAATTGATTTGAGGCCCCCATAGTAATCTCTCCACCTGTACTCAGACATACATAGCTAAACCTTGAGACATGCCATGTGTCCATCCATATTGTCACAACACTTGTAAAAAGAAAAATATCTCAATAATATGAGGAGTGTGCCCTATCATCTATCAAGAGCAACACATAAAAAGAAGCTCTGAAGCATCCTCGGGCCACGCCTCACATCCAATGTATGGTCGTCATACAACCTGATCCACATCATCAATCATCTGGCGCTAGTAATCCAACTTGCCCAGATGGGCCTTCACTACAATGCCCTCATACATCTAAGAAAATGGCCACCCAAGATCATGGTGATGCACAATGATAGGCCTAGTAATTGGGATATGCTCCCATGTCCATAACTGCAGCAAAATGACTCTGACAGATAGAGTTGCAAAACATCGATAAACAACTGAATGTAGCTCATTGTACAGCTATGCCAAAACACAAGAACCCTAATCAAAATGTCGGGGCTGAGCCATCAGGTCCTCAAGAATATGTCCCCAACTGACCGCAAATCCATGCCCTTGGTGATCGGGGAGAAGGAAGCCGCTAATCAGAGCACCCAAAACTTCTGGAAGAACTAGGAAAGATGGGAACTGAGCCCACTGAATATGGTCATCACCAATCATCAGGTCCTAGAACACCCGCTGACAAGTTGTACCATCATAGACCTAATCATAGTACACCAAATCTCCACATGTAGGGATGCGCAGGATTTGGTACACATCCTCGGGAGTGATGGTCATCTCTCCCATGGGTAGGTGAAAGGTATTATGGTCAAAGTGCCACCTCTCTTCCATAGCTGTAATCAATCCTCGATTCACTTTGAATCAAGGTAGGACAAGCAAGAAGGACAGACCGCATCTACCTATGTGTTGGCAATCTGGCGCGCTCAAATCATCTATCAAACTGAATGATAAAGGATACAAACCTTGAACAACTAGTGACTTAATCACGGCCTGCAAAAAACAAGTTTCAATCACATCAGTTTTGAAAACAATATCTTTTGAATCATCCTAAGTCAATCAAACATTTAAAAAATATCAAACCACAATCAATTTTCCTGATTCTATTAAGAGAGGACATAAAATTTGTCATCATCCATCATCTAAATTGAGATTGACAATAAAAAATTCAAACAAAATTGACTCAAACTAACATCCTACGACTTGCTACTAAATCAGGTTTGTTACCTAAGCCAATCAACTGATTGACGAGATTGAACGGTTCAGAAAACGGACAAAGTCATTTGCATTTTTTCCTAACAGGGTGAAAGTGCTATTTTAAGGATTAAAAGCACTGAAAGGGAAAAGCGCAGCTAAAAATTTTAAAAGTGTTGTTCTAAGGCATAAGCGCTAAAACAACTTGTACGCACTAAAGAAAATTTATGTGCGCGCTATTTAAAAGATCAAAAGCACAACTATTTTTGTAGGTGCTAAAGGAAAAATTGAAAATAAAAGAGGCCCTAATCTCTACGTGTAAACACGCCATTTCAAATCGCGGAAGCGCTATTTGAAACCGCGAAAGCGCAAAAAGAATTGTGTAAGCACTAAAGAAATGATTAAAAGCATTGTTTAATTTAAAAAATGAAAAGAAAGAGGGTTTTAGCTTGAAAAATTCAATTTTTTCAAAATCAAATGCATTAAATTGAAAAGATGAGTTGTTGGAGTACATACCAGAGGTCCATGGGTCTGTAGCCGATAATATCAGCACCCACGCTCAAATCTATGCTCTCGAATCAGGATAACCATCACAATCAGCTCAGATAAGTCAGAGAGAAAAGTCAAATAGGAAAGTGAAAATGAATAGTAAAATTGACTTTTTACACCTATATATAGGCCTTTTTAACCTAAAAAGGGCATCTTTGACCAGAAAGTGACCAGGGACCCAAATTTTTCACCAAATCGGCCAAATTAGGAGAATATGTCATCAAACAAATGTAAAATCATTATCGGAAATGAAATTGAAATTCATTATAAATTGACCTATTTAACACAAATTGACCTAAACTGTCAAATTTTATTAACAACTATCAAATTTCATTTCATTTCTGAGGGGGCATACACTCAGATAATCAGGAACAGCATCAGTATTATCAAATCAAGGGCACGACCATCAAATTAGAGTGTAATCTTGTAGCAGAAAATGTTTTGCTTATCAATCGAAAGGGGCATCAAACATCAAATCAAATCGAACCAGGTACCATATCAGCAAACTATCATCAAATCAACCATCATGACATCAAATTCAATCAAACTTCATCAAAATTGGTATCTTATACTAAACATCAAAATCGACCATCAATGAATTAGGACTTTACATCAATGAATCAGGAAATTCTTTGAATCAACATGTTGCGCATGTCAACTCAAAGAGGGGCATTTGTAATCACCGAAAATTGGACAAGATCATTTAAGTGAGAAATCAAGGCAAGAATCAATACAATTAAATCAAATCAAGTCAAAATCAAAGATAAATAGCAATTGAACCTTAATCCAAATTTAATTGAAAATCAAAAGCCATTAAATCAATTTAAACCTAATAAATCATGATTAATTAATAAATTATACAATTAATCTAATTAATTGTATAGTTCAAATTAAATCAAATCAACCCATTTAAGGGGTACACATGGCTAAACAAATTAAATAAATTCAATTAATTAATTCTTATTTTCTCTCAACCACCAAATGGGAGGAAAATGAATCAACCAATAGGAATTGAGGACCAAGCTCACGTGGATCAAGCCTAAATTGAATCTCAATCACTCACTTGGAGAATGCATCTTGTCCACTCATTTTGTCTTCTTGTCCCAAGCTTTGAGGACAAAATATTTAAATGGTCTCCAAAGGTGGAAACCATGGACTCAACTCTCACCTAACCTTGATCAACTCAACTACACCCCCTACCCTTTCCAAAATATATAAAAGCAAGGCATAATTCACTCATTAATCATCCACAAATATGAGAATAGCATCAAACCTCTTGAAAATTAGAGCTAGAAAGGAAAAATTAGAGCTAATTAGTTGTATTTTCATTTGGAATTGAACTTTTAGCTTAGTTTATCATTCATTCTTGTTTTAGGACAGTCACTAATGGAAGCTTGCTGAGAGCTTTGCATTAGTGTCCCTAAATAGAGATCCATAGAGTACTTAATTGTCAATTCTTTGCTTAATTAGATTGCTATTTGTGGTAATTTAGTTGTTATTTTGAGTTATTTATGATACTAACACTACGAAGGTACTTTTTCTAGTACACAAGTTCTTATTAGATGTTTCAGCTTGTCCATTCCCTTATGGATAGTAAATAGATGACCAATGTTGAGTTATCTTGAATATGGAACATAAAGAGTCTAGGTCCTTGTTCTTGAATTGACCTCCATTGTTAGTGATGATGGAGTGTGGGATACCATACCAATAAATTATGTAGTTCAGAATGACCATTAAGATCTGTTTGCCAGTTCTTGTGTCAATGGAACTGCTTCAACCCATTTTATGAAGTAATTTGTTGTTGTAATGATATGGGTGCGACCATTTGACGAATGTGGATAGATGGCTCCTATCAGATTAAATGCCCATATTTGAAAAGGTCATTGTTTTGTAAAGGGAATCAATCTCTTCCTGGTACATGAATCAAGTTACCATGGACCTGGCATTTCTGACAATTCTTAGCATATTTCACAGCCTCTTTCTCTATGTCTGGCCAATAGTACCCTGCCCTAATGATTTTTCAAGATAACATTAGACCATTGGAATGTGATCCAAAGATACCTTCGTGGACTTTCTCTAATGTGCATTTTGACTCTCCACGTTCTAAACATCTAAGAAGTGTACCATCTAGACTTCGTTTGTATAGATCATTACCAATGATGACATACCGCGATGCATTTCAGATAAGGTAACATTTTTCATGATGGTTAAAGGTATCAGGAATGATTTGGTTGTGGAGATAGGAGTATTTGTTTTTGTAACGGGAGGAATCATGACCAACAACGATGTAGATCATGTGGGTTTCTAGGCAATCATAGGCAGGGAATGATAGTGCTTCCACCAAGAACTCGTAGTGTAGCTCATGGTTGAGCTATTGTAGAAGATATGATAGCATTGCCATGGCATAATGTGCCTTGTTCTCCATTCTAGGTATCTGTTCAAGTGTGACAAAAATGAATTATTTCTTGAGATCATCTACCATGTGCTTGTATGGAATGAGCTTTCAATCTTTTTTTGGGTACACATCATTGACTTGGTGATTGACCAATTGTGAATCTCCATGAATGTGTAGTTCTGTTACTCTCTGTTTGATTGCTATTTTCATTATGTTTAACAAAGCTTCATATTTTGTTATGTTTTTAGTGCAAGGGAATTTGATCTTGAATACTTTTGGAATAGAGTAACCCTGTGGTGTGATAAAAAAATATACTCGCTCCGGATCCATTTTGTGTATAAGATCCATCAAAGAATAAGCGTCATGTTCTGGAAGATAGGTGCATGATAGAAGAATTAAGAAATTCCATCTGCATTGGTTGATCATCAAACATTGGAGCTTCAGCTAATTGATCTGCGATCACTTTTCCTTTGATGGATTTCCTTTCAACATACTTGTAGACACGAAAAATTGGCAAAAGGCTTAAATCAATCAAAAAGTGCAATCAAATCATCAAAATAGCACGAAAAATCAATAAATGGAACCAAAAAAATTCAAATCAAAGGAAAATTCAATTAAATGATTAAATGATTAAATAAAGCTTGAAAAGGGGAAAAACACTACGAAATGGATTAAATTCAATTAATGACATAGTTGTTGAAAGCAAAAATCAAAATGAACCTCTTACCCTTCATGGCTAAATTTAATTACTTTAGTTAATTAATAAATCATAATTTCCCTCAACAAAGCAAATTGGAGACAAAATAGACACAAATCACTCACTTTTGTTGAAATGGTCCAGCCTTTTGAAACCATTTAAATGATTGTCCCCTCCTTGTCCCCCCATTTATGGACAAAGCAAAGCCAATTGACCTTACCCAAGCATAACCATGATCAACTCACTCTACCCCCTACCCTTGGGAAATTACTATAAGTATGAGGCATTTTGGAGAGCATTTTCCATCTTAGAATTTCAATTGAAAAGCATTGTTATTATAGTCAATTGAGATCATTTCTAAGAGCAATTGAAGCATTTGAGAATTTAGAGTTATCATTTTAGCATTTTATCATTGCATTGTTATCAATGGAGCTAGATTAAGCATAAATTCATCATAGAATAAGCATTTAGAAGCATCATAGCAACATTATTCTCATTTTAGAGGTGTCACTAGTGAGGATTTGCAGTTGAGAGCTCACTTACCACTTCTTTCTAGAGATCCATGAGATGTTATAGATTGTAGTTACATTTTAGAGTAAATTTCCTTTGTATTTAGCTTAATTTGTTGCTACTTGATCTTAATTTCATGAAGGTGTTAAACTCACACACACAAATGGTGCCCACCGTGGGGCCTTGAGCCTCAAATACTAACAAATTTGTGATTTAAATCATCTTTGCATATGTTTCTGTCTAGTTTCCATGTGTTTTCTGCAGGAATTTGCTAAAGTCACGCCTATGGGAAATCTATTCACGCTTGGAATCCTTACAGTGTCGCTTTGGAAGCCTGATCTTATGCCTGTTAGCTGAAAACTCATGCTTGGAACGACAAAGCATTCAGCCTTTACGGCTTCAAATCATGCCTAAACACAGGAAAGTATCGCGTATCACTTATTTTCTGTTGCGTTAATTTCCTCTTTGCATTGCGCTTTACACTTAATATCACGCTTAAAGAGAAATTCTCTATCACGTAGTAACAGAGATTATTATGCGTTTGATCGTTAATGTTACACTTTTGAGAATATTTTTATTGCTTTACAAGCTTTGAATGTCACTTTGCATTGACTATTTGCCCCGGAGTTAGGATTCTGTTTACGCTTTGCATAGGTGATTTACCGCCTGTGCTATTATTAATGTCGCTTATGCACTGAAGTGTGTTGCATGTAATCAGTAAAGTCATGCCTCTAAGTGATTTATTCACGCCTATTAGCTGGAGGATGTCGCGTGCATTTAATTTGCTATTTTCACGTTCAATTTGATAAAATTTAAAAATCTAACTCTCTGTGTTTGTTGTTAACCAGTAAATGAGCAGACATCCGAGAGTGAAAAAGCCAAAAAGCAGATTCAACGAGGGAAAAGCATTGGCAAAGAAAATAAAGAAGGAGAATCAAGTGCATACAAAGGTTGTCCTTGAATCCACACTAGATGAGGATGTCCAGGTCTATGAGAAATATTTAGCTGTGATTGAAGCTTATAAGCAAAAATTTGTGTCTCTAAATTGGATTTATGAATCTTGAGATTAAAGCTTCTTTCATTAAAATCTTTTGATTGATTACATGCAAGTTTGGTTTCCCCTCATTGTGAATTGGTTGTGTTGGACTAACTTGTTGGAGGAGGGAGCTAGAGAAAATTGCCAAGGTGAGTAAGTGAAAAATGAAAATCAGCAACTCAAAAATGCCCCTAGCCTTTTGCTAGCTACAAGGAAAGGTATTCTACTCAAACAAGCTTGCATTCCCTTAACTTGTGGCATTTTCATTTAAACCTAGCTTTAATAAGGAAGAAATTGAACCACACATTTCAATTCTAAGAACCTCCTTGTCAAGAGGTTGAAAAAGAACTAAGTGTTTGAAGTGTTTGAGAATAAAAAGGAAAGTTAGGGATATGCTCTTCACCTTCTCAGTGAAACAAACTCCCAAAAACTTTACTTAAAATTCAAAATCTGCCTTACTTGCAAAATGAACATGCTAGAGATTTAGTGGGCTCACCTCCCGAATTTGCCTTAGCGAGGCTAGTGAGAGGGACAGCCCAAAGTGGGATACACTTGCTTTTGCCGCGAGAATCTGACCCACTATAAAATGAAACGCATGTATCCTTAATGGGGTGCATGACAAATGGATTTTAATCTTCTCGAACTTCCTCTAGTAGTCTTTACGGATTGCGCAAAATCGTGCCTCGGTGCATGTGGGAAGCCCCTTAACATACTTGGGGGATGAGAGATTTTAATTCATTTGAACGGAATATTTACTAAATCTTGTTTAAAATAGCAAAGCCACCTTGTAGAGCCATGTTTACAAGCCAAAATTGACTTTAGGTAGGCTGCTTGGAAGTTTTTATTGTGCTATACTTGTGAAAACATTCAAGAATATACACATTAGTTGTTGTTTAGATACTTTTATGTGTGTGTTGCATTTGTTTTTAATTTTCAAAACAAGAAATTTTCAAAAATACCTGATCAAAAGTTATAAAAAATCTAAAAAATTATACCCTGGTCAGAGAAGTGTCGCCTATACACAAAATAAACTTGCCTGTCAGACTTTTAGTCACGCCTGTGACTTTCTTAAACATGCATATACACACTAAAGTCACGCTTAAGAACATTTGAGACACGCCTGGTTATAACTGGAAACCCGCTTGGAAATAGTAAAGTGTCACCTAAAAACCCACAGAGGACCGCCTAACAACAAACCAGTGCACGCCTAAAGGAGTTTTAGTCACGCCTATGCTTGATTCAGTATTGCCCAGAAACATAAAAGGTCAAATAGAGAGTACTTCCAGGAAGATTCAAAAAATTTTGAATATCAATTTGAATACCCTTTTTTGAGTTTTTGTTGATCCAACTTACAGTCTGGTCAAAAATCCTATTTCGCATATCTGTCAAATTTTGCAAAGGATTAGATCCAAGTAGTCTTAACGTGCATCCAAGGTTCATGCCTGCATTCACTAGATCATATTACATCAAGCAAACCTTGCAAGCTGACAGGACTTATTTGAGACAAGAGCTCCCTTATCCCGGAGATGAAACTACTCCTAGAGTACCACAAAAGTTACCCGAACAAGTGATGCAGGAGCATCCTGGGTGTAAGAGCAATCTTGCATCACCCAAAAATATTTATGTTTTTGTATTCAATAAGGGCTATCTTGTGTAGAGCCACTATTTATGGAAACTTGCTATTTTTAGTAAGTTGGTCTTACGATCTTGGAATGTTCTAATTTTACATGTGGAGGTTCATCTCAGTCATATCAGCCTGCCAGCAGAGTTTCATGGCTAGATCAGGTCTAGTTTTGAAGATATTGAAGATTTTCGGTATTGGCAGCAGGGTACAGAAACTTTGAACTCAGTTTTGAAGGCTTTAGAGGCCCCGGATGAGGTTGAAAATTTGGGTGAGGAGTGCTTTGCGCTGGTCAAGCCTGTAGAGCGCTTCGTGGCATTTCCAGAATGGGGTTATAATAGCCAATCGGGTCAACGGGCGATGACTTATGGTCTTCGGAAGTTGGGTCACCTGAAATGGCAAAAAATAATTTTCTTCAAAATTTCTGTTTGGGTTTCAAAACTCATTTTGAGCCGGCTTTGATGTAATAAATTGTAAAATAAAATAATTCTAAGTTTGGTCAGCCCTAAGGGCTAAATTTCTAGAACCTTCTCGGGTGGTGGAAATTGCCTATATAAAGAAGGCCCGTAGTGTTGTCTAGGGCAGTTCTGGGTAGTAGATCTGGGTATTGGTTCGAGGCTTTGTCCTACAGAATATTGTAAGGGAATGCCCATGTGGCTTTGCATATTGTAATTCTGAAAGTTTGTAATTCCACATTTGTGGAGATAATAAGAAGCCAATTTTCTGTTCTTGCATATTATTGTTGTTGTTTCTCTATTTCTGTTATGTGTTTGTGGTATTAAGGGGAGTACCCTTCATCAACAAGAAAAAGAAGACAACATGATGTATCAAGGTAGTTTGGGTGGTAAGGATAATAGCGGCATTGATTTCACCAACCAAGGTAATGTCAATGGTGGAGGCAATGACATGAATAACCAGAGCAATATTAATAACCAAGGAAATACTAACAATGAAGGAATAGATCCAAGTGCTCATGGAGTTAATCAAACTTATACTCAAAATAACACCGAACTAATGGCAGAAGATGCCACGGATGAAAGAGTTAGTGAGGTCATCCAATGTCCTTATTTCAAAAGGCTCATGGAAAAGGCAATGGACCTAGATAGAGAAAAACATTTCATAGACTTAGCACAAAAAGGTCTCAAGCTTCCTCATGACTTTGATGTCAACCAACTTAGAACACTGGAAGATGAGGAAAGTACCTTAGACATTATGAACAAACAATTCAAGGCATTTCAAAAGCAACTAGACAACATCAAGCAAAGCGGGTCTCCCAAGCCTTTCTCTATAGAAGCATTGTGCCCATTCCCATTTGATAAAAGCTTGGTTATGGTGCCATTCCCGATCAATGTTGTGTTCCCTAAATATGACAAGTACGAAGGAACAATGGATCCTCAAGATCACTTACGGGAGTTTTGTGCGTTGAGCTTAGAGTTCATGCATGATACCACATATTTAATGAGATTATTTCCGCGAAGCTTAGGAGGCATGGCTATGGAGTGGTTTTCTAAGTTACCCTATGGCATTAAAACCTTTGAAGAGTTAGCATTGAAATTCGTGGCTCATTACTCATATAACATTAAACATGATGTCACGATTATAACATTATGCAACACAAAATAAAAAGATGGAGAGGCCTTCCTCACGTTTCTACAAAGGTGGAGGATAGTTTTTGCAAGATATCCTAGAAGTGTACCTGAAAAAGAAAAGATGGATATCTTCATAAATAGTTTGAGTAATGAGTTAAACTACCGCTTACGAATGCAATGTCCAAAGACCTTCCAAGATCTAATTGAAAATGGAGTAACCATGGAGGAAGTGTTGGTCAAAAGTGGAGAACTCAAACTGTACAAAGATAATAAGAACAACCCCAATAGTGGCAACAATGGTAGCAATGGCAATAATCAAAAGAATCATTGGTTTAATAGTAACAGTCATTATAAGAATAACAATAAAGGAATTATGAATGATGGAGTAGTTGAATCTAGTAACTTGAAGGTGGTCCCTTTTGCTCTTACAAGGACACCTAATCAAGTGAACAATACCAATCAGAGCTCTAATGCACCATCCAACAACAATCACACTAACAATGGAAATCAAGTGGATAATTCAAGGAATACTAAATTTGATAAACACTTGAGGCCAACCCCCACAAGGAACTTCACACCCTTGGGTGAACCCCTTGAAAAGGCATTAAAGGTTCTCCTAGCTAATAATGTCATTACTCTACCCAAAATTCAGCCTTACGAGCCAAATGATAAGCCTGGTTGGTGGAGTGCCAATACTCATTGTGAGTATCACAGAATTCGAGGACACACAACAAATGAATGTCTGCAATTAAAAAATGTGGTGCAAGATTTAATTGATAACCGCATGATCACCATTGACGGACCTCCCAATAATGAAGATCATATGGCATTCAAACAACCCTTTTACAAACATGATAAGGGAGAGTCATCAAATAACAAGAAGCAAAGCGCCAATAATCTCAACTTTGTGCCACCTTATGATCACATTGTTAATGCTATAATAGTTAATGAACAACCTCGAAAGGAAGCATCAAATGTCATTACAAGAGGGTAGAATTCTAGAATAACCTTACAAGGGATAGCTCCTAAAAGCACTAACATCCCACCATCCAATATTGTAGTCAAACAGTCTTCTACAGCAGCAAGGCCTTATAGTTTGGTTGATCAATTGCAACGTACTCCAGCACAAATCTCTATCTTAGAATTATTTAAGTTGTCACAAACCATAAGGAGATTTTGGAAAAAGCTCTAGGAGAGACACATGTTCCTACTAACTTAGAAACAGAAAGGTTTCAACATATGGTAGGTCATCTTGTAGCACCTCATTGTCTTTCATTTTCCGATCAAGATGACATGTCTATAACCCATCCTCAAAACCTACCATTGCATATAGAGGTCTTAATCAAAAGGCATAGAGTCAAAAGAGCTCTCATTGATGGAGGGGCTGGTCTCAATATTTGCACATTAAGTCTTGTCAAATCCTTAGGTCTATCTGAGTCTTGCATTGACCCTACAAAGAAAATCACCATTAAAGCTTATGATGAAGTTGAAAGAGCTTCTAAGGGCATGATTGTATTGCCCATCCAAGTGGGACCTGTCAAGAAGGACACCAATTGCCAAGTGCTGGACATGAAATTAACTTATAATATTTTGTTGGGTAGACCATGGATTCACGAGATGCAAGCAATCCCTTCCACGTACCACCAATGCATAAAATTTCCGTACATGGGTGAAGAAATCACAGTTGGAGGAGACTCTAACCCATTCCAATATTGCAATACACTCAAACCTCCTCATGAGATATACATTCCACATAACCGGGAAGGAATTATTCAAGAAACCACAGTTGAAGATGTTAAAATGAAGGAACCAACAATAAATGTTACTCCACACCCTCCTCAAGCTAGCTCAGTGACATCAACTAAGGGAAAGGAAAAAATGAGCTACGAGGGCCCAAATGCAATGGAAAGTTCATACATAGCACCTAAATTGGAAACAGTAATCTATAAACCTACCAAAGAAGAAAAGGAAAAAGCCAAGAAAGATCGTTACCAACACATGAGTGAAATGATGAACAACTTTGAAAAACAATGCAAGATTAGTTCAAAAGAGATAGGGGAATATTCTGTTTCTCTATTTGACATGCCCACATCTCCAAAATCACATGGTAAACCATCAAAAGAACATAAGTATAATTCCTATTTTGTAAGGGAAGATAACAAAGTAGCATGGGATAAGGAAGAAGATGATGTCCTTCAATGGCTTTACCATGATGAGGAAGATACTTCCAACACTCCCATGGAAAGAATTCAGCATGTAAAGATACAAACTGAGCAATATGGAAAAGGCTTTGATATAATGCAAAAGATGGGATACAAGGGAAGAGGACCCTTAGGCCAAAGAAATAGGGGATTATTGGAACCTATAGAACCTATTTGGAGGGCAAGTCATGAAAAATCTGGAATAGGTTTTCAATGCAAAGGAGAAAGTTCAAGCCCAATGCAAGATTTTTATCCTCACATAAATGCCTTAGAATTCGAAGGAGATAGTGATGATTCTCAGGATTATGAATGGGATACTTTATTGGATGAATCATGTCAGGACAAGGAAGTGATTGCTATACATACTTATGCAAAAATTCAAAGGCAAGAAGCTCAAATTAGTGAAGAACCTCCTATTCAAGGGCCTAATATTGAGCAAGTACCTACCAATGGAGCATGGATAGAAACATTTTGGATACCTTCAGAGGAGGGAGATTCAAACGTTAGTTTTAACCCACTTGTGGCTTTTCCCATGTTGTTTCCCGTAGAGGTTGATGAGGACTCGAGTGAAGGGGACTTTGACCCTTCTTCCATGGATCATCTTGAGGAAGCACACATCATAGATCTAAATGATACAATGTACAAACCCTCAAATGAAGTCATGTCCATAATGCCTATTGATGACATTTTACCTAATGAACCCTTACTTTTGATAAATCTGCACCTCATTGATTGGGACCAAACCGAACCAAATGACCTACTTTACTTTTCTAATGACCAAGCAATGAATCACTACACCAATTCAATACAAACATAATGACAGTAGCAGGGGTTCAATCTCTTAGTCAAAAGAAAAAAAATTAAAAAAATAGTAAAAAAATGAAAAGTTCTATTGGTGAAAACCCAACTGTGGCACCATTAGAACCAAAAAAAATAAAATTAAAAGATGTTTCTTTTGGTGAAAATCCAATTGTGGCACCAAAAGAAGAGAGATTGGACACTTTGCCTGAACATGAAGAGGAAAGGTCACCTATACTCATAGATCCAATGGAAAAAGTCAATATTGGGATAGAATTAGATCCAAAGTTCATACACTTGGCAGCATCACTCACACCTCTAGAAAGAGAAGACTTCATAAAATTCTTCCAAGAACAACAAGTAAACTTTGCATGGTCATATGCTGACATGCTCGGATTAGATCCTAACTTTATAATGCATCATCTGAATGTTCAACCAGGGGTTAAACCCATTAAGCAAAAGTTGAGAAAAATGCACCCCCACATAGCTCTTTTGGTCAAGGCAGAATTGGAAAAATTGTTGAAAGTAGGGTTCATAAGAGCAATAGCATATGCCGAATGGATCTCCAACATTGTACCAATCACAAAGCATGATAAATCCATTCGTGTGTGTATAGATTTTAGAGATCTAAATCTTGCTTGCCCCAAAGATGATTTCCCACTTCCGAGCATAGATGCCATAGTGGATTTGACAGCAGGACACTCAATGTACTCATTAATGGATGGCTTTAGCGGGTATAATCAGATCAAAATTTCACCCAAAGACCAAGAAAAGATAGCATTTACTTGCCCTTGGGGTACTTTTTGTTGGAATGTCATGCCCTTTGGTCTTAAAAATGCCAGAGCCACATATCAAAGGGACATGATGCACACATTTTTAGAAGACTATGTGGATGATATATTGGCAAAATCCCACAAAAGAGAAGAACACCTCCACATTTTGTAAAAGATATTTGTTAGGTTGGAGCAATTCAAGGTCAGATTAAACCCAAAGAAATGTGCCTTCGGAGTCCAATCCGAAAAGTTACTAGGTTATATAGTTTCCACCAAAGGGATTGAAGTGGATCCCGAGAAAGTACAAGCTATAATGGACATGGAAATACCTAAGAATATCAACCAAATGAGATCCTTGCAAGGTAAAATCTAATCCATACGAAGGTTTATCTCCCAATTGGCTGAAAAATGTCATTCTTTCACCAAGTTGCTACATAAGGATACTATATTTATATGGGATGTCGAATGTGATCAAGCTTTCACATTGTTGAAGACTTATTTGATAAATCCGCCCATTCTCATGTCACCAATCAAGGGCAAAGCATTACTTCTCTACATATCTTCTACGGAAAGATCCTTAGGGGTACTTTTGGCCCAAGAGGATGAACAAGGAAAGGAAAGAGATATCTACTATTTGAGTAGAACGTTGATAAAATATGAGCTTAATTACACATTTATGGAAAGAGCTTGTCTAGCAGTGGTGTTTGCATCTCAAAAATTGAGACATTATATGTTGATGCATAAGGTCAAGTTGATTGCCAAGATAGACCCTGTCAAATATTTGTTAAGTAAAATAGCCTTAACAGGTAGAATAGCTAAATGGGTGATGATATTGAGTGAATTCGACATCCAATATGTCAATAGAAAGGCAATCAAAGGACAAGTGATAGCAAATCATTTAGCGGAAAATCCCATGACTTCTATACAAACTATTCAAGTGGAATTTCCGGATTCCGCCATTATCAACATAGAGGCAAAAACATGGAAGTTATACTTTGATGGATCCTATACTCAAGGAGGTTCTGGGGCCGGCATATTATTGATAACTCCTCAAGGTTACACCATTCCCAAATCCTATAAGTTTATGTTTCCATGTACAAATAATATAGTAGAATATGAAGCACTAGTCATAGGCATCAAAATGGCCTTAGAATGGAATATAAAAGAGCTACAAATTTATGGAGATTCTCAACTCATCATTAATCAAGTCAACAATGAATATAACACTAAGGATGAAAAGTTGATGCCTTATAAGACTATGATTGATGGATGGAAGAAATACTTTGGTTTGATCACCTTTGAACAGATTCCTAGAGAGAAAAATAGAGCAGCTGATGCCATGGCTACCTTGGCCTCTTTGTTACAAAAACCAGATCAAAATGAGAAGTATGAGTTCTTGGTGGAAGAGTTGGTAAAATCAACATTTGACCTCCCTGAAACCCAAATTGTTTCCTTCTTACATGGACATGACTCCCCTTAGTATGGACCTATATATACCTACCTTAAAGACCAAGTGCTGCCCTTAGACCAAACTCGTGCTCAAAAATGCAATTTCATACGCCAAGCCTCCCGTTATTTAATCCTTTCTGAAACATTGTATCGTAAGGGTCTAGATGGGACGTTACTTAGGTGTTTAGAGGAAGAAGAGTCTAAGTTATCTTTACGAGAGGTTCACGAAGGCATTTGCGGGTCACACTCAAGCGGGTTAAATCTAGCTAAGAAAATCCTGAGCTTAGGGTATTTTTGGAAGACATTGGAAAAGGATGCTTGCCACTTTGTGAAGATATGTAGCAAATGCCAATATCATGGCGATATGATACATGCACCGGCACAAGCATTACATCCATTTGTCACACCATGGCCTTTCTATCAATGGGGGTTTGATTTAATTGGCATCATAAATCCACCTTCTTCAAATGGGCACAAACATATCATAACCGCAACAGAATATTTCACCAAGTGGGTTGAAGCGGGTTCCATTGATAACGGCAACAGGAAAGCAAATTTCCATGTTTATCTTGAATCATATCATTTGTCGATATGGTATTCCTCATGGCATAATAACAGATAATGGAAAACAATTCAAGAATAAAGATGTTGATGAACTATGTTCTACATTTCATATCACTCACCATTCATCAGCAATTTATTACCCTCAGGGAAATGGGCAAGCTGAAGCCACAAATAAGAATATATTGAAGATCTTGAAAAGGTCGGTCAACAAATCAAGAAGGGATTGGCATATGCAAATTAATCCAGCATTATGGGCCTATAGAACCAGCATAAGAACACCTACTGGGGCCACACCATTCTCACTAGTCTATGGGACTAAAGCAGTTCTACCATTAGAGGTTGAAATCCCATCTTTACGAGTGTCGTTACAAGGATTGATCATAGATGAAGACTATAGGGTTGCTAGACTCCAACAATTGGAGTTACTTGAAGAACATCAAACACAAGCGTATGAGCACCTGAAAGTGTACCAAAATAGAATCTCAAGGAACTATAATAAACATATCAAACCGAGAGTTTTTCAGGTAGGAGACTTGGTGTTGAGAGAGAATCCAAAGAATCAGGTTGAGAGGGAAAAGAAAGGCAAATGGGAGGCTAATTGGCTAGGCCCATTTATCATAATATCTTCATTTGGCACAGGAACCTATAAATTATCAAATAGTGACGGAGAGGAACTTTAAGAACCTATTAATAGTTTTCATCTTAAAAGGTTCTATACATGAGGTAGATGAAAGAGTATAAAGAGTATCAGATGAGAGAGCATCCTATTTTATTGTACATAGTTCAAAAGAGATCTTGAAAACACCAAAAACATTTGAAAAGCACAAAAGGATAAAAACATTGAGAAAATTGAGCATGAAGAAAGGAAAAACATCCAAATTGATGTTGTCTTGGTGAAAACCTAGTAAATAGGTGCCTTGATGATAAAAAAAAAATTTAAAAAAAAAATACAAAAAAAAGTGAAAAAGAAGAAAGTGCCCTGGTGAAAACCTAGTAAATAGGCACCTTAGTAGCAAAAAAAAAAAAAAAAGAGCTTGATCCATCCAAAGGGTGAAAACTTGGTAAACAAGCACCTTTGGTTCCCTTCAGTTGGTCCTTCCTAGGTTGCATTTGTACATAATGCATCTCATCATCCCATTTGTCCAAACCTTCATTGCATCCGTCATTTGTACATAGTCCTAATAAAGCTCGGTAGCTTCATCATTTGCATTGCCCAAAGTTGTCAAAATGGGTATATTCAAACACTTGGGGGCAACGAAGAACATATCACAAAGTTGGTACATAAAATGGATTCAAACGAACAACATTCAGTCAGAGTCAAACATAGAGAGAGCGAGATCCAAATTTCAGAAGAAAGAAGCATATTTTCATGAACCTTTGATAGATATCATTGTTCATAAACCGAGAAATTGATTACCACAACAAAATCCTTGAGCCTTAATAGACTTTATTATTCAGGATTAAATAAAAATCAAACATCATTAATGATCAAGGTACTTGGAAATACTATTTGAAAATCAAGAAACAATGCAAAATACTTGAAAGATTCTTTTGAAAGTTGGTTAAAAATCTCTTTGCTTATATCGATTGATTTATATCAAGTCTCTTTAGCTAATTGATGGTATTGGCAATGATAGAGATACGATATTTTATTGCCTTTGAGTGATTGTTTGGAGGAAGATTCGTCACCTTATGGGAAGTTGTCTAATGACATGGTCATCAAAGAACCATCAAGGACTATCTCATAAGCGGATGGATTGACCTTTGTTTGTTTACGCAAACGGATCCCTTGGTTATTTAGATTTTCTATATCTTAATACCAAAAATCCACTTACAACATTGAATCCGTTGACATCAGTATTCAGACTCCCATAGTTGGTCATCCAACTAGTAAGGGTTGTACTAGTTCATAAAGGAGGTTACCAAATGTGATAAAAAGTGGTATTCATATCATCATGTCAGTGGGCAGTGGTGATTGTACTTGCTTTCCGGTCCCAAATGCTCAATGATGAAAATTTATCCTCAAGGCATTTATTTGCTAAAAGCTGGTGACACTTAGGTTGCATTGCAAAGCATATTAGATTCATTGCATTATCTTGTTAGATTAATTGCATTGTCCTGTTTGATCAAATGCATGTGTTTGTGGTTATTTTTCCAAGGGAACGAGGGGGTACATCAATAATCTTGGGTAGTTAAAACATTTACGCAAAAGGGGTTCAATAATAATGTTTGTTATTGATAAAACACAATAAAGAAAATTAGATTATCTTTTGCATGCACGCATTGAGCATTATTCATTATCCACATTTACAATGAAAAATCATCCATACATCATGTGCACTCATATAGTTAAGGATAAACTGGCATACATTGAAAAATCAACAAAACATAGGACCATACATGTGCATTTCCATTAAACATCTTAAATCGATACATGAACAACAAAAGAGCACCACCAAATTCATCCATCTTTGGATACATCTATATATATCATAAATTAAGATATTGCATTCATAGTATGAATTCAAGTAAATGCATAAATCAAACATCATATAGCTGCATAAAAGATAATCTTATAATCAAACTCATCAAAGAGAATCAAGAAGTATATCATCATATATCATCATCAAAAAGGAGGATCCCATACATCACATATGTCAAGGTATCATCAAAGTGATCTATCAAA
This sequence comes from Chamaecyparis obtusa, assembly GCA_027943335.1. Classification (NCBI taxonomy): domain Eukaryota; kingdom Viridiplantae; phylum Streptophyta; class Pinopsida; order Cupressales; family Cupressaceae; genus Chamaecyparis; species Chamaecyparis obtusa. The sequence continues at coordinate 79,348 of BSBK01012663.1, forward strand.
TGTTCTGATAAATGAGTATAACATAAAAGATGGACCAACAACACTGAGTAAATCTGTCATCATATCGCTCAAGAGCCTGTAGCACCAGATCCATCTGGCCCTCTACTATCCTGTGGGGGAGGAGCCTATGATATACCCACTCCATCCTGCCTCTGAACAACCATGACAGATACAAGCTGCTATAATAAAGAGGCAACTTGGTCCAATCGACCCACAATAGTGGATATCTCTATCCTCATAGACTGTAAACCTCACTCTAATCCATCCATACGATCATCCTGTACACCCTGTGGCTATCGAGCTAGTGGAGGCATCTGTGGAGCCCCACCATCCTGCTGTACATCAGCTTGCTGTACCTAATCCTGATGAGCCGTATCATCATCAAGCTATGCTAAGGCCACTCTCTGTAACTGTACCAAGGGATCTAATATCCCAGGAACCTACCTAGTTGCATCAATCTGTGCATGTCTCTGAGCTCTCTGATGTCTATGCACTCTGTCATGTCTATCTGCTCTAGGTCGTCTAACAGCTGCATCATCCTATGCTCTATCCTGCCTATCATGACCCGGATCTTGTCTCACCTGACCTCCCCCTACAGCAACCTAAGGATGTCTATGTCATCAACCTCTCCAATGTCTACCACCCCCCTCACCATCACGACGTCCAGGAATAGGCTCAGCCGGATCAGTAAACCGAGGAAACTTGTGGCAAGACCACCAATTTGCATACTCATGTGACATCCCAGCATCGGCCATACCAGGAAGTATCTCCCATCTGTAGATAGTCATACCCGCAATCTGACCTAATGCAAACTGATAATCAATACAGGGACCCCATAGAGAAATCTTTGCCTGTACTTGAGCATATAATGCATTGCCTTGAGGCATATCCTGAATCCGCCCATACTGTCTCAAAACTCTACCAAAGCAGAAGTGCTCAATAGTGGTAGGAGTGTGCCCAATCATCCAGCGAGGGGCAAACATATATGGTAACTCGTCACCATCCTCTCTCCAATCATCAGAACTGAGATAAGGATGCCATATAACCTGATCCAGATCATCTATCTGACGTCTCCAGTAATCCAAATGACCCATATGATGTTGTATGACCATGCCTGTATATAAGAAAGCATAGGGATATCCCCGAGGTCAAACTCTATCAGAAATAGGCCTAGTAATGGGAAGATGTTCCCATATCCACAACTGTAGAACAATAACACCTGCTGACAATGCGACGCTACCTCGATAAACTACCTCATGTAAATCATGATACAACTAGGCCAAGACGCAGGAACCCCAATCAAACCGTCGAGGATGAGCAAGTAAATCCTCTATAATCTGGCCCCAACTGACTGAAAAGCCACGACCTCGCCAGTCGGGAAGATGTAGACCGCCAATCAAGGCACCCAAAACTGCTGGTAATGTCAGAAAAGAGGCAAACTGAGGCCATGTAATCGTATCCCCATCCCCAATAGTGTTGTCCCCAAATACTCATCAGCAAATAGAAGAATCATATGCAGAATCACAGTACACCAACTCACCCCTGCAGGGAATCTGCAATAATCGATACACGTCCTCTGGCGTGATCGTCATCTCTCCGTAGGGCAAGTGAAATGTATTATGGTCGGAGTGCCATCGCTCCGCCACTGCAGTCAATAAACCATGGTTTAGCTGGAACCGTGGGAGGTCGAGGAGGAAACTCAAACCACATCTCTCAATCACTCAAAACTCAGCTACAGAAAGTCTCTGACCTAAGTCAATAACCCATGACGCAACTGAACGGACGTATAAAGTAGGATAATGATCCTATCGGCAGGGTAAAGGAATAATATCAGTACATTGTATCAAGGAATTATCTCAAGTCAATCAAAAGTATCAAGTAATCACACTAAAGTATCATCATTCATTTCTCTGTGTCCTGAGAACGAAGTGATAGTCTCAAATCATATTGGTTTTCACACTAATTGATTTATCCTATCAGTTCATATTCAAATCATATTGGTTTTCACACTAATTGATTTATCCTATCAGTTAATATTCAAATTAGATTGACAAATCATATTCTAAAATACTACTATCCTGATATCTAACCCAATGTTTTGTTGACAATCATAGACCTACACTAATTATCTGACTTTCTCATCAGGGGGTTATCAAATTGTTCATCAAATACGATCAACACGTGTAAAAAGTATGGAAATTTTGCAAAAAATACATCAGGCGTGATTTTTCTGCTGTCAGGCGACATTTTAACCTAGGCGTGACTTAATTTGGTCCTAAGCGACTTTACTATTCTGCCAGGTGACAAATTTTTTTATACGCGACAGTGAATTTGACAAAGCGACAGAGAGTTTTCCCTTAGGTAACAGTTAAACGGTTAGGTTTCGGGTAGGCGATAACCTATTCGAAAAGGGGTATTTTTCCCTGGGGCAAGGTGACAGTTTTTTCCTACTAGGTGAGACTTAATTGTCTTCTAGGCGGGAGATTATTACGTAGAGGTGATAATAAAAACTATGGATGCAACAGTAAAAGACCCTAGGTGACAATCAATCTTGTCCTAGGCGTGATTTCTTGAATACAAAGCAACGATAAAACATGAAATTGCAATAAATGCTTAATAAATGATCAATAAATGCAAGATCAAAGTTCATAATGACTTACTGGAGGCCCATAATCAGTAGGTCTCACATATCTCTGGCATCTCTCGAATCTATGCTCCCGAATCGGCACAACCATCTCGAAATCGCTAGAGAATCAGAGCAAAATCACCAAGGGTAAAAAGTAAAAATGAATGGTAAAAGAGGGTTTTTATCCTATTTAAGGTAGTTTTGACCTAATTTTGAACTTGAAATTAGCTATTGACTTCTCTTAGCATATCAAATCAAACCAGGGCATAATCATACATCGTGGGATATTATCAATAGTCAGAAACTAAAACATATTTGCTATATCAAACATCAATAATCATTTTCAAATCACGCAATTCATATGTTTTAATTTCTGAGGGGGCAATAAGGGTATCAAATCAAAATCGCAATCATACATCATGAAATCAGTGGGGCATCATAAAAAATTTTGTATCAAGAGGCAGCAATCAATCACATGGGAAATCGCAATCAGGACATAAAGAATCTTTGAATCGGTGTTCTTCGCACATCGACTCAAAGAGGGGCATTTGTAGACATGGAAAATTGGCAAAAGGCTTAAATCAATCAAAAAGTGAAATCAAATCATCAAAATAGCATGAAAAATCAATAAATGGAACAAAAAAAATTCAAATCAAAGGAAAATTCAATTAAATGATTAAATAAAGCTCGAAAAGAGGAAAAACACTACGAAATGGATTAAATTTAATTAATGACATAGTTGTTGAAAGCAAAAATCAAAATGAACCTCTTACCCTTCATGGCTAAATTTAATTACTTTAGTTAATTAATAAATCATAATTTCCCTCAACAAAGCAAATTGGAGACAAAATGGACACAAATCACTCACTTTTGTTGAAATGGTCCAGCCTTTTGAAACCATTTAAATGATTGTCCCCTCCTTGTCCCCCCATTTATGGACAAAGCAAAGCCAATTGACCTTACCCAAGCATAACCATGATCAACTCACTCTACCCCCTACCCTTGGGAAATTACTATAAGTATGAGGCATTTTGGAGAGCATTTTCCATCTTAGAATTTCAATTGAAAAGCATTATTATTATAGTCAATTGAGATCATTTCTAAGAGCAATTGAAGCATTTGAGCATTTAGAGTTATCATTTTAGCATTTTATCATTGCATTGTTATCAATGGAGCTAGATTAAGCATAAATTCATCATAGAATAAGCATTTAGAAGCATCATAGCAGCATTATTCTCATTTTAGAGGTGTCACTAGTGAGGATTTGCAGCTGAGAGCTCACTTACCACTTCTTTCTAGAGATCCATGAGATGTTATAGATTGTAGTTGCATTTTAGAGTAAATTTCCTTTGTATTTAGCTTAATTTGTTGCTACTTGATCTTAATTTCATGAAGGTGTTAAACTCACACACACAATACTCAATGTTGAACTTTCTCAGTAGCATTACCCATTTTTCTAATCTACTTATGAGAGCAGCTTTGCTTAACAAATATTTCAATGGATCAATATTTGCTACTAGTTGTGTGGTATGAGCTAACATGTAGTGTCTCATTTTCTATGATGCAAAGATCATAGCTAGACACACCTTCTCTATCATGGAATAGTTCTTTTCATAAGCCACCAATGTTTGACTGATGTAGTATATAGCTCTTTCTCATTTATTTTCATCATGTTGCGCCAACAATGTCCCCAGTGATGTATCTGTTGTGGAGATGTACAATATTAATGGCTTTCCCTGAATAGGAGGCATGGGAATTGGTGGATTTTCCAATTATTGCTTGATATGACTGAAGTTCTTTTTGCACTCATCACTCCATTTATAGGTCACACCTTTATGCAATGTTTTAGTGAAAGGTTGTGATATGTCAACTAGCTGAGAGATGAAGTGTATGATGGATTGTACCCTTCTTTGAAAAGTACACATTTGACTTTTGTTCTTAGGAGGTTGCATCTCCATGATGGCTTTGACCTTTGCTAGATCTACTTCAATACCTTTCTTTGAAATAATGTTCCCGAGAAGTTTTCCTAAAGTGACACCAAAGGCACATTTCTTAGGATTTAGTTGGAGACTAAATTTTTCTATTCTATCCAATATTGTACCCAAGTCAGCTAGATGTTTATATCATTTCATTGATTTAGCCAAGGTGTCATCAACATAGTCCTCCATGTTTTTATGCATCATATCGTGAAAGATAGATGTCATGGCTCTTTGATATGTAGCACCAACATTCTTAAGACCAAATGGCATTATGTTCCAGCAGAAATTACCCCATGCACAGGTGAAAGCTATTATCTCTTGATCTTCCAGAGCTATCTTTATTTGATTGTATCGAAAAAAAACCATCCATGAGAGTATACATTTCAAATCCCGCAGTCATGTCCACTATCATATCGATGTTTGGTAGTGGAAAATCATCCTTGTGGCATGCTTTGTTTACATCTCTGAAATTTGTGCATACTCTGATAGATTTATCTAGTTTTGATACTGGAACTATGTTTGAGATCCATTCTGCATATTTGATGACTCAGATAAATCCAACTTTAAGTAATTTCTCTAGCTCAGCCTTGACAAGGAGTGCAACATGAGGATGCATTTTTCACAACTTTTTATTGATTTGTTTAACTCCTGGAGCTATAGAGAGATGATGCAAGATGAGATTAGGATCTAACCTTGGCATATCTGAATATTTCCATGCAAAGTTGATTTTCTTCTTTGTTAAGAATTTTGTAAATGCTTTTTTATCTTCTTCTGACAGAGATTGTGCAACATGAATTAACTGAGGTTCCTATGTTGTACCTAGATTGATAGGCTGAGTTGGTTCTATCAAAACTAGTGTTTTTTTCCTATAAATGACTTGGAAGGACATCAAATATCTCATCCTTAGGCACCTCAGAGAGGTTTTCACCTTCGAATACATCTTTTGTTTTTACTATTTTTGGCTCTAAGTGTGCCACATAGTGGTTTTCACCCTTAGAACTCTTTTTCTTTTTGCTTTTATTCTTTTGACTGAGATATTTGATATTGGACTTTGTCATGCTGACGCTAGGTTCATTGATAGAAGTTGTCATAGGTTCTACCGCATTTAGGTAGCATGTGAGAGCGTAATCTATTCAGAAAGTATGGGTGTCTTGGCTTGGATCATTGGATATTTGGTCAATAAGCTTGAGATGTTGGATGGTAAGCATAGGGAAATATTGGTTGATAGTGTTTACACACATAGTGTTGTCATCATTGGTTATGATCCGACTCTCAAATTCAAATATGATATTACTACCCAAGGTATTCAGTTCATTAAGTGTCTCAACATCATCATTGGATCCTGCATTACTAATAAGTGAATCAGTTTCACGAGGTCTGTTATTTAGTTCTAGAATCATGTCAGACGTAGGTACGTATTTTTGAATAACATCTATATGTTTTTCTATTATAAGATCATCTTCTTTTGGAACAATTCCCCATTCACAGTCATTAGATTCCTCATCAAGATCTCTAGGAAAGTCAAGAACATGTGTGAAATTAGGATGAATCCCTCAGGCAGGGTTACCTTCAAAGTCTGAATAGAATTCATACTCATGAGAATCTGTCTTAGAATCACTAGGGCATCCCAAATGTTCAAATATAGTGAGGGATGTCTCTTCTTATGTTGGATCAGTCTGTTCTTTTGAAGTAGTAGGTTCTTGTGTGTCTACCACATTGATTCTTTCTTTAGGTGTTTGATCATCTTTGAGAAGGTCTAATATGTTCTGAGGGATACATTCATAAGGAAAAACATCTATGGTATCTGAATCATCACTGTCTTCATCATGTGTTTCCTCTTCTTCTTGATTATCCATCCCTGGTTCTATATGTTCTATGACATGAGAAGAATTACCACTAAGATGAAAAGGTTTCTTCTAATAACCTATCCTTGTTGTATCCTTGTTTGTTCATCCAAAATGTTCGATGGGTTTTATGATACCTTTGCCTCTTGTTCCTAGAGGTCTATTTCTAGTATATCCCATCTTGGAGATTAGTTTGTGTCTTGGTCCATAGGATTTTGAAGGGACCTTGAGTGATTTAGAGTCACATGCTTGAACTCTTTGTGACTGAGATTCATCTTTGTATAACTAGGCAAGTATAGCTTCTTCCTCATTAGACTCCTGTTTGGATACCTGTTTTGTTATGAAACTCCCGTTAAAGATAACCTGGGGTTCTTTAGTTGTAGGTTTCACTTTCTCTAAAAGTTGTCCATAAGAATTAGGCGAAAGTGGGAGAGATGTGAGAGACATAACTAGTTCTATTGTGTATTCTCCCATGCATGTATCTTTGATCTTGATGTCTTTTGCTATGTCTTCCATTTTAGATATAGATGTTATGTCAACTTGTTTGGTAGAAGACTCTCTGTTGTGTGGGACAAGTTTGTCTGCACTTTCTTTCAAAGCATTGCAAGATGCTAACATGTCTGCAGGTATAGTGACCTCTACTCCATCATAGGTAAATTTAACACATTGATGGTACATTGATGGAATAGATTGCATCTCATAAATCTCTAGGGCCTTCCTAAAAGGATATTATAGGCCAGTGGGAGGTCCAGTGCTTGACAGGTGATATCTCTAATGATAGGTCCCATTCTGATAGGTAGCACAATGACTCCTTTTGAGGATCTTTCTTGTTCATCACATCCCTTAATGGTTATTTTATTTTTAGGATCAATAGCATCTTCTAAAAATCCCAGTTGTGTAACCAGTTTATAAGAACAAATGTTTAGACCATCTCCCCCATCTATCAAAACATGCTTAACATGATGGTTTTCAACTGGACTTCAATATGCAAGGGTTGATTATGTGGATGACTCAGTGAGTTTTCATCTTCCTGTGAAAAGGAAATGTATTGAGGGGAAGTCAAATGACCCACCATAGTCTAAAATCAATCAAGATCAAGATTTTATGGAACATTGGAATTGATCAGAGCTTTGTCTAAGAAAGCTCGATGAGCAGGAGAGATTCGAAGCAACTCAAATATAGATATCTTTGCATTCATGTGTTGAAATTATTGAATGATGTTGTATGATGTAATTTTGGACTATTTAGATTTGGAAGATTTAGGTGCATTCCTTTGTTTATATACAGATGCAAGATTGAATGGTACTTTTGGGGCATTTGATGAACCCAAGTTCGGTCCTAGAAGAGTTACCTAAGCTTGAGATCAAGTGACTACAATAGCCAATTTGTTATCTATGTCTTTTCTTACAATAGTGATGACATTGCAGTGCTGAGATATGCATGGCTCTACCATGTTGATGACATCATTTTTGTCGAAGTAAGTGTAATTGACCTTAGCACCCATATTTGGGTTAGAATATGAATCTCCTTGAGTGTGTTTTGGAAAAGGTTCTGTGAATTTCATATGATCATTGTTGGATTTATGGTCATCAATCACAATTTCTCCAGTGTCAATTTTGTCTTGAATAAGATGTTTCAAATGCATGTAATTGTTAGTTTTATGACCCTTGTTTTGATGGAAATCATAGAAATCAGTATCCTTCCACCATCTAGGTTTAACTTTAGGGTCATATGGTTTGATCTCAGGTAACGTGATGATGTTATTTGCTAATAAGGTTCTCATGGAAGATTCCAAGGATTCACCCAAAGGAGTGAACTTGCGTTTTGGTTTTGTAACCCATGATTTGTACTCATTTGGCTTTTAGTAAACTCAGTTGTCTATTTCTCTGATTCTTTTATAGCTTGAGTGATGATAGTAAGATTAAATGTTGGTGATTTGGGTGGAGCACTAATGTGATCAACAACACCATCTTTGACAACATTTTTTTTTAATTCTGGAATTTGACTTTATCTTTGTCATTGGAACTGGAACCTGAATCATACTTATTTTCTTTATGAAGTGATATATCTCCCTTATGAACAAGTATGTCCTCTATTTTCATGGTACTATCCACCATTTTGTCAAATGAAGTATGATTTTGCATCTGAAGATGATAGTTAATCTTTGGAATTAGATTGTTGATGAAGATTTATAGTTTCTCTTTTTCTGGGATTTGTTGGGGATATAGCGAGAACTTCTTCCTCCAACATTTGAGGAAAGTCGAGAATGGTTCTCTTGTTCTCTGCTTTAGGTTATAGATGTCAATCATGGTGACTGGATGTTAGATATTGTAGGAGTATTATTGATAGAAAAATTGATTAACTCCTCAAAAGTTTTGATGGTTGGAGATATTTTGGAGAACCAGTTGATGGCTGATCCTCCCAAAAATCATGGGAAGAGAAGCATTAAGTACATTGCTTCATGCATGAACTCCATGGATAGAGTGCAAAACTCTCTGACATGATCTTGAGGATCTGAATTTCCATCATATTTGTCATATTTGGGTAGTTCTACCCCTTTCGGGAATGGTGGCATATACAAGCTTTGATCAAATAGAAATAGACACAAGGTATCCATAGAGAATTCTTTGGGATCCTTCTCTTTTTCCAACTTGTTTAGTTTGACTTCCATAGCATGCATCTATTTAATCATAGCTGTGATAGGGGTTTCTTCCTCTAGTGTGATGATATTATCAACATTGAAATTATGAGGAAGTTTGGATCCTTGTTGTGCCAATTCAAGGAAGTATGTCTCTTTGTCTTCTCATAGGAAGTGTTTCATCATTTTCTTAAAGAGATCATCATCTCGATATTGTGCAATTTCTGAAGGTGTGGGTTCTTGTGCCCTACCCTCATCAGAATTGTGGCCTTGTGAGCCATGGCTGGCTGCTCTTTGAGACATGGCAGCGTGTTGATTAAGATCTTTAGTTGATTTAGGATGGGTTGTGTGACCTCCTTTTAAATGCAAATTGTCAAGCTCATCTTCTTCTTAAAGATCTGGATCGTATGGTTGATGAAGAGACTAGACAATAAGAGAAGATGAAGGTGATGTCTTTGGTTCTTCTCTTAGTTTTTTGTGTGAGGAAGCTCTAGTTTCCACCATTAACCTTTAGGTGAATCTTTAGAGCAAGATAAGACAACTGACAAATAATTTGATTTAGGAAATATCGAGTGACGCAACCTTGTCAAGATTGGATTGAATTACTGATGAAAAGCTTGATTGGATGTAAATGAAGGATATTGTGCCTGAGATTTATGGGTAGATGCCCAAAAGATGGTGGACATTCACAACACTTAGCCATTTGAGAGATGGTGATAGCTCGGGGTTGGATTGACAAGGTTTTTGACACAAGATGAAACATGATTCAGACTAATCAATTGGATGAAAAATTGAATAGAAATAGATCACTTTGGGAAAATAATAAGGATATGGTGTTTCTCTGCTCTTTACCTGACACAGTGGGCTTTCTGACAAAATTATGATAAAAGCTAGAAGTTGACTTGATTTATGTCAAAATTAGGTTTTTTTGGCAATTTTGTGTGAACTGTCATACGACAGTATCCAGGCTCGTACAACATAGAATTGGGTCTGGCATGACACTTGTAGAATCTCGTACGACAATTGGTAATGGGGATTAATTTTTGCTAAGGGTTTTTGATAATTCTTGTACAATAGTGTACAACTTCTCATATGAAAGTTGGGGGGTTCTGATACGACACTTGAAGGAACAAGGCAATTATCATACAACAATTGTAGTGTCTGGATGATAGTCGACATGAGAAAAGGAATTTTCCTTTAATTTTTCAAGTTTTTGGTGTTTTTGGTCTCAATTGGTTTCTCAAATTTTCTGTCCAGTTTTTCAGATCTATGTTTTGGGATTGTCTAATGGTGTTTAACATAACAATAGGCTCACAATCATAGCAAACATGTGGGAACTGACTCAAAGAATCAAACATTCCTAGCCTAACCTAACTAGGAGAAGATATGTATTACTTGCTTGTTGACTTAGGAACACATGTAGAGACTCCTCAGAATATGGTGGTCCAACAACACACAATACATGTTGAAGCCCATACTAGCCAAGTTCAAGTGTCAAGGAGGGCTCAATATGACGAGTGTCTTGGGGTGATTACTATTCACCTTGCACAAGCACTATAAATCCTTCAGAGGTAGATCAATACCAAACTAGCTTAGGTTGTTAATCAAGGCATCTGATCACAACTATCTCCCATAGTCCCCACAAGTAGGATTGAGGCTATTAACCCTATGAGTACTCTAATCCATCTAGTCTCATAAGCAAGATTAAAGCAGCTCCGCTCTACACAAAATCAAAGCATGTTTATGGAATAAATCCAAGGAACAAGCACAACTATGTCTTTCGAGGCTTTAACCTCAAGGAAGCATCAAATTTTATAGTGGGGTGGAAGAGTCGACTTAAGACTTGTCCCCACTTGGGTCATTCCTGGGAGCTTTTTACCTTGCCAACAGGCCCTCTAAAGGATTAAATGAAATGTGAGGTTGGGACCACATGATCTGGGTTTCTGATTCTCTGAGAAGAAAAGAGCATAATCCCCTAACCTTGTCCTTTTCCCTATCCAAGACATGCCAAGTAGAATTAATCCAGAGATAGTACGCAAATTGACACTAGGGAAGATACCTTTTGGGTTTCTGATTCTCCTAAGAAGGAGAAGAGCATAATCCCCTAAATATCTACCTCAATGACAATATACACACATACCTAATTAACTAGGTGCCTATGAAAAGAAATATTTAAGCAAACATAATATTTTCTTGATGAAGATTCAACAACCTGCAAAACCACATGTCAAATTTTTTGATTGATTGAGCATCTTTGGCAAGTGATTTCTGAAAGGGTTTCCTGCAAACAAGGGCTTAGAAGACAAGACAAGAAGAGGCCAGAAAGATCAGTTTCAATGCTTAGGTCTTCGTCTCTCATCCTACAAAAAGCATTAGGCTATCTCAAATAATTACGCACCAGAAAATAACAAGTGTTAGGATTAGCTGGCAGTCAAATCTAAAATCTAAAAAACTAATCAGAAATCCATATGACAATTGAAATACTGACATGAAATGTCATGCGAAAATATACTTCAACCCATACGACACTTTAGATACGATCTGATACTAGGTACATATAGATACGACAATTCAAGTCTGATATGACAAAGTATATGAACTGGTATGACAATTTTTGGAATGTCATCCGTCGTACGACAGTCAGTGGCTTTCCAAATGATAATCTACAAAATATCATATGAGATTGTACCAAAAAAATTCCAAAACTTGAAACTTGATAAAAAAAAGATGTTAGAAATTCGATGAAATATGAAATGGAAACCCAAAGTCAGGCCCCACGGTGGGCGCTAGAAATGTGTGTGTGAAAATTGTACCTATTCAGAAGACACAACACATCAGTAAAACATTATTGATCAATGACAAGAAAATAAGCAATCAAAGCATATATCATTAACCAGGTGATTTATTGCCTTCTAGTAGATGTGAGTATGGTATTCTCAGAATTTGACCAAGATCAATGACAATGCAACATCTAAACGAAGGATTTGAATGCAAAAACTATAAAAATGGATGTAAGATTAATCTATATTTTTGTGATTTTCAATGCAATAACAATGTAAGCTAAATGAAATAGATCTACAAACTTGATAATAATGAAAATAAAACTAAGATATGAATGCAAAAACAAGAAAATAATGTTAGCAATGATTCTCCAAAAGTTGCACAATCTCAAGAATTTGACAGTATAGCGTTGTTGCTCTCAAAATTGCACGTGGTATCATTATGAAGGACTGAGGCCTACTTATATATAAATCCAAGGTTTGAGAACTCGTGGAAAAACAAAAAATCACTCTTTGATCAACTCGAATTGATTGGTGAGTTATTAAGAAATTAGAAACAACTATATTAGTAAAATCATTCAAATCAGTTTTTCATCTTATAATTGGAAGTTGAGATCACTCCAATATGCTTTTCAAATCACAATCACATGTTGTGTTTAGAAAGTTAACAACATGAATTCAATAGTTGATTTTAAGTTTAACTACTTTTCTAATTTTTGCATAGATAATTGCAAGTTTATTTAATTTTCAATGTGTTTTATTCTCAACTTAACTGATTTAATTTAAAAATAACTAATTTATGGGTTAATCAATTATTTAAATCAAAATTTATCCAAAACTATATTATTAAATTTGACAATTTGATTTTAGTCAATTAAATAAATATTCAATCGATTATTTTTAGAAATTTTGATTTATTGTCACATTAACAATATTAACTAAGAACAAATCTAATTAAATAACTAAGTGGCCAAATGAAGTTTAATTAATTAAATATTTATCATATTTAATCAATCGCACTTAGGATAAATAAAATAATATCATTTATCGCCAAATAATATTTAATCAAAAATAATTAGGATAAATTAGGAATATTTAGGAATATTCCTCAATGTAGATTTGAAATAGGATTGATTAGGGTTTTGATTATTCGATGTGCATATGTGCCTTAGTTTAGGACTTTTAGGTTGATTTCGATCGATTTGTTGATGTAGGAGGTCAATGGTACTGAAGCCCATTTTTGGGGTATTACATTACTAACTTGAGAAATAAGGGCTTTTTCATCTTCATACCTTTCTTCTTCTGAATCATCCTTCATAGCAACATAAACCACTTCCTCAACTTCATATGTATCATTAGATTCATCATTAGTTAGTCCTTTTTCAGCCAGATAACATGATTTCTTTTCTTTATCATTGTAGTCTCTAAACCTTTGGTATTGATTCTCCTTCTTGTCATTCTTATCATTCATGTCATTATCAGGACACCTAAATGCAATATGACCAATCTTGTTACAATTAAAACATTTCAGAGGCAATTTACCTTTGTACTTTCTTTTTCCTCTTGGTAGCCTCTTTTCCACCAGTGCTTCCAGTTCTTCTTGTTCTTTTTCTATGGTTAGTATATTGTCATAGTCACTTCCACCTGAACTATAGTGAATATATCTTTCTCTTCTTGAGCTACCAATGGTTAGATATGATTTGAAAGTTATTTCTATGTTCGGTAACATATTATCAAAGTTACTAAGCTCAAATGCAGTTAGCTTACCGATCAAAGCATCAATAGTAACAATATTACCAGGTATGGATCTCAATTCCTGAACAACAAAGACTCAAATAGCATATTTAGGTAAGAGAGTTCTAAGAATTTTTCTTACCTCATCTTCTCTATTTATGTTTCCACCAGCACCTTTGATATCACTAACCACTTCCTTAATTATGAAACTATATTGTGAAATATTTTCATCTTCTTTCATTCTCATCTCATCAAAATTTCCTCTGAGACTATCAACCTTTGTCTTTTGTACATGCAAATCACCTCCATAAACAAGTGCAAGTTTATCCTACATTTATTTCATTGTTGTGTAGTCCTTTATGTCATTAAACTCTATTGGAAATTTGGCTGAGTTAGATATCTAGATGTTTTCATTATGGAAACATATGATCTATGTGAAGACCGCATATGACAGAGAGCAGTTATGACAGAGCGTAGAGAAAAATTATCTAAGTGTAAGCAGTAGTTTTCCTAGTCTAACCAGAGACAATTTTGATTGGTGATGTCAATAGAAGTAAGTTCAGTGCTTGTGCACTTGAACATGGATACTATGATGTATAATGAAGACTCATCTAAGAGCACAAGTCTGTACGACATGTATGGAAGAAGTTATTACAGTATTACAGGAATAGAGTTGAAGCCAACAGGATAAAGAAAGAAGATAGAATTGGTAAATAGTTGAATAGGATGAAATAGTATCCACCCTAAAATGTATGGGGGAAATATGAGATCTAATTCTAAATCCACATTCCCAAAGGAGAGATCCAAATTGATCAACCGAAAGGTTAATGCACAATTGAATCAATCTATGGAGAATATGAAAGAGGAAGAAAACCTAATATTTCCCTATGGATAATATGTGCTTGAAATTTGAAATAATTGAAAGGCAAGTACTAATCTCAAAATAGGGCAGATCTGGAAAATGTTGATTTCTGATGCCTATGTATATTTTTGGGCAATTCTGCAACTTGTATCAGACTGGAAATGTCGAGATGAAGAAAACCCAGAAAACTTTTATCTTTCTGACAGCAGGTAGTCTTCGACCCTGATAAAAGGTCAAAGGCTACATTAATATTTTGAAGGTTGACCTTAACTTTGTTTGTAGATCTTGGAAGTTCGCCAAAAAGGGTATCCAAATCCAAGCTCAGATCTATAGTTCCACACCTGTACCTACAATAAAAAGAGGGTTTATGTTGTTTGTATGGGGAGTTTGCCTTGGTCAAACCCCAATTTAGGAATTAACCTTGAAATTGAATTGAAATTGTATTGTGCATAAATAAAGTAAATGAAACAATTCACCTTGCTTATGTTGAAGTCCTTGTAGAGGATTTGAATCCTCAAATCCACAAGTAGGGATGTCTCAAATCAATGGCATTTGATCTTCAACACCAATCTTGAAAGGATCTTTG
Organism: Chamaecyparis obtusa; assembly: GCA_027943335.1. Classification (NCBI taxonomy): domain Eukaryota; kingdom Viridiplantae; phylum Streptophyta; class Pinopsida; order Cupressales; family Cupressaceae; genus Chamaecyparis; species Chamaecyparis obtusa. Next base: position 94,397 of record BSBK01012663.1, read on the forward strand.
CATATGAGGAGGCTTGGATGAATGTGGAAGGATGGATTTTCAAGGGGGCTCCAAAGAGATTGAATCCTTCAATGGCTAACAATGGATCTCCCTGATGAGTGAATGCTTGAACACTTGAATTATTGAATGCTTGCTTGAATGATTGAATTCACTTGCTTTCACTTGAGAGCTTTCTCATGAAATTGCTTGAGATGAGATATGAAAACTTGATTGAGAGATCGCTTGAAATGAGAGAGGAAGGCCTCCTTTTATAGTGAACTAGGGCACAAACCTCTAGAGAAGGCTGACATTTGAGAATTAAATCCCAATTAACCCTAACCCCTAGAAATGGACCCATATTAAATTTAATTTAAGGATTTACCATTCTGAAACCCGAAATGGCCGACCCGAAAGCAGGAAAATAAATATTTCTGAAACTCAACACCTGAAAATCATGGGAACCTGAAATTTGAAATCTAGGTCAAGGATGAGGTAGACCCCACCCTAGGTCAAGGTCGAGGTCATCCCTGACCTAGATCAGGGTTGAGGTCGAGTTTGACATTGAGGTCAAAAACCTCAAGACCTCAATCCAGAGTGTTCAGAAATACAGAAATAAAGTAGAAAATAGGTGCAGAGAGAAGCAGAATGGGGGTAGAAAGCTAGATACATGCAAAGACCTGATCAAGGCAATTAACATGACCCCAGACTACTTACTTAGAGGGATAAATGCTCTTATCATGGAAGTGCTTCCATTTTAAGATGATAGATTACGGCCCCACTTTAGCAAGAGTATGGACTCGATGCAAACTCTTGGTAAAGGAGATCAAAATGAAAAGATAATCTTATCATAATCCAAGGGACAAAGAGAAACCTCAAGCCGCCAGGGACTCAAGTCTTCATTGACTCCAAGATCACAATAAGAGAGACATCTCTAGAGAGAGAGAGAAAGAGAGGGTGTGATTATCTCTCCCAATGAGAACTTATGTCCCATTGTGAACCACACAAGGAAACAACACAACTAGAAAGATGGAATTGAACCACACAAGGAAACAGTGCAACTGGAAAGATGGAATTGAACCACCTAGTGAATGTGGCTACTCACTAGTCAACCCATTCACCCTTAGGAATATTCTATTCCATAAGAATAAAACCAAAAATAAAAGAGATCCAGTCTTAAGGACACCTCTGACCTTAAGAGATAATATATATATATATATCTATATATATGTATATATATATATATATACATATATATATATATGTGTGTATATATATATACATATATATATATATATATATATATATATATATATATATATATATATATATATATATGTATATATATATATATATATATATGTATATATATATATATATATATGTATATATATATATATATATATATATATATATATATATATATGTATATATATATATATATATATATGTATATATATATATATATATGTATATATATATATATATATATGTATATATATATATATATGTATATATATATATATGTATATATATATATATGTATATATATATATACTTATTTAAAACTGGAGGGATCAAGAGATCCTAAAATATAAATCCATGCTTTAAGGATAGTTACTAATCCAAAAAGGGAGAAAAGGTATCTTTAAAAATAATATATGTGTATCAAAAAGTGTGTGTGTGCAACAAGTGAGCAGAGCATATACCCCCACATTAAAGTCATTGCTAACACTTTAATAGGAGCAATGGGTTTAACGAAAACATAAACAACTCCACTGATTACATTTCCACGTCGAGATGCCTCCAGAAAAAGACAAATCAAGGGAAATATCACAGAAACATACAGAGAACACAGAAGGGATCTACCTACTGTGTGTGTGAAAATTATACTTGATCTGTAAACACAACACTCAGTAAAACATTAGAGGTTAGTGATAATCAAAATCATGCAAAATTGAAAGCTATCTAACCAAGCGATTTACTGCCTTCTAATAGGTGCGAGATTAATGTTCTCAGATTGTAATCGAGATCAGTGACCTAGACGACACCTAAATGAAGGATTTGAATGCAATTCTAGATATGGAATAAATGCAATTAATCTATATTTTTGATATTTTCTATGCAATAAGAATGATAAAAACTGATATGATATGAATGCTATTGAAAACTGATATGCTATGAATCTAACAATGATATGTAATATGAATGCAAAAATAAGATTGATCTCACAAAGATGTCGATTTGCAAGAGCTTTGATTCTTCAATTCCAATTCTCCAGCGTGATTGTGCAAAAAAATGAGATGATTTGTGAAGAGCTAAAGCCTTAATTTATAGAAATCTAGGGCTTTGGAGGTGCATGGGAAAAAGCTATAAATCACTCAAATAACTCAACTTGATTTTTGAGTTATTTTTAAATAAAAGATAATTAACTCACAAAAACATGCAAAAGCTAAGTTTTAACTCAAAATAGAGTTTAGCTTTAATTGATAATTGATAGTTGTTTGCTTTTATGATTGTGCATGTTTTATTTATGAATTAATTTAATAATAAAGTGATTTATTTCCAACTTAACTGCTTTTAAAAATAAAACAATTGATTTATGGGTTAATCAATTATTTAATCAAAATTTTATTAAAAACTATATTATTAAATAATGACAACTTGCTTTAATTAATTAAATAAGAATTTAATCAATTATTCATATGATATTAGATTTATTGTCAAAATTAAATAATACAATTAATAATAGATATAATTAAATTTAATTACACAATTAAGTGGCAAATATTAAATCTAATTAATTAAATATGAAAATATTCAATTAATCAAACTTTAGGATAAATGTGATTTATTGCCAAATAATTATAAAATTAAAGATAATTAAGATAATTAGGAATATTACTAGGAATATTCTCCGATGCAAAATTTAAGATAATCAATTAAATTTGATGATGTTTAGATGTGCCTTAGATTAGGACTTTGATGTCAATTTCATATGATTTGATGATATAGGAGGTTAATGAACTTATAGCCCATTTTTGGGGTATTACATTTTGCCCCTCTTTGAATTACTGTGTGAAGCGCAGTGGTTCAAAGATAATCTGTGTTTGATAAAGATATGAAACTGATTCAAAAGATAAACAGATCTCAAGATAGAAACCGATTGAAAGATATTGAGATAGGAGTTGATTGATATTGAATTGATATGGAGATAATAGGTCTTGAATGACCAAAGATAATGTTCACTGTAGAAGCAAATGAACCTATTATTGCGAAAAAGTGTCAAAATGCCTGATTCTGAACCTTAGGATTGATAAGAAGTGAGTGACCCGTTCTAGACTCGATTGTCTTAGCAGAACTAGCAGGTATCACATCCGAATCCTTTAGTTGTCGAAGAACCAAGGAAATAACACTATGATCTGATGGTTGCAAAAACTGATACAGATTACAAGATTAAGAGAATACCAGATTGATATGGATCGATGAATCTGATATGCCCCAAGTGATGATAGATTTGCCCCGAGCGATGAGGACTTTTGATGAATCAGCGACTAGACGTGATTGTTTGTCTTGATCACTAATGAAAGATATTGATAGACTTGATCGATAGAATTTGATTTACAGACTTTGAATGATATGCAATACCATGCCCCCTTCGGGATTAAAATTGAAATCTGACAAGAGAAGTCAACGTTATAGTGTAGAAGCATGTTAATTGATTTGAGAAGTGGTTATACACGTCTGGGAATGCATTCTGCATCGTTTGGAGGTCCAAAAAGACTAAGTTTGACTAGGTTTGACCATGAGTTGACCATGGTTGACGAAGTTGAAATTTTGATAGTTTGATGTAAGATAATCAGTTAAGTTGAATGCTAGATTTCTGTGATGATTGAAGGTTGATTATGCAAGCAATTAATAATATGAATGATCTCAGATTTGAATTTTGATCCCGAAAAAGGATTCTACTTGCTATTTCATTGGAGGAACCTTCATGTGAGATTCAGCTCTTGTTAGACTGGAAGATGCAATTTGAAGAATCATTTAAGCATTGAAGTTCGTTTAATCATTGTGAGATCATGTAAACATGCAAAATGCAATGAGACATGCAAAATGAAATGCAACCTAAGACCTAGGACCTAGTCACTGATCATGTGTCGATTTGTTATCATCATTGAACTTTTAGGTAACCGGATAAATCAATACAATGCCCACTAGCCATGAAACCATAGACATATGAATATTGATTTGTATGTGCAAGAATCAATACAACACCCATTGGTTATACAACCATGGACATATGAATATTGATTTGTTTTCGGAATGTTGGATTAGATATAAGCACCAAGTCACAAGCGCCAGGATGACCTGAATATCATGTCCATTTTGATATAGCAATTTGTACAAGCATCAAAACATAAACATTGTGATGACCTGAGTACGCCTTGCATTAAAAACACATCAAACAGCTAAGAGATCATTCTAAATCCAATGTGAATTACCCGTAGTGACCCTTTATCGTTCACATCCTTAGGCAAGATTGCATTCCACAGTAGGAGAAAGAACTTACTCAAAAAGACAATAGTTAGATCAAACTTCCTTGAATTTTTTGGGTATCAATGGTCGAGGTACGCATGGCCATCCAATTCGAGATAGAGGCTCTTACAGTCGGACACCATTTCAATCCAGAATTTCCAAAGCTGTTAGATTTTCACATACAAGCAGAAGACAAAGAAAAGATTATGCCCCCAGTCATCACTCTCTAAATCCTATAAAAGACATCATCGAAGAGCTCGAAGGGACACAATATGCAAAAATCTCAATGCGAATCAGTAAGCCTACAAGGAGATAAAAGCATGAAAAGCACAGATTGTTTTCAGTTGAGTTTTGATGTTTGATTGTTGTTGATGCAAAATCCTTTTTGGAGACGAGACAGACTGACTGACTCAACTTGAAGCTTCAAAGGACTCTGAGTGGATATGACACGTCTAAGATACATGGGAGACCATAGGATATGACATTGATTGCCCCCAAGTGTGAACATTGATAGGATGCAAACGCTTGAGCTGGTTGGTGTACAGGCCGACTTATTGAAAATTGGAAATGCAGGAACAAACCGGGAGATATGTACAAACTAAAGCAAGACTGAAAGCTGGGAAAGACCAAGATTGTGCTGATAGATGGAGCATTTTGGAACAAGTGGTGCCCGTTTGCCGAGTTTTCACCATCTTGGTAGAGATTCTATTTTTGCTACCGAGGTGCCTGTTTCCAGGTTTTCACCAAGGCACTCTTTTTTTTTCTTTTTTTTTTTCTTTTTTTTGTATTTTTCATTTTTTCAATTTTTTTGTATTTTTGATATTTTTTTATTTTTTTGTGAATCATCAAGGCACCTATTGCTAGGTTTTCACCAAGATGTTCATTTTTTCAGGACTTTTTCTGATTTTTAAGATTTTTTTCAGGACATTTACCAAGCACTGAATGCCTTAGGCATAGAATTTCTTTAGATGGAGAACGTTGATTGGTTCTCGGAGTTGTTCTCCTTCAGTTGTTGAGAGTTGATAGGCACCAGAGCCAAAAGTAGCAGTGATTACAAAGGGACCCAGCCAGTTGGGTTTGAACTTCCCCTTGCGTTCTTGATGTGATTGATTTTTAGGATTTTCTCTCAACACTAGATCGCCAACCTGAAATTCTCTATGTCTGACTTTCTTGTTGTAGCCTCTAGACATTCTTTTCTGATACACTCTGAGATGATCATACGCTGTTTGTCTGTGCTCATCTAGTAGTTCAAGTTCTTGTAACCTCGACACTCTGTAGTCTTCATCAGTGACAAGTCCATGCATTTTGATTCTGAGTGATGGGATTTCAACCTCAATAGGCAATACCGCTTCAGACCCATAAACTAAAGCGAAAGGTGTAGCCCCTGTAGGCGTTCTGATACTAGTTTCTGATACTTGTTCTGATAATTGTTCTGATACTTGTTTCTGATACTTGTTCTGATAATTGTTCTGATACTTGGTTCTGATACTTGTTCTGATGCTAGTTCTGATACTTGGTATACTTGATAGCATCTTTTTCCATTTGCAAACTCCCAAGCAAGATCATATCGTGCAGTCCCAATGTCTAGCAAGGTGGAGAACAAGAGGGATTAGCAAGCTGGTGGAAGAGATGGAAGATAAGAGAATGAAGGAAAATGAAGGGAAGAAATCCTCAAGGGGAAACTCCTCAAGAATACCCAAGCTAGGGAAAAATTGTCATGTAAAGCGCATTTGGACAAGCAATGAAAGGCTAGCATAGGATAAGTCACAAAATCATAATTCAAGAGCAGGAAAAGATGCAATCCAAAAGAGTAGACATGTCAAGAGGCTTCATAGCACCGTGTTTGACTCTTTCTTTCTTTTTTTATTAGATCAAGACCAAAGGGGAAAAGGATAGCGATAGGTGAAAATGAATGGAGGAAGATGGATATGAAGGCTAAACAAGAAGGGAATGAAAGCAAGATCATCATAAGATAGCCAAATGTTCATGTGTAGATCAACATTGTCAAGATCAAAGAGAGAAGATGGAATGGATGAAATATGTAGAAGAACTACGCATGATGCCTGATTGCCAGGTTTTCATCATGGTACTTATCCAAGGTGCCACAAGGAAGTGGTTTTCACCATAGGATGAATTTATTTCTCTTTACTTTTGCTACCAAGGTGCCTGTTTCCAGGTTTTCACCAAGGCACATTTTCAAATTTTTATTTTTTTTATTTTTATTTTTTTGGAAGAAGGCAAGCTTTTTAGATAATGCTCCTTGAAAGGATAAACCATGATATGCCAAGGATTCAAAATGATGTGCTCAAAGATGTTGATAGGGAAAGGAACATGGAAGAGAAAAATGAAGGATAGGGTTTTATGTAAAGCGAGTGAGGTTGGAAGATAGGAGGAATAGGCAAATGAGGAAAAAGGATAGAAGGTAGAAGGTTAATGCATGGAAGGATTGTAAAAGGGTAGGTGGAAAGGAAGGCAAGATCAATGTCAACACATACCTTGAAGGGTGGTGAGAGGATGGAGGAATTGTGAATGAAGGAATACGTGAAGGAATATGGCGAATGGATAGCAGAGGTTGAGGTTTGGGCGCATGAAATGGAAGAATATTTTTGGAAGGAGATGTAGTGGAAGCCTTTGGAAGCTTGAATGTCAATTTCACTTTTTTTTCAACACCAGACTCTTTCAAGAGAGACTTTGGAATCCATATAGTCATAGGCTTTTTATTTCCTTTTGATGATTTAGAGATAATATCTTCAATGATGGATTTTGGAACCCATACTTGTCTTGTAGTTTTTTTCTTAGATATCTTTTTTGACTTTATGCTTCCATGTCTATTAGAGGAGACATGGTGATCTTTTTTTGATGGATTCTTGTATTGCTTCTTTTTCTTGTATTGAACATTCAAGTTACTTCCAAAGGACTTGGGACTTGTGGAAAAGGGAGGATATGACTGGTTTAGATGGGTGGGTGGATGAAAAGGATTCAAGGGTATGCATCTATGTTGATCTTGAGGAAAGATGGGAGATGGAGGTATGTAAGGACCTAAGATGGATGGAAAATCAAGAGAGCTAGGAGGGGAAAGTGAAGGGACATAAGGACCCAAGATGGAAGGAAGGCATGAAGCCCTTAGTAGTGGTGGAAGAGGTCCAAGGATGGAAGTGGAAGATGCAAAAGGATAATCAATAAGTTCATCATCATCTATATGACAACCAAGGATATCAGCATCTTTAGAGTGAGCATTAGGATTTTCAATAGGATCATGGACATCTTGAATATGAGCACCTTCTTTAATAGGATTGTTCAAAGCTTGCAAAGACTTAGGAAGAGTAGAAAGTGAAAGTGAACATGGAGTGGTAGAACAAGAAGATGGAAGACTTTGATCTTGACAAGGATCTTTGGATAGCATAAGCTCATAATTTGTCTCTTGATTTTCAATAGGCTTAACATTGGAAGTAACAACACCATTTTGACCAACCTTAATGGAAGTATCATCTTTGGAAAGTGCAAGCGTAGTAAGGTTATTTTGATTGTCAAAAAGCTCAACAGTGTAAGTAGTAGCTTGATTTTGCTTAGGAGAAGACTTAAGACATGGTGGAATGCATGAAAAAGGGGGTACAGGATCAAAAGAACCATGAAGCAGATAAGAGACATTGGGAAAAGGAGTGGATGACATGGAGGGTTCTTGATCTTGATCTTTCTTTATGTTCTTTTCTTCCTCATTTTTAGAGTCCTCTTGACATGGAGCCACTTCTAAGGACAAGGGAGCATGTTGGGATTGTATGGATGACTTTGGAAGAGATGGTGGAGGACTAGCTGAAGTAGGGATTATAGCATATGAAGGCTTAGGCTCTTTAGGTTTATCATTATTGAAAGTATTTGCAGCCAAGTGAAGGATAGCTTGAGTTTCTTTAAGAGGTAGCCCTGGAGGATAACTATAGGGAACCGCATGAAAAATATTAGGGCTTGTGTCGGATGAAGGTTCTGTGAAAGATGTGAAAGACTCAGAAGCTTTAGGAAATGTACAGGTATTGGAGGAAGTAGGGGATGGAAGGGAACCATCACCAGACAAAGGTTCAGCATTAACATGACCTTGCTTGAGAAGATAGTCTTTATTTTCAGCAGGAGAGTCTTTAGGAGAAGGATTCTTATAATATTGACGTTTCAAGCTAGCACGATGTATTTTATAGTCCTCAGAAGTAGTAGATGGATCATCATCAAAGTATTGTCCACAAAAGCCATCAAAATCTCTTTCAAAATCAGAATCATATGGATCACCATCACGATCTATCCAATGTGATGGCCCATTTGTAGTAAGCAGGAATGAACGATGAGGAGGACTCTTAGGAACAGAGGTGTCATAGGTATCATTACATTGTCTGTTGTCATAGTCATCATAGTCTTCAAAGCTAGATGTGTCACTCTCCGTGGAAGAGGTATCATATTGCTCAATTTTTTTTCGGGGGCATGGTGACATGTACAAATCTTTATCAAATGGAAAAGAGTATAAAGATTCCATGGAGAACTTTTTAGATTCCTTCTCTTTCTCAAGTTTGTCAAGCTGGACTTGCATAGCTTGCAACTGCTTCATCATAGCAGCAATCAGAATTTCTTCCTCTTGTTTACTGATTCTTTGAGACATGTGTACGGATTCTCAATAGCTATTGCTCTATTCCTGACACAATGATATTTTTGACAGATTCTAGAACTAGGCTGGAAACATTGGATATCTTGCAATTTGACAATTTCTGACAACTCTCTCAAATTTTTCCAAATGACACTCTGCAAACTCGTACGACACTGGGTAGTCTATGAAATGACAGTTGCTAAACTCATATGACAATTGGGTAGATATGAAACGACAGTTGACAAAAAGTCATACGACTTTTGACTTCTTGAAATGACTTTTGACTCCAGAAAGAACTTTACGTCAATTTTTGCAAAATTTAAGGTTTTCAGTTTTGGATTGTTTGCAAATTGTACTATCCAGATTTTGAAGGTTATACCAGATTTGATCATTTTTATAGCCAAGTAGATAAATAAGCACGCAGAACAACAAGCAAGTGATTCCAAGCACGTCTGAAAACAATGAACAAGGGAAAAAGCAACCTTGCGCATGAACAATCAAGTGACCAAATTGTGCTAATCCTTGAGAGTACTAATTGTGTATGTTCTGAAAAGTTTTGCAATAACACACATATACCTGAGAATGAAAAATTGGCCTCTCTTGGGTTTTTAGTAATGGTTTGACTCTGCAACTTTTATGATTCAAAGGGGTGAACTCCAATCCCGGCGCACCAGGGTTTTGACACAGTCTGAGAACTTAATCTTCAAGAGCTGCTAGGGAGATCTGACAACCCAACAATGAACCATACCCGTGGAGATTTCTTCCACAAGGACATTTATATAGCGGCTATCACTACCATGGCAAAAATGGCTATTACTGCTTGAGGTTTCGTCAACGCAGTTTGCCCTGTGAAGGGATTGTCCGCTACGGTTAACCCTCTCTAAAGATGACTCACAATAGTATACCACAAGGGGACTTGGCTCCAGATTCAAGGTTTTGACACCTCTTCACTTTTAACCCAAACAAAGCAAGCAGATTAATCCGACACGCTAAGACAAAGTTTTATTCCACCAAGGTCTGTGATATCAACTCCACGTGATCTATCAACCTCTCCGGGGAGAGAATGTATCAATCAATAAGAGAAGACGCACTAACCAATTTTGATTCACCAAAGCTCATGATATCAACCCCACGTGATCTATCAACCTCTCCAGAGAGAGAATGTGTCGATCAATAAGAGAAGACTCACTAACTAAGTTGAATGTGAAACGCACTAAGTATCCTCCCTACCTACAAGGATTCTATCGTCAAGAAGGATTTCGCTAGGAATCCAATCTCTCAAGAATCACAAATAGTGTTCATAGGGCCTAATTACTATGTGAGCACAGATGTATGTTCCGAAAGCAAATCTACCAAAAGCATCCAAAAAGTAGAAAGAGGAACACTTAACGTTTAAAGCGAATATGAGATGAGTCCACAAGGTGGAACACTTAACACCTCACACAAGCTAAAAATGAGTCCACAACTTAGAAAACAAGGGAGTTCCTAAAAGCACAAAAGGGTTGCCAAGTGGAACATTTAACGCTTCTGTCCTGTTGACCCCTCCCCTTTATGGCGCTGAGATTGCAACCACGGGGCGGAAATGAGGGGCCGGCGGATTAGCGAGTCCAATAACCCAAGATAGCAATCAAGATCAATCACAAGTATTCTAAGACTACTTAATGAATCCTTAAGGGTTCACAACCTAGTATCAATTATGCAAGTGTGTAGAAATAGATCAAAAGCATGAAAAGATGCACACAAGCTTGACACATAAGAGATTTATTTTAAGTCCCAAATCAAAATATTATTAGATGAAGGAGAATACCTGGGATCCTCGCAACGTGCTTAGTAGATTTTACTTGATTTTTAGCAATTTTTGTTGAGCTTTTCCATGCAAGCAAGTGACGAACTCTCCAACAAGCAAACAAGCAAACAAGATATGCAAAATATATTCAACTTATGAAAACCATAGGGTTAGCTCTAAAAATCAATTATTATCAGTAATAATAACCAGCAATCAACCCAAATGACAACTCATATCATTCATTGAACCATGTAAAAAAAATAAGTGCATACCCATCACAAAACTTTATTTATTTTTTTGCATTTGACCTAGTCAACAAGATCTAATTTTTTTGATATGATTTTGGCCACAAAAATAGAAATTCAGAATAGAGACCCCTACTAAAAAATAGAGAGATTTCCAAAAATGCAAAAATTTTAGAAAAACCTCTTCATTTGTGCCCTAGAGACCCATTTTATCAAAATAGACCAGTTTTTGTAAATTGACTATTTGAGCTATGATATCATGTCCAAATTTAAAACACAAAGAATGGACCCCCTGTAGAATTTAAAGAGCTTTCCGAAAATATAAAATTTTTTGAAAAATATGCTGATTTGCGTCAGATATTAATTTTTTCCACAATTTCAAAAAAAAATTATTAAAAATTCAAAACATCTCAAAAAATTCTAAATTTTTTACTGTAACTTCCATGACATGTCACCAACCTGCAAAAAAAAAATTAGACCAAAATTCAAAGCAGTTTGGGAGATAAAATTAAATCTTTGAAACTTTGGGGTTTTAGCTCCCAAAAAAATCAAAACCAGCATGCAAAGGTGGGTTGCCCCACGGTGGGCGCCAGAAATGTGTGTGTGAAAATTATACCTGATCTGTAAACACAACACTCAGTAAAACATTAGAGGTTAGTGATAATCAAAATCATGCAAAATTGAAAGCTATCTAACCAAGCGATTTACTGCCTTCTAATAGGTGCGAGATTAATGTTCTCAAATTGTAATTGAGATCAGTGACCTAGACGACACCTAAATGAAGGATTTGAATGCAATTCTAGATATGGAATAAATGCAATTAATCTATATTTTTGATATTTTCTATGCAATAAGAATGATAAAAACTGATATGATATGAATGCTATTGAAAACTGATATGCTATGAATCTAACAATGATATGTAATATGAATGCAAAAATAAGATTGATCTCACAAAGATGTCGATTCGCAAGAGCTTTGATTCTTCAATTCCAATTCTCCAGCGTGATTGTGCAAAAAAATGAGATGATTTGTGAAGAGCTAAAGCCTTAATTTATAGAAATCTAGGGCTTTGGAGGTGCATGGGAAATAGCTATAAATCACTCAAATAACTCAACTTGATTTTTGAGTTATTTTTAAATAAAAGATAATTAACTCACAAAAATATGCAAAAGCTAAGTTTTAACTCAAAATAGAGTTTAGCTTTAATTGATAATTGATAGTTGTTTGCTTTTATGATTGTGCATGTTTTATTTATGAATTAATTTAATAATAAAGTGATTTATTTCCAACTTAACTGCTTTTAAAAATAAAACAATTGATTTATGGGTTAATCAATTATTTAATCAAAATTTTATTAAAAACTATATTATTAAATAATGACAACTTGCTTTAATTAATTAAATAAGAATTTAATCAATTATTCATATGATATTAGATTTATTGTCAAAATTAAATAATACAATTAATAATAGATATAATTAAATTTAATTACACAATTAAGTGGCAAATATTAAATCTAATTAATTAAATATGAAAATATTCAATTAATCAAACTTTAGGATAAATGTGATTTATTGCCAAATAATTATAAAATTAAAGATAATTAAGATAATTAGGAATATTACTAGGAATATTCTCCGATGCAAAATTTAAGATAATCAATTAGATTTGATGATGTTTAGATGTGCCTTAGATTAGGACTTTGATGTCGATTTCATATGATTTGATGATATAGGAGGTTAATGAACTTATAGCCCATTTTTGGGGTATTACACCTACCGTGGGGTCAGTATGATCATAAGATTTTATATATATATATATGATATTATTGCAAGTGAATTGACATCATTCCCCAAAGAAAGTAGAACTACAATCACAAAGGAGGAAAGATTACATAAGATATATGAAGAAGAATCTTTTTAGACCATGACATGGAGACCAAAAAGAATCAGTGCTACCACATCTTGAATCCAAGCAGATTACACAAGGAAACATTTATGAACAATAGCACATTTATGACATAACATGAAACAACATATAGAAGAATAGAGATACATATAGAGGAATTGAGCAACAGTTTTGATTCCTTTATCACCTTGCACCAACTGAGTAACAAGGATCATATAAAAGAATCTAACATTTATCAAACACATTATGGGAGAAGCACAGTACAGCAGGAAAATACACAACAAAGCTACCATGAAGGACAAGTTGATCAAGCGTGCCACCTACTCTCCCCATCTCATTGTATATCATTTGCAGAAGGTGGGTAACTTGCAAGAGGGACTATATCCAACACAATAGGAATGATAGCTAGTTCCAAACAAGGATCCTCTTGAGAATCATCATGTTTGATACTAGGTTTAAGCATTAATTGTGATGAAAGAATATTACGTCAATCAATGTCAATGTCAATAGTCTCATATTCATCATTAACATCATCATTATCATCAAGAGTATCTTCTTCATCCAAATTAATCAAAATAGGATCTAAGATATGAATAGAATCATCATAATCATGCATCTTAACATCATTATTAGTAACAACATCATGCATAGTCTTATCTGAAGAAAGTAGAGATCTTTGAAGAAAAAAATTACGAGCTTTAGCATGAGTACGAGGCTTCTTAAGATGTTCATTAGTAGATCAATTACACTTTGATTTACTTGAAATAGGTTGAGAACTAGGAGGAACAATCACAGGATCCTTCGCAGGTTCTTTAGGAAGATCAATAGGATTATCAGCAATAGGAGGAACTTGATTAACAGAACTAGAAGCCATAGTTAAAGGAGGTATGGAAGGTGTAGGCAAAAGACCATGATTAATATCCATAGGAGATATGCTTAATTCAAGAATATTATGATGTTTATAAGCTTGATATGAACGAAAAATATTATCAGGTCGAGGAGGACATGAATTAGGTAATGAAGGCCAAAAGAAATCAAGAGTAGCACAATCTCTAGGCCTAGAAGGTTGATATAAACTATGATTAACCATCTTCACTTCTTCATCATGAACAAATTTAAGACATTTATGGATAGGTGAAGCAACAACATGCATGGCATTCAACCAAGGCAAACCTAGCTTAACTTGAAATTGATCAGAAGTAGGAACAACAACAAAGGTAGTGTTCACAATTTTTCCACAAAGTTCAACTGATAAAGTAATAGAACCAAATGATGGATAAAGAAAACCATTACAAGTCTGAATCCACACATCCGATGTATCATAAGAATCACATTGTAAGCTTTTCATAAAAATATTTTCTTTGGTAATAACATTGACTAAGGATGTAGGATCAACAAGACAACCACGAGTAGGTTTCTGAGAAATCCTAGCATAAATGTAAAGGCGACCATCAGGAGCTTTAATAGTCTCAGAGTCATCAAAGGTAATCAAAAGTTCCTGAGGTCTTTTATTCTTAGGTTGTTGTCGAGGTTTAGGTTGAGTTTTCAATTTAGGCTTAGGTTTTGGTTGAGGTTGAGATTGAACTTGAGGTTGAATACGAGGTTGAGGTTGAGGTTGATATATAGATTGACCAACATGCTCTACTTGATTAACAACATGATTGAGATCATCCAGCTTTGAATCATACATAATTTCCATAGCATATGGTTGAGTAATGGTATTAGTATCATGCGTAGGTAAAGGATTCATATAGATTTCAAGGTTTTGATTAGGAGGAGAGACAGATTTGTTCCCACTACCATCAAAATTATCAATAGATAAGGCATTAGAATCAATTAAGTCTTGGACCTTATGTTTTAAAGAATAACACTTTTCAGTATCATGACCATTCTGACGGTGATATTGACAAAAAGATTTTGGATCAAAAGATTTAGATGCAAGTGTAGTAGGTAATAGAGGTTGAATAGGAGGTAAAGTAATCATATTAGTAGTTAACAACCTATTCATAATAGCATGTAAAGATTCAGAAAGAGGAGTAAACATACGATTTAATCAAAAAGTAGTGGATGTAGAAGTGGCATTGTGAGATGCAACAACAACTTGATCAACAACTGCATTCTCTTGTTTATTTATCTTGTCATAGTTGTTGAATTTTTGAAATTTGTTTGGATTAGGAGCAGCATCATTCTTATCAACTAGAACATGAGCCATTGGAGTGTTCCTCTCAAATTGACTCACTTGTAATTGATAATGATGAAGTGCTGCACAAAGTTGTTGAAAAGAGGTAAATTTAGTAAGCAAAATCTTATCTCTAATATCCTTTTGCAAATTTGAAATAAACATACGTTGAATATCAATATCAAGAACAGGATAGGAAATCTGAGCATACAAATACTTGAATCTACCAATAAATTCAATTAATTTTTCCTTAGCACTTTGTTTACAATGCATCAAATCAGTCAAAGACACTTGCGGGCAAATATTGTTTTGAAATTATTGAATAAAGGCATTGGAAAGTTGTGGAAAGGAATCAATAGAATAAGGAGGCAAGGAACAATACCATTGTAAGGCCTTGTCACATAAAGTTCTAGCAAACAGTTTGGCTAAAATCCTATGGTCGTGAGCATAATCACTACAAAAGATTTGGAATGTTTTAACATGATGAACATGGTCTCCTTTTCCATTATAATTCTCAAGATGAGGCATATCGACTTGCTGAGGAATAGGAGTATGAATAATGTCTCGGGACAAAGGACTTCCCATGTCACATGTAGGAATACTAAACTTATTTTGAGTTAGGGAAGCAAGTTGTTGTTGTAAGGATGACACAGTTTGAGCCAAACTGATGATTTTTGAATCATTAGATGAAATAGGAGGAGTAGCAACATTAGAAACACTAGGTACAGTGTAAGAAGCTGCAGGAATAGAAGACACGACTGGAGGAACACTAGGAACTACAGTTGGAGTGGATTGGAATAAGTAAAAGGAACATTATGATATGAAGTTTGTGATGTAGGAAGGGACACATGAGGAACACTCATAGGAATAGAGGGAACCGTCATAGTCACCAAAGAAGGAGTATAGGTAGGAACACTATGTAAAGGATTAGAAGAGGGTTCTACACTAGTGATTGGAGGAATCAACCCTAAATCTTGAGCTAGAGGTTTAACATTTGAATGCACGAGGTGAGTAATACCACACAAGAGGTTAACACCTTGATCACTATCATGAAGAACTTTCTTAAGAGCCTCTATAGATTGAATAGAATCTTGATTATGGTTCTCTTGAATAAGCCAATTACCCATTTTATCAAGTTCAGTTGAAAGTTTTTGGACTTGTTCAGGAGGAACTCTTAAAGTATCATCCTCATCATGAGATGAGTGAGAAGATTTTTTCTCCATAATAGGATTGGAATCATGAAGAATCAAATTATCATCTAGGATCCTAAGGAAAGGAGAGGAAGATTCGGGATCAAAGGCACCCATGAGTCTACGACTTCTTCTAACTGGAATTTTATAAGTAGGACTAGTAGTAGTAAAGCTCATAAACCAATGCAATGTAAATTATCTAAACTAAGAACACATAAAGCATGAATATTTTTGTATTTTTGCAATCTAATTAGCATGCAAGATTTAACATAAAAGAGAAATCTAATACCAACAAGATAAAAGGAAATAAAACACAATAGAGCATCTAATTCCACAAAAGAAAGGAGAGTAGGTATGTCGGGTTCACCAAAATGAATAGGATGAAATAGTATCCACCCTAAAATGTATTGGGGAAATATGAGATCTAATTCTAAATCCACATTCCCAAAGGAGAGATCTAAATTGATCAACCGAAAGGTTAATGCATAATTAAATCAATCTATGGAGAATATGAAAGAGGAAGAAAACCTAATATTTCCCTATGGATAATATGTGCTTGAAATCTGAAATAATTGAAAGGAAAATACTAACCTCAAAATAGGGAAGATCTAGAAAATGCTGATGTCTGTGTATAGTTTTGGGCAATTCTGCAACCTATTTTGGACTAGAAATGTCGAGACGAAGAAAACTCAGAAAACTTTTATCTTTCTGACTGTAGGTAGTCTTCGACCCTGATAAAAGGTCAAAGGCTACATTAATATTTTGAAGGTCAACCTTGACTTTGTTCGTAGATCTCAAAAGTTCACCAAAAAGGGTATCCAAATCCAAGCTCAAATCTATAGTTTCACACCTATACCTGCAAGAAAAGGAGGGTTTTTATTGTTTGTATGGGGGGTTTGCCTTGGTCAAACCCCAATTTAGGAATTAACCTTGAAATTGAATTGAAATTGTATTGTGCATAAACAAAGTAAATGAAACAATTCACCTTGCTTATGTTGAAGTCATTGTAGAGGATTTGAATCCTCAAATCCACAAGTAGGGATGCTTCAATAGATGTAGAATGAATGTAGGATGTCTCAAATCAATGAAATTTTATCTTCAACACCAATCTTGAAAGGATCTTTGCATATGAGGAGGCTTGGATGAATGTGGAAGGATGGATCTTCAAGGGGGCTCCAAAGAGATTGAATCCTTCAATGGCTAAAAATAGATCTCCTTGATGAATGAATGTTTGAATTCACTTGCTTTCACTTGAGAGCTTGCTCATGAAATTGCCTGAGATGAGATATGAAAACTTGATTGAGAGATGGCTTGAAATGAGGGAGGAAGACCTCCTTTTATAGTGAACTAGGGTACAAACCTCTAGAGAAGGCCAACATTGGGGAATTAAATCCCAATTAACATTAACCCCTAGAAATGGACCCATATTAAATGCAATTTAAGGATTTACCATTTTGAAACCCAAAATGGCCGACCCGGAAGCAGGAAAACAAATATTTCTGAAACCTGACACCCGAAAATCATGGGAACCTAAAATTTGAAATCTAGGTCAAGGACAAGGTAGACCCCTCCCTAGGTGAGGGTCGAGGTCATCCCTGACCTACGTCAGGGTCGAGGTCAACTTTGACCTTGAGGTCAAAAACCTCAGGACCTCAATCCAAAGTGTTTAGAAATGCAAAAATAAAGTGGAAAATGGGTGTAGAGAGAAGCAGAACGGGGGGAGAAAGCCAAATACATGCAAATACCCAATCAAGGCACTTAACATGACCCCAGACTACTTACTCAGAGGGTTAAATGATCTTATCATGGAAGTGCTTCCATTTTAAAATGATACAATAGTTAAGGGATTATTTTGTTTATCAAAATAATAACTTAATCATATAAAGGGATGATATCCTAGATGTTAACCCTTGGGTAGAACAAGTTAATATGTATTTTTGTAAAGTGATTTATGTTTTGTAAAGCTAACTATAAAATTTATTATTCTTAATAACTTGTATAAATGTAAGACATATGTAATGCGAAGGAAAGTAGAAGTGAACATATGTATGCGAAAGATATTGATGTGAAGTTGTAAAGTGTGAAAGTCAAGCAAGCAGACTTTGTATGTGCAAGAGAAGCAGTAAAGGTTGTATACCTTACCCTTTTTGGAATGAAAAATCATTGTACATTACATGTTTGGGCAGTGGGCTCATCTTGTAATCATTTCTATTTATACTACCAACTCTTAGCAGGGTTGAGGCTTCTAACAAGACCTAGAGTCCCTTAATCAGGATTGAGACACTATATGTATGTAACAGGCTCCTAACAGGGTCAACATCCTTAACATGATACTTTTGATTAGTGGATCATTGTGGGTATCATCCCCAACGAGGTTTTCCCTTGGCCAGGGTTTCCTCGAGAACAAATAATGTGTTATGAGTTCATTTTCTTTATTGCTATGCATGTTATTTAGTTTACTCTGTTTTGTAAGTATCAAGTTAATCTGTTATATCCATAATTAGGAAAAAGTAAAATTTTGTAGAATACTGATTCACCCCCCCCCCCCCCCCCCCCCCCGCTCTCAGTATTCCCTATTTCTAACAATTGGTATCAGAGCTTAGTTACTCAGAAAATAATCATTCAGAAAAAGCCTAGCAGCTTGAGTAAGATCTCTATGGTTATGGATCAGTTACAGAAGAATCTTGAAGAAACTCTTGAATGGATTGATATACTTAATGAAGAAAGAGATACTCTAAAAGGAAAATATGATGATGCAAGAGAAGCTGAAAAAGAAGCTGGAAGAACTGAAATCAGAAAAGGAATCTACAATTCAAATTGAAGATTATGATGAAAATCTAGAAAAAGAAAATGAGATCCTTAAACATGAATTAAAGATAGTAAATCTAAAATTGTGTTTGAAAGATGGAAACAACAAGAATGAAGCAAATATGAAAACTGAGAATGAAGATTTGAAATCAAAACTTTGTAAAGTGACATATGAACTTGAGAAAAAAAAATTGCAGTATGCTGAACTTGAAAAGTACAATACAATTATGAAAGGTGAACTGACCTAGTCTAAGCAACAACTTGAGAGACTATATTCCACTAGTGAGAAGATTGATGAACAAAAGTCTTATCAAAAACCATTCTATGATAAAATTGGTCTTGGATTTAACTCATCTAAGGTAAGTGAAGAAAGCAAGGAACCGGATCTGAAAGTTTCTGAAAACATAGATGAAAAGAAGTCTGATGAAGGTAACAAATCTGAGGACATGCCTAAAGAAGAAGAATCACCTAAAGGTATGCAAAGAGAATTTAAAGGTAGATGTTTTGCATGTAATACTTTTGGTCATATGAAGAACGATTGCACAGGTAAGCAATTTAAACCTCTTAATGGTTATTGTTATAACTGTCATGGTTTTGGACATAGAGCTATTGAATGTAAGAAGCCTAGATCTAATGATAATAATAATAGTAGAATGTTTAGAGATACTAACCATGCATATAAGAGACCCACTGAAGATATGAACAGAAGAAATGGAGTAGTATGTTATAGATGCAACAAGGTTGGACACATTGCCAGGAATTGCAGATCACAAATCAACCAGACTGGATCGAGATATGGAAACAATGGAATAGTTTGTTAGATATGAAACAAATTTGGTCATACAAGAAGGTTTTGCAAAATGAATAACATGAGAAACCCTAATCCTAGAAGTTATACAAGAAGAAATGAGAATGAAAACAACAGTCAGAAAGGATGTTGTAGTAATTTAGAAGAAGTAAAGTTTGTTAAAGCCACAGATCAAGGAGACACATTCAGCACAGAAGGTAATATGAAAGGTGAAGTATCTAATGGTAAGAGTGAATCTCTTCCTAACCCATCTGAAAGTACTTAATTCATAAAGAATGCATTAGAATAGGAACTTAGGATAGTGTAGAAGTTAGTATAGGATGAATTGAGTCTTGCGCAGTTAATGTAAGGTAGTATATGATGTAATGATGCTATGGTTAAGAGCACATGAGCTAATATGAAGTTATGCGAGTTCGCAAGAAGTTTGAAGTTTTGCAGGAAAGTAGGAACAACTTTTTGGAAAGAAGCGACAAAAGAATTGAATGTGATGTTAGAATCTTGAAGTTAAAAGCTTATGATTAGTATTACTTAATCATTCAAGTGACTACAAGTGCTAGGAGATCGAAGCAGTAGTGATTCAAGGCAGTTTGATGGATTTGGTGAAAGAACTTCGTGCCAGATCTATGCAAAGCCCTAAATCATGAAATTAAGGTATTTTACTAAGCAAATCTATCAGTCAGTTAGAGAATTTGCAAAAGATATGGATGTTTCATTTTTTCACAGCATAAGAGATACAATTAGACCTAAGATCAAAAGGGAACTAGTAGAACCCTTGGAAGAAGACCGTAAACTAGCATTATCATCCATACCAGACAGAGTTCTGCATTGAGAGAATGTTAGAGGCCATTTGGGATGCAAACTTGAAACCCTCAATGAAAGTGATTTTACTAAGGAGTATGAGAAACTATACAATCAGGATATGTCATTGAAAGTAGGATTTGAACATTTGAATGAAAATGAGATCATAAGGTATTCACTACAACATGAATTTGATGATGATGAGTGCACCAAAATCATTTTGAGCAAAATTCATAATGGGAAGTTTTGGTTAAATGACAGAGTGATTGATATAATAGTAGACCTAATTCATGAAGTGACTGGTTTATCAAAATCAGGAGTTATACCATTTAATGAGAAAAATGTGAAGAAAACAGTACTGGATAATACTAAGTCATCCTACAATAGTAGAGGAATAGTAATCAACAAGATACAACAAGACGATGTTAGATATTTATGCAAGATATTAACATCTAAGTTTTGTGCTAACTCTAGAGAAGATGACATGGTAGGTAGCATGATTCATGAAGCCTATTTGATGTGTGTTGATAAAGTTCAAGTGGATATGTGTGAAATTTTGAGAATTCAGTTATTTGAGAACCTTGAGAAGATCAAGAAGACTAAAAGCTCACAATTTAGATTCTCATCATTGATTACATATATGTTTTTCCATTTGCTAAGAAGATTTCCATTTACTATTGGAGAAGACTAGAATGATAACAAAACCACCATGGACAGAATCAAGAAAGTGTATCTAAGATACCCTATAGACAAGTTTAATGAGAGTGTAACCTTAGTGATCAAATCATTTCAAAACTTGATGAAGAAAAGATCAAGAATCCCATAGGTTATAGTTGAGAAGTATAAAAATGAAATATGCTTTATGGTTGACACTGACTTTACCCTTATTGAAGCAGTTGAACCTAGAGTAGAATTCTTAGACCCTCTTGGATATGGAATTTCTGAAGTTGAAGCGGAAGAATATGTGAATAGATTGTTGAAAAGTAAATTGGATATGAAAAGCACTAGATTTGGGACTTTTGAGGAGAACTTCAACTCCGCAAAGTCTATACAAGAAGAAAATTTATCTAAGAAGAGAGTGGAAAGCACTATAAAGAAATTTTTTAAGGATACAAGAATGTCAGAACAAGAATTCCTAATTGCAAAGAATACAACAATAGCACTAAGAGATATTGGATAAAAATAACTTTTGTCTGTTCCACCCCTATCATCAGTTGCAGATTAGACTAGAAATTTGCAGAATGTAGTAAAAGTGGAGAAAGTAGAGAAGGAACAAGAAATAAGAAAATCTACAAGATCTTTCGCCACTCCACTAGGTAAAAGAGTAAAGGAAATAGCTACTGGACCAGGTAAAAGATAGAAAACAATAGTTGCTCCTATACAAAGGAAAGTATCTGAAATTAAAGATGATGAAGATACTAAAGTGAAGAAGAAGAAATGGAAACCTAAGATAGAAAAGGTAAATGAACAAATTATTAATGATGGAGACTTTTCCAAGATGAACAAGTATTATGAGCTATATAATTATTCAGAAAGATTAAACTTGGAGAATGTAGTTGTCAGGCACATAATTTTAGTAGATAAGAAATTTGATACCATTCAAGGGAAGATACCTGATGATTTGTTTGAGAAATTAGTTAATAGGAAGAAGAGAGCAGTTGAAGAAGATAATAAGATCAGAGAAAACTTTGCAAGGAAGCTCTGTGACATTAGAGATGAAGACCACTTCAAGGAAATTATGAAAGATCTTGGTATTCATCTGAGAACAAAAAGAAGAACAATTTAGATAATGGGAGGAAATTATGAGGAAATCAATAAGGAAACTGAACAGACAGTCATAAAGGTGATGAATACAAATGTTGGTAAGCACTCAAGTGCAATAGATCAAGCTTTGGAAGCTGAGCACTAGAAAAGTCCCTCTCCACCACCATTAATTAATATTGAAGATGAATCAATGAATGTGGAAGGAACTCATATCATACTGGATAGTGATGACAATCCTTTTAGCAACCTTGAGAACATTGTTGACAATTTGGCCTTAGAAGAATAGGACAGATCAATTGAGGTAGAAAGGAAGGAAGAAGAAAAACAAGTAGAGATTCAAGAAAATACAGTGGTTGAAGGACAGAAAGGAGAACCAAGCAAAGTAGAAATCAGTCCTACCCCTGAGATTGCAACAAAGAAACCACAAATAGAATCAATTTTTTCTAACTTTGGGAAAGAAGTTGATGATGATGATCAAATGGAGCTGATCTCATCTCTTAACAAAATTATTGGTAAGAACAAGAAGGTAAAAAGCCTTGAAGGATTATTGCTGGAAGTAATAGAGAAGTTGCAGAGTGTTGTGACTAATCAGATAATAGAGGCAGATCCACAAGAAAAATCTAGAGAAGTTATGAAGGCATTTGACAATGAATTCACTAACTTATCAGATATAGCTATAGTAAAGGCACAGGTAGCCTATGAGGCTAAAGTATTTTATGATATTTGTCAGAATATCAGAAATGATATCAATAATTTGGATGTATGTATAAAGGACTTAAGAAGGAATTTGGACAGAGGAAAATCTTTGTACATACAGTGTACAAATACAGAGAATCATGAATCAGAAGTGACTGAGAAGATAAGAACAAAAGAGGTAGAAATTCAAATAGAGGTAAACCTGTTAACCAACCCAAATGTAAAGATATTAGATTGTGAAAAGAAAATCAAAAAACTGAAAGATGATATAAGAATCCTTAGTGATGAAAGAGACAGGAAATTGAGAAGATTCACTCTTCTAAGAGAGCACATTTCAGTTAAGATTAGTATCATTGAAGGACAATTGGAAGAATGTCTTTCATCCAAGACATCTTATGAGAAGTTCAACTTTGCAAACCTTCATGCATGTGAGATCGCATCTTATGGTTTATGTGCACTACTCAGTGTTGCAGACACCATTAAGAAGGCATGGGAGAAGGAGATAGAGAGCATCAAAATAAATTTTGCAGATTGTGTTGCAAGCCTACCAGCTCTGCAATTTTGAATATAAGGTAAACAGTTTTTAGAACACAATTTTTGGCACCCTTTTTGTCATTGTTGTCAAAGGGGGAGTGATAGCAGAAAATTGATATATTATTATATATATATGGAAGTATATTCCTAGGGGGAGTATAGATGATATATAAGATATAAGGAGATATAAGGATAGTAAAGATATATTTTGATTTGGCCACAATTTTGAAGTTTTCCATGACTTAGCCAATTTTCTCATTTGTTACCACCAATGACAAAGGGGGAGATTGTTGGCAATTTGGCTGAGTTAGATATCTAGATGTTGTCATTATGGAAACATATGATCTATGTGAAGACTGCATATGACAGAGAGCAGAGCAAAATTGTCTAAGTGTAAGCAATAGTTTTCCCAGTCTAACTAGAGATAGTTTTGATTGGTGATGTTGATAGAAGTAAGTTCAGTGCTTGTGCACTTGAACATGGATACTATGATGTATAATGAAGACTCACCTAAGAGCGCAAGTTTGTACGACATGTACGAAAGAAGTTATTGCAGTATTACAGGAACAAAGTTAAAGCTGGTAGGATAAAGAAAGAAGACAAAATTGGTAAATAGTTAAGGGATTATTTTGTTTATCAAAATAATAACTTAATCATATAAAGGGACGACATCCTAGATGTTAACCCTTCAGAAAAACAAGTTAATATGTATTTTTATAAAGTGCTTTATGTTTTGTAAAGCCGACTGTAAAATTTATTATTCTTAATAACTTGTATAAATGTAAGACATATGTAATGTGAAGGAAAGTAGAAGTGAACATATGTATGTGAAAGATATTGATGCGAAGTTGTAAAGTGTGAAATTCAAGCAAGAAGACTTTGTATGTGCAATTGAAGTAGTAAAGGTTATATACCTTACCCTTTTTGTAATAAGAAATCATTGTACATTACATGTTTGAGCAGTGGGATCATCTTGTAATCATTTCTATTTGTACTACCAACTCTTAGCAGGGTTGAGGCTTCTAACAAGGCCTAGAGTCCCTTAATCAAGACTGAGACACTATATGTATGTAACAAGCTCCTAACAGGGTCAATATCCTTAACATGATACTTTTGATTAGTGGATCATTGTGGGTATCATCCCCACCAGGGTTTTCCCTTGGCCAGGGTTTCCTTGAGAACAAATAATGTGTTATGAGTTCATTTGCTTTATTGTTATGCATGTTATTTAGTTTACTCTATTTTGAAAGTATCAAGTTAATATGTTATATCCATAATTGGGCAAAAGTAAAAGTTTATAGAATACTGATTCGCCCCCCCCCCCCCCCCCCCCCCTCAGTATTCCCTATTTCTAACAAACTCAACATTAGTCAGGGAAGAAGAAATCTCAATCATTACTGAGTTGTGTTCCTATTTTTCTTTCATTTGATCAAGTGTCATAGGTCTAGAAGGCGATGAAGTATAGTCATTTTCCAAATAGTAGAGTGTATAATCCCCAATTTTAGATAAGTATACCTTCATCCTTCTTTTCCATGTAGGTAAGCTCTCCTTGTTCAACTTTGGTAGTTCTCTCCTATACATCTTCGGGTCTTTAGATTAAGTCTTTTAAAATTTTGCCTCTAAGCACCAAATGCTTTGATACCAATTGTTGGATAACTGAGAGGGGGGGGGAATCAGTTATCTTAGGTCCCTTAATCAATTTTCAACCTTAAAACCTTTTTATCAACTAATATTAATATTTAGATTCAAGCATTCAACCGACCATAGCAGTATGCATATGAAAATCAGTAAATAACATGCAACACATTTAATCACACATTAACACCAAAATTTAACATGGAAACCTGATTCGGGTAAAAACCACTACGAGAATTATCACCCAAAAAATAATTCACTCTTGTGAAGTTATCTCAGTTAAGAGCCAATCCTATTAAACATTACAAACACATTTTCTATAGGTGACCCTATTAGGGTATTTTTACCAAAGATCGACTAGATCTATCACCCTATCATGAGTGGCCTTATTAGAGGACTTTAGAACATTCTTTATAATGCCACCTTACAAAAGATTTAGAAATAGAACTGTTAAAACCACTCGGTTAAGATATTTTCTGCTATAATGGTTAGAGAGTAACAGTGAAATGATCTAATAAAATATGCAACTACCTTTTCTTGTTCAAATCTCCTTTATACTCATTTGTCTTCTTCAAACTCTTCTTTATTGGTTGATCAACACTTACTCTTCATCTCATCACTTTCCTTCACTTGATTCACACTATTCTTCAACTTTATTCTACTCAATGTACCCTTCTGTACGTATTCATCTATTTATTCTAGCTATCAAAAAATTAGTAACATTATCATCTTGATCATTCTTTATATAGAACATTTTAGCTTCTTAATCCTAATCACTGCTTAATCTCATCCATTTGATCAAATCTCAAAGCCCGGTAAAAATGTTTTATGAATCTTGTCAGTTGTATCTTCACCTTAGAAATTGAACTTTTCTTGGATCTCAAACCAATCATTAAATCTTCACCATTTATCTGTACCTAACATTTTTTATCCGTTGATTTTATTAACTGACTTTGTTGCTTCCTTAGAATCTTCCAGATCATTCCAGATTCTCATTTGATGTCATCTTTTACTTGATTTCTTCTTTAACTGACCAACTTCATCTTCTCGGTTAAGTCCATCTAGTCAGTTATCATTTACTCAATTAACATTTACTCGGTTATCAACTTCTTGTTTAACTGCATCTCACCAATATCTTTACTTACCGATAACCATTTCTAGTTCGGTAGAACACATTATTTCCTTGACTTTTAACTTCACAACTTCAATCCTTTATTACTGAAAAATATAACTGACTTGTGCATCATTCTAACACTTCATCAAATCATGTAAAACAATCAAATCAATATTACCTTATCAAAGACTGATTCAACAACTGCCCATTTAATCTCACATACTTAAAATCACTTCTTCATTTCATCTTATGTCTTTACCAACCATTTCTTTACTCAACATCATATATTTCAGATTGATATGGAAACTTGCATAAATCAATAATTCAATAGGCTCGACATCAATGATAGCATAACAACTAATCCAATACTTCTATATACCTTTCATTCCTTGGTTACTAACCTTGTTCATTATCAACATCACAATATTAGTTGGGGTAACACATGGATCTTTTCTTTTGTCTAAAAGGTTTAGCATCTGGTTTAAGTAGAATCTCATGTTGGAATAAATCTTCTCTACAAGCCTTAAGGTCATCATAAGACCAATAAAACAAATGCATATATTTCCTCAAAATTCATATCAACATCTCTCTTATCCTAGGGGTAATTTTCTTTCCAATATACACCTTTTTAAGAGCATTCTCTATTACCATATTGATTTCTTCTATGTCTTGATTTTTAACTAGTGTTGTCTTTATATCATCTTTATCAAAGACTCTTTCCAAAGCTACCAGGCCTCTTGGGATTTTTTTTGTTTTCAATTGCACTACTTCATTCCCAAACATTGTATCCTTGCTTTCTATCTTCTCAACATAGGCATTAAAATCTATTTCCTAGGACTCATATTGACCAACACAATGTAGGAATTTTAACAACTTAGAATCATCCTCAAATACTTGCCAGTTGCATATATTATCAAGAATAGATAGCATCATTTTGATTTCAACCTTTGAGATTCCAGTCAAAGTGATATCATCTTATTTCAAGGCAACATTTTCCAAGAAATCTTCCATCACATTCTTTGATCTGTCTACCCAGTCAATTGAGAAAGAATCAAACAACTCAAATGAGTCTCAAATTACATTCCTATATTGCTTGAGTCTTTGATTCTTTGAAGAGTACTTAGATATTACTTGTAATACAATCAACTCAAAATTTCCAGACACACAAAGAAACTTAATTCCATACTTGATAGTTAAGTTCAAACCCAATAAAAGTGCCTCATACTCAGCTACATTATTTGTGCATTCAAAGGATAACAAAAAGGAATATTTGAATATTCTTCTAGTGGGTGAGATGAATGTAATATTCCTAGATCCATTTCTATCTTTGTTGCAAGCTCCATGAAAAAACAATTTCCATACATGATGTTGGTCATGCTGAGAATGTATACTGATTATTTCTATGTTTTTCTAATTCTAGTTTTGTGAGTTGGACTGAAAATCTCCCCAAATCAGTATCACAAAAGCATGCCATTTGGTTTGTATCTATGTCTTCAATTATGTATGATGATCTAGGTTCCCGATCAATATTTATTTCCTTTCCATTCATTAGTATAGTTACATATGAAAGGTTCAAGTGAGCATGACCACCTACCAATCATGTCCATCATCCAAAAAGGAGCATCCCATAATTAGGGCAAACATCGACCACAATGAAGTCTATCTTGTATGCAGATTTAGGACATGCAACATTTTTAATCTCTACATCCCTCATGATTCCAACCACTATAATAAGCCTATTATCCATAGTAGATCACTTTTCATAGGTGGTATCTACCCATAGTCCAAGTTCTTGCATGACCTCAAAAGGTATTATATTAATTGTTGATCTAGAGTCTATCATACAATTTTTCACCATCTTGTTATTTATTAACAAGGTCATGTAGAATGGGTTGATTTGGGATGGGTTCTTAGTTAATGGTGTTCCCAAATATACCTATTGGAACTCCTTCATCCCTATCTTTTGTTTCATTTCCTTTATTTTTAAAGGCTTTTCTTTGGCTTGTGGAAATGCCAGAGAGGAGTGATATTGCACTATTCCTATATTCCAAAAACTTCATCATCTCCAATAGTGGTACATAGACTTTCATTTGCGATAATGTATTAGTAATATCAAATGTTGGGGTTGTGTTTTGTGTATGAGTTTAACCAATTCATCATTTTTAGGCATATCATTGTAATACCCCAAAAATGGGCTATAGGTTCACTAACCTCCTACATCTTCAAATCGAACGGAATCGACATCAAAGTCCTAACCTAAGGCACATCTGCACATCATTTTATCAAATATTTATTTTATCCCAATTCTGCATCAGAGAATGTTCCTTCAATATTCCCTATTTTGTCCTAATTATCTTTGATTTAATAATTATTTGGCGATAAATGTCACCATTTAACCTAAAGTTTGATTAATTGAATATTCTGAATATTTAATTAATTAGATTTAATATTGCCACTTAATTATTTAATTAAATTAAATTAAATTTATTCCTAAATTGCATTATTTAATTTTGACAATAAAATAAAAAATCTCATGACTAATTGACTAAATTCTTATTTATTTAATTAATGTCAGTTGTCAATATTTAATAATATAGTTTTCAAATAAAAGTTTGATTTAATAATTGATTAACCCATAAACCAATTGTTTTAATTCAAAAATTAGTTAAGTTGAGAATAAATCACTCTATTTTTAAATTAATTTATAATTAAATCATGCACAATCAGAAAAGTAGTCAACTAGAAATCAATAAACAATTTTTAAATTTAAACTCAACATCTGATGATGAGTTAAAATTTGATCTAAACTCTATTTTGAGTTAAACACTACTTTTGCATGATTTTTGTGAGTTAATTATCTCTTATTTCTTGATAACTCAAAAATCAACTTGAGTTTATCAAGAGTGATTTATGACTTTTCTCAATGCATCCTCAAGCCCTAGATTTCTATAAAATCAAGGCTCAGCTCTTCATAATTTTCAACACTAGAATTTGCACAATTACTCTGGCGAATTAGCGATTGAAGGATTAAGCTTTTGCGACAGGCGATTTGTGAGATCTTTCATTGTTGGTCATAGTTTTTGCATAGTTTTCATATCATAGCATAACTTTCATCTTCATATCAATTCATATAATTCTTATTTTAAATCTGCATATCATTTCATTCATCTAGATTAGTTTCATATCAAGTTTTTCATCTTATTGCATAGAAAATACAAAAATATAGATTAATCTGCATTCATTCTATAGTTTTCATTCTTTTGCATTCAAATCCTTCGTTTAGGTGTTGCATTGTCACTGATCTCGATTTCAATCTGAGAACATCATACTCGCACCTACTAGAAGGTAGTAAATCGCCTGGTTAGCTTAGTTTCATTTATTTGCAGATTTTGATTTTGCTAACCTCTAATGTTTTATTGAAGTGTTGTGTCCGTAGCTAGGTACAATTTTCACACACACAATCATGTCTTAGAGGCTTGTTTGGTTTGTCATTATTAGACTTTTGTTGGACATTTGTTGTTTCATGCTTGTGGTCACATTTTCTTTTTGTTTATGATTATTTTCTTGTACAAAGATGCTTGCAAGTTGCCTTGATTTGGATTTATAATTATGTTCCTAAGGCCATAGTTGCTTCTATCCTATGCCACTGCTATAATAGTAAGGGCTTTCATTTATTCTTCTATGGGATTTCTTTGTTAAACTTTCCCCAAGGTGGAACTTATCATTTTTTTGTCTCCCTCGTAGTCTGAGAATACTTCTTGTGTGCAATATTGTTGATACTTCTAGAGTTGATCTATCATAGTCATATCTGTCTTCTGAAGAATCATAATCATCATTGGTAGCAAGGGAATTCATTGATATCATATTTATAGTCTCATCTTCATTGTATCCTTCATAGTATGTTCTCTCTTCTTGCAAAATCTATGCCACGACACACTATAATGGGGAATGAGGCAAATTACAAGCCATACACCATGGTTTTTCCTCAACCATATAATTTCCATGTTTCTTGAGTGGGACAGGTGGATATTTGTTATTATTTTCCTTTTGGTTTTTCATATTTTCAGTTGGTGTTACAAGGCGTGTCATGCAATATCGGCCTATCATTCCTATAGAATAGAGGTCTTCAGTTATGCCTACCTTTTGCGACAAGTGCTTTAGAGAATTTATGACTTTTTAAATCTTGTCTTCTTCTTTAGGTTTTTTGTTATGTGTTCTAATATTTTGAAATAATTTTACATCATCCCTTATCCCCACCTTGCCAAAAGCATGCCTATTGTTCTCAATGTTTTGTGCTACTTTAAAAACATTTATTAAAGGAGGATTTCTATTTCTTAGCTCATATGTTATTTTAGGATAAAAACAATCAATATAAAAAATTAAACTCATTTGATCTCTCTCTCTCTATCTGGAGAGATCCTATAAGGAAACCTAGAAAATTTTAGGTTGAAACTTTCCACTGATTCATTTAATCCTTTTTAAATGCTTGCGATTTCATTTAGGACAAACTTTGGGTCTATATGATCTCCATATTGTTCAAGGAATGTCCTCCTAAATTCAGGCCAAGAACTGATTGAGTCATCTGGTAAATTCTTATACCATTCCCTTACATCTTCAGTAAGAGAATATGCATAAATAATTTCATAAAAATATCCTCGTGTTCAACCTCAAAGTTACCTATGACATTATCAAATTCCTTGGCATGAATCTCTCATGTTGTGGTATCATTCCTAGAGAATTGGGCAACATTTTTTAATTCATTCGTTATGTCATGCAAGTACCATTGTATTCCTATAAACTCTAATTGTCTATATATGTCCACATTCATGGGGCCTCTCAAAAAGATATTTTGCCTTTGATGTGGGTGGCACTATTGTCTTTGGCCTTGTGGGCCATGTTGATAATTATGAGGGAGCATCTATGGATAGTGTAGTTGGTAATGTATAGGGGGAATTGATTCACCATGAGGATCATACTAGTATGGTCCATATTGACATCCTTGCTAAAATTGATGATATGGATTGTCAGGGGGATTTGGATGATACTATGGGTATCCATGTTGCATATTGTTTTTATTATATCCATCATATAGAGGGTTTTAGTGAGATCTATCGAAACCCTATTTATTTCCATTCACCATTCCCACAGGTGGATTCACAATTCACATGGGTGGGTGAGGCATTTCAACTATCATCTTTGGAATACCCATATGGGTAGGTATCCTTTTATCCTGATCAAGTCTCTGAGAATTGTGTACCTATGGCCACTAATGTGCATGGATAACATTAATCATTATATGATGGTTCATCACAAATGTTTAGTATAGCCAAGCTAGTTATGATATCAATTTCCTCATGGATCAATCTATTATTTTCCCCCATCAATTTTTGTTTATGTATGGTGGCTAGTAAACCTTGTACTTGATCTCATAATTGTTGTTTAGTACATCATGTTTTCTCATATGGATTGGATGTATTTATTGAGTGTATTCTAAATACCTACTTGATGTTCCTGGAGAAGCAAAGCCAGTAGGGGCATTTAAGGTTCTTTCTCTACTAGAGTTGAGTTGATATTTTTCCCACTGACTTCTACGTATCCTTTTATTATAGGCCTTATTTGCATGGGTTTGACTCATCTCTTCCTCATAATGTCACTAAATGTCTTTTTGTGATTTTGAAGTAAAATATTCCTCATTGATGAAATACTTAAAGAATTTATCATTAGGTTCTCCTTATCTGTCAGGGAATCTTCTCTCCTTTTCAAAACCAGTTGGATTGTTTTGAGGGCTGCAACCTTGTGTTTGTTTTTTGTTCTATTTGGTTTTGTTCTTTTTTTAATTTAGTTCCAAATTTTCAATAGGATGTCCTTTCCTTAGAGATCTCCTGCCAAACATACATAGTTGAGGTTTTGATAATGTTAACCTCAAACTCCTGTTACTAGTTCTTATTGCTTCACAAGATATTTGATTTTCATTCATACACTTATATTGTTTTTGTCAGAGTCGCCAACTCTCTTCAAGGGGAACAATTGTAATGTATTATGGGTTTCTTCCACTAGTATGACTCATCTCTTCCTTGTAATGTCACTAAATGTCTTTTTGTGATTTTGAAGTAAAATATTCCTCATTGATGAAATCCTTAAAGAATTTATCATTAGGTTATCCTTATCTGTCAGTGAATCTTCCCTCCTTTTCAAAACCAGTTGGATTGTTTTGAGGACTGCAACCTTGTGTTTTTTTTTTGTTCTATTTGGTTTTGTTCTTTTTTTTATTATTTAGTTCCAAATTTTTAATAGGATGTCCTTGCCTTAGAGATCTCCTACCAAACATACATAGTTGAGGTTTTGAGAATGTTAACCTCAAACTCTTGTTACTAGTTCTTATTGCTTCGTAAGATATTTGATTTTCATTCATACACTTATATTGTTTTTGTCAGAGTTGCCAAATCTCTTCAAGGGGAACAATTGTAATGTCTTATGGGTTTCTTCCACTAGTATATTTATTTTATATTCTTCCCAAGAAGACTCGCCAATATGTTGGTTCCCAAATAACAGATTATAGTACCCTAAGAGTATGCCAAGATATGTATTCAAGTTTCACAAATGATTTGTCTAACTAAAAAAATGAACCAATATGGTTGTTATTCCCTACACTTTTAAGTTTTACCAAACCTAGGCGGGTGGACCTTATCAACACTTATCCTACTGAAAATAGTGATTCTTATGCAAATTACAACCTATAATTTTCCTAACTGGTCCAAATTGGCATAATATATTTGAACCAAATTAAATCTCCTATCCATACCCTAATTATACGTATGTTCTTTAAATGATTGAATATGAAATTTAATGACATTGAAAGATCAATGCCTTATTGTTATGTGGGAAATAAAGTCAATCCCTACTAAAATATTAAAGTATTACTTTGTAAGATAATTTTTAAATCCACTATTTGTGTTGATCTATCCTCTTTTCAATTCTTTAAATAGGATTAAGTTATCTATGTTACTATAAATTATCTACTTGAATCTAATCTCTACGTGGGAGAACCAATCAAATAAATTATATAAAGACCTCTATTTCTTCAACTGATTTGAGACACCCTTCATATCCAAATCTATATAACATAAAATAACTTATCATGCAAGATCATTCAAATGACCTTTAGTTACTTGAACTAAAACCACAAATAAATTGAATTCATAAGAGAAGATCCATAAAGCACAACATATTCATAAAAGAGAACTTGTATTATATCTTATATTTCTTCTAATCGATAATGTTTTTCTTCAACATTTGTATGCTTACTTATATAGCAAATATTTGAAAAGGTCATGCCTCTTCATAATGTCTTTTGAGCTAAACAAGAAGTTAACAAAATTATAAAACATGATAAAGGTTATGCTCTAATGAACCATAATTGGATTTGGGAAATTTGATTGAGGTACTCTTGTCATGAATAAGTATTTTCATCACCAATGATGTCTCTTATAGAGATCTCAATGTTGATCATCTTTTCTAGATGATTGTGGGTCTTCTTAAGTGCAGGGTCCTCATTCTTCACATCTTCTAAGAAATATGTAATTATTGACTTGCACTATGATATCCATTCATCCTACTTCCTTACACCTCCATCATCATTGAATAGTGGTGGTAAGATCACACATGCAACATCCAGGAACTCTTTGATTTCTGATTTTAGATCATCATATAAATCCTTATGTTTCTTCAACAATACTTGATCTTCATTGATGACTTCATTAGTTGGGATACTTCTGTTCTATATTTCCTAGAGTTTTTCTTCAAGCCTACCTCTTACTCTTTTATGTTTCTAGATGACATTAAAATTTATTGAGTGAGAAACCCAAATGTTTCAACCAAGAAGATAAAGTGGGCAAACCTTTTTTGAATTATTACAAAAGTTATTTCAAATTTGACATTTATCACTTGTGCTCTTAGTTGTTGGTTTTCCATCTTCAAATTTTTATTTTTATCCTTCCCATGAGACTCTTCTTCAAGCCTACCTCTTACTCTTTTATGTTCCTAGATGACATTAAAATTTATTGAGTGAGAAACCCAAAATGTTTCAACCAAGGAGATAAAGTGGGCAAACCTTTTTTGAATTATTACAAAAGTTGTTTCAAATATGACATTTATCACTTGTGCTCTTAGTTTTTGGTTTTCCATCTTCAAAACTATATTTTTATCCTTACCATGAGACTCTTCTTCTTGTTTCAATTCCTTAGGTGCTTCTTTCATCTAATCCTCCAAAGATTTAAATTCATGAATTAACCTTTCATTTTTCAACTTGTACATATCCCTTTTTTAACTTAAATATTGTATTTGAGCTTTATTGAACTTGGTTATGTTCACACTGAGATCTATAGTAATCATGGGGTCAACTTCCTCAACTTTGAGTGTCATGATATCCCCAAAGGAATTCCTTGTGTCAATGATATTTTGCTTCTTATGTGGTGGGTATAATGCCCATATCAACATAGACTTCTCATCAGGGTTGTATCATGACCCGATGTATACCTAATCTACAACCTCTGGATTCAATTTATGTTGTGTATCCCCACTATGTATAAAACAATAAAAAAATTAGTGCAACACTCAGATCCCATCCTAGGAATATCATTACACCCGCTTCCTGCAATAATTTCCTCCCCCTCCCTGGAGTCATTATACTCATCTTTGTATCAATATCAATTTTAAGCTCTTGCAACAATTGGGCCTCATTAGTAGGTGTGATATCAATTATTTTTCTCCTTAGAAACCCTCCCTTATACTTGTATAAAAATGATCTAAATTATAAAGTTTTAATGAATTCATTATTTTAAATGAACTTGTTGAAATCCAATTGTCTTGCATCATCATATGCATTTCACAATAGCTCTCCTATTTCCTCTTCCCTTTTTAGAGGAGCATGACACTCTTCAATTTTGACTTAAGGAATTTGATCAAACTGACCCCTATGAATATCCTTCTCAATCTGTGGTGCATCTTCATTAGAGGACCCTTCACTAGCAGAGGGCAAAAGCTGAACTTACTGCATTTCCTTCCACTTTTGCTTCATTTCAATGTTGTAATTATATATGGTTTTTGTTTCTTCTTGTTCATCCATATTTTTTATGATATCATCATGGGTAAATAACACACAAGTGTATCTACTCAAGCTCTATTCCTTTATAATATAACTAATGAATCCTTCAAGGTCAAAGCTTTTTCTAGGTGCCCCCCTTCTCACATTAAAATGTGTCATTTTATCTCAAATAATATCATATCCAT
Source organism: Chamaecyparis obtusa (assembly GCA_027943335.1). NCBI lineage: Eukaryota > Viridiplantae > Streptophyta > Pinopsida > Cupressales > Cupressaceae > Chamaecyparis > Chamaecyparis obtusa. The sequence continues at coordinate 130,286 of BSBK01012663.1, forward strand.
CAGTGGAAACCATATTAAATCATCCAAAGAGTAGAGTACCCAACATGAGTGATTGTCTTCCATACGAGCTTAGATTCATAAATCTAGGAAACTCCAATTGTCTTACAATCTCTAAGTATGCCAAACTGTTTGGCACGATTTTTGGGAGTAGGAAAGGAGTGTCTTCAAATACATACAACCTAATCATTGTACAATATTTGAATGAATACAATTCCCCCCAGTTATGGTTAACCTTTTGTCTTTCATCATACTCATGAGGTCTCATAAACCTCTTTATCTTAGGAGACAATGAGTAATCACATGGATGATTAAAAAAACTATTCAATTTTTTAACAAATAATTCCTCTAAATACACATAATTGGATTGTGCATATCTACTATTCCAAACTGACATCCACATCTGCACGGGCTTAGATTGGTTTAGATTATCTCTTTATACAATTTTAAGTTCCTCTAGTCACATTCTAATTTCTTAATTAACACACAATATCATGTGCATAAGAATAGAGTAATTTTTGAAGTATATGCATGAAGGGGTAATTACCTTTGGCAACCTTTAGCCATATAGAAATCATTCTTGCTACATAAGAAGCATAATCAAATGGCCAACCATTATGGCTCTGCATATTTGCTGAAACTACAATTGGAACAATAGACATGAATTCAGGGGCATCCATACCCAAGACATGACTAGTTGAATAATAAGTGCATTAAAGATGTTTCTCAAATAGTTCTACATGAAATGAAGGCTCTTCACTATCTTCAAATTTGCAAGGTCATTTTCATTCACTCTATGTCTGTGTAAGGGAAGTCTCCATCTTTTATAAGTGGTATCCATTTTGGTGTATTCATTCATGAGGTCCTCATGGTTTAGCTCATGATCACACATGTCATCCAAGTCAAACACAATATAAATATATTATCTAGTGATTGGTAAAAATGGTTCACCTTGAGCATTGCAAATTTCTCTAGTTGTCAGATTATAGTGTTTCGCCAAGAATTGTAGCAAGTCAACATTTATGAAGACATTTGGGACTGCCAGTTTTCCTAAGTTAAACTTCCAAGGATTACATACTAGCTCATGCATGAAATAGTGAAAGGAGAGAACCGCAAATAAGCATAGGATCCCACACAATAACAATACCACTAGAGGCAACTTGTGCATCACTTATAAGGAAATTAATTGCAAGCCAAATGTAGTTAGCTATAGGTTGGAAGGTAGCTTGATTCATTTAACTTCCTGGATCGGGAGGATATTAATCTTATTATCAAGGATACAATTGTTAAGAGGTTTCTATTTTGAGGGTGTATGCAAATTAGTTGGATACTATTCTAAATGATGAATTAACTAATAAAATGGTTAATAAATCTATCTAATAAGCAAACTACAATGAAGAATGCAATAACAAATGAAACCAAATTAACAATTTACCTTCACCTAAAAATGCAGCTTGTCTCCATTGTCCTCCTAGCTTTGATTTCTTAAAGATGTTGAGCTCTCAGATTTCCAAATGAAGCTCTTTCCCAAGATGATCCCAAAGTGTGGAGATTGAATAAAATGAGTGCACAATTAAAACTTGATTATGCAAATATGGTGGATGAAATGCAAATGATGGGATGATAATATGGATGCTTGGATGCTTGATTGCTTGGATACTTGAATGCTTGTTCTCAAAAATACCTATTAGCTTTCAAATGGAAAATGAGGCTCCTTTTATAGATTTTTGGAGGATCTAGGCCTAGGTGGCAGAATCCTACGGTTGAGAATGAATGGTGGAAGATCCTAGGGCTAAAATTGACTTGGTTGAAGGAGTTGAGAGAAAGGGGGATGTAGTTGGAATGTGAGAGAAAGAATAGGGATGATGTTCCTCTCACATTGACATGGAGGAGAAGAAGGTGGAAGGGAAAGACACATGTCAAGTGTCTCACAAAAACCAGAGAGATAAAGAGGGAGAGACCTTTTCCTCATGAGGACTCTTTGCACAAGTGTCCTATGAGTCACCCTTGACCCTTAGAGGTGGCTTGAGAAGCCCCTTAGGAATAGGGAATGTCTCTTGACTTGATTGTTGAGAGGACAAGTGGTCATGAGACCAAGTCCTATGAGGCCACATAGCCCTTAAGAATAGGACATGTGTGGGTGAGGATAAATATGAATAAATAATTAATAATAATTATTTATCTTAGCCAAGGTGATGTGTCAGGTGACTAGGTGGATGAAGTGGACTAGGGGATTTAGTCATATTTAGGTGATTGTGTATTTAATTAAATCACTTTAATAGACTTTTTAGAAGACTTAGGATATAGAATTAGACTATAGTGAATTTATTAAATAAATTGAATAATTTACTTAATAAATAGAGAAAACAAATATTAATTAAATAATAAATATTTAATTAATTTATCAAGTCAATAGTAATTAAATAATAAATATTTAATTAATTAATGAAGCCATTTTTAGGTGTATACATTTTGCCCCTCTTTGAAATAATGTGCTAGTCACATTGTTTCAAAGAAAAATCAAGCATTTTTGCCCCTGCCCCAGACAATGTCTCAGACGACCTATGGATGCCCCCTCGAGAGATTGAGTGAAAAAAAAGATTATTTGAATTTTGTAAAAATATTATTATTATTATTATTTTTTGTATGGGGTTGTTCAATCAATCTCACGAACGAACGGTAGGAAATATGGATGAAAACGGGAGATAGGGTCCACACACCAAGCACATCGGGTCCACAAGCTATAATTACGGCCAAGGGGTCCACAATAGGCTCATTGTGCACACTTGTCATTTGGAGATTAGAGCGCGAGAGAGAAAAGAGCAGAGCCGCTAGGATGTCGTTCCCCTTGTCAGATCACCGCTTCGAGAGAGTCAGACGCTTCTAACGACCACCCGATTCAGGTGAACAGGTAGGTGACTCGATCCTGCTTTGTATTTCCATGATTTGATGCATGTTTGATTAGATTTAGAACATGTTTAGGGTAGATTAAATGATAGATTAGAGTAGGAATTTTATTTTTTTAAGGCGTAGGATGAATGCGCAGTTTCAGCGCATCAATGCGCAGCAACTATGGACGTTTGTGCAGAAAATCAAAGTGTCTGCACATTCGTTAGGGAGATTTGCGCATTCATACTAGGAGAATAACAGTGTTGCGCAAGCATATAATAAAAGTGTGCATAGATACTTGTTGCGCATTTGTGAGGAAAAGCTGCGCAAATGGTCATTAAAAGTGTGCATATGTATAAAACTGCGCAAATGCCTAGAAATATTGCACAAATGTGGATGAAGACTGCGCATCGGTAAAAACCTGCACAAAGGTGAAAGAAAGTTGCGCATGCATGTTTCAATGCTGTGCATATGTTTAGGTGGTAGAAGTTGGTCATAATAGATAGTCAATTAGGTCAAACTTGATGTCGATAAGTCGATTTGATCTGTCGGTAGTTGATTGTGATCGATTTGATCAAGATTGGCAACATTGTAGCATGTTCGCTAGTTAGCCAGTCTGAAATAGATAATTGATAGAATCATCTGTTGAAACACATGATAAACATGTTTGAAATTGATTTGATAGGATAGATAGATTGATACATCAGTTTATCAAAATCTGATAGGTTGATTGTTGTTGACATGAATAGGAGGATATCACAGATGTTTTGATGTCACGGGAGAGATATCCCGTCACATAGAACCTGAGACCAGCATTATCAGAGACAGAGAGACTGGTGATAGGAGCATCAGGACTGTACCATGTGATTTACACGCCCAAGATTCGGGTGAATCTGAGCATGATGACCGCATTAGCTGAGAGATGGCACTCAGAGACGAGTACATTTCATCTTCCAATAGGGGAGATGACAGTGACACTAGAGGATGTATATCGCATCCTCCGGCTTCCCATCATAGGAGAGTTAGTGCAGTATGATCGACACGACAGAGTCACAGAGTGCAGAGCCGTCTTTGGAGATGATGACATAGAGGATGGGGAGATTAGCTGGGAGGAGATGGTCAACATGTATGACCCTCTTCCAATGGTTCTAGCAGGCGCTATTGGGGGATTCATATGCCCGGATCGGAGGTCACACGGATTTGCAGTTGGGTGGGGCCGGACATTACAGCGGGTGATGGAGGGGACCCGATTTGCTTGGGGTGTGTGTTTATTAGCACACTTATACCATGATTTACATCAGGTGGTGTACCACGGGAGTGCATCTCTATCAGCAGGGGTGACACTACTCCATGTTTGGGCATGGGAGCACATTGCAGTGACCAAACCATTGGCGATTCGGTTCCGGGGTGCAGGGCAGCCCTATATTCATTTGTACTCCTCAGTTTTGTCTCAGGCAAAATTGGGACATTTAGAGTTTTGGCGCTACACTTTTGACACACTAGACACAGTGACATGGAGACCCTACCTAGGGTGCGAGCCATGGGATGATGAGCGGCAACTTGGTTTTTGTTTTGAGGCGCGATGGCTGATAGGGCGGACGCCCTTTATTATTGAGAGACAGCTGGTTAGTTGGGTTCTGCGATAGTTTGGTAGGATACAGGGTATGCCCCAGGGAGTGACCGAGTTTGCACGGACACATTAGGAGAGATGAGATTGGGGGCCCATGGCATCATTTGATGTTGCGCAGCAGGAGTTTTTGGATGCACCATACTAGGCATAGTCCATGAGACAAACAGTGGTTGACCCTGGGATGACTACGGATTTAGAGCAGTTTTTGAGAGATCATCTTGTGCCATGGATTACAGATCTAGTAGCGAGACCTCCAGAGAGAGATCCGGTAGATAGATGTCAGGGGAGGCAACGAGGTCAAGATAGGAGGGGATGAGGGAGAGGAGGAGATAGAGGAGGAGATGGAGGTGGTGGAGATGGTGGCGGAGATGGAGGGAGAGTTGGCCCACAGATGAGAGGAGGTGGAGTGAGGCAGAGGGGACAGGGACAGAGACAGCCGCTAGCATAGCTAGCTGCAGGAGTGCCATTACAGGTACCAGTCATGCAGGTACAAAGACCAGTGGCTGCAGTACAGATACCAGTTGATGCAGTACAGGCACAGGGGCAGGCACAGGTTGATGTGGCTCAGGGTGGCAGACAGGATGAGCCAGATGTGGAGATGCTAGATATACAGGCACAGGCTGAGCAGGCAGACATGGACATCGGGGGACAGGATCCCTATTTACACAGAGATGCTGCAGAGGAGGAGCCTGATATTGACGCACTGCTAGTTCGACTAGCAGTTATCTAGGTAGAGGCAGACCGGGTTCCAAGTCTGGAGAGATAGATTGAGAGGATGGGCAGACAGATGGATGTGCTGTGGGTAGAGAGAGATTCAGCTGTGGAGAGACTCGGGGAGTCAGAGATGCTGCTAGATGAGCTATAGAGGACTGAGGACCTAGGTCCTCATGGGGATATCATGAGAGCCATGATTCATGTCGGGAAGGAGATATCCTACTGGCGAGAGGCATATAGACAGGCAGTCCCGAGAGATCAGTGGATCGGGAGCTATAGAGAGAGCTCAATTGGCATCAGATCAGCTGCATATGAGCGACAGGCACCAGCTGGCAGTGGAGGGGTATCATCACGTCCTTCCAGAGCACCGACAGGTTCAGGAGGTTAGGGTGGATCCTCAGCATCAGGGAGTGCAGCAGCACAAGGCCACATTGCATCCCGTAAACAGCGACATACAGAGTCTGGAGGCAGTGGTTCATAGATTTGTGAGAGATCATTGTATACACTATTGTATCATTATGATTCATTGTATTATTACATTTTGACTTGACAGACATATTGACTATAGACACATTGTTATTGATTTATATCATTGGACATTCGGATTTTTTGTTGTGTTATGGATTGTATGTGATGTAGTTTTATCATGATTTATATACATGTGCGTACTGACATATGCAGGATGTGATGATGTACTTTTAGATGCATAAAATGTATGTCTTAGAATGCAAAATGATTTATATGTATGTTTTGATTTTGTTAATGCTTAATGGTTAATAATCATATGATGGTGACATAAATGCACATCTTAAACGAATTTGTTAATGCTATGTGATTATCAATGCAATATTTGTGATGAACAATGTGGATAATGAATAATAAATAAATGATATAATGCAAATGATATCTAATGTAATAAATGATAATGTACCTAAGATAATTTAGATGTAGTAACGGATAACATGATAAAAGAAAATGAGATGAAATGATAGCTATGTTTTATGATCAAATTATATATAAATGAACACTCCTAATGAAGATAAATTATGTCTCTAAATGATTTAAGTGTTAAATGCAAAAAGTCATAATATGTGTGGTTTGTCCAAATGTCCTCAACTTAAATAACAATGTATCTGACACAAGAAGAATAGACTAAGAAAATAGATAACCTAATAAGAAAGGTAACCTATAAATCCCTATAAAAGGAGCACTGATATGCAAATCTAGGAAATGGTATAATGCAATGCAAAAAATGAAATATGAAATGAGTATCTCCACAACTTCGTGTAACATCTTAGAACTTCATAATAACTGGAATTTGATTTTCATCATGGAGCTCATTGTGTTGCAAGAAAATGCAAGCATCATGGTATAATTAAACCAGGATGACCTAAGCACTTTTTGCATGGAGTTTAATATTGCAAACTTGACAAGCATCTAGGTATAATTGAACCGAGATGACCTGAGTTTCGTTTGCGTAACAAACAAGGAATATTTCCCCCTCAATCAAGGAACACATATTTGGAGTCGAGGTATGCGATGGCGTATCACCATAAATAGTATTTGCAGAGCAACATGATGTTTATGTTGTTCATACTATGAAATGGATGAAGGCAAGTACACACAGACACCCCAAATTATTGGATCCTTTGATTTCATTAGAAAATACCCCTCAAATAGCAATCAAAGAAAATACCATGCTCCATCCCGGCTATTCTAATCAATGACATATGGGAGTTTCAAACTCATGTCAAAAGATATCCCAGAATAGCATAGGAAACATGATAACAATGAAATCCAGATATGAATGCATAATCTACAACAAACCAGTCTAACATGCCTGTCATGAATATACATTTCTTTTGCCAAAAAGATTGATGTGGGACATGTTGATCAATTCAAGTGATGATGTATAGTCAAGATATATAGATAAGTGGTCATGTGTCAAAGAATAGATCATAGATTTGGATTCAGCATGAAGATATCATTGTAAAAGGACATTTGATTGTGTCTACTTGCTTGGTGAAAATAACTCCATTATGTCCTCTAAGAGTCACGACTATCATAGATCCACTTCCCAAACTAGGTCAAGGACATGCCCCCAGCTAGGTGATGGACTGACTTATTATGGATGAAGAAAGACACAACAAGACTAGGATGAAGACCCTAACAAAAGATCAAGCTATGATCGGATTTTATTATGGATAAATACAAGGAATGGTGCATGAACTGGCCATTTTATTATGATATATACATGGCGGGGATGAGGACTGACTAACTATTTTATTGTGGATATATACAATGAATAGACACACTAAAAGAAGCCTAATAGATAAAGGAGCCAACTTGTCACATATAATGCCTATTTCCAGGTTTTCACCATATGTTTTTATTGCAGTTTTTCTTTTGATTTTGTGATTTTTATTTTTTTTTGTATTTTTTTCTTATTATTTTTTATTTACAGAATATATATACAGCCTATATACATGCCCCTTGCATTGGGATTTCAAGGATAAAACTTCTTGAGATGGATACTGTTAAGAGGCTCATCCAAGGGATCCCCTTCAGGTGTAGATAACTGATAAGCTCCAGAACCATAGACTGTTATGACCACAAAAGGTCCTAACCAATTAGGTTCGAACTTACCCTTCTTTTCACGATGTTGTTGATTCTTTGGATTTTCTCGAAGGACTAAGTCACCCAATTGAAAGTCTCTAATCTTTACCTTGCTGTTGTACTGACGGGACAGACGCTGCTGATAAACTTTCAAATGATCATAGGCACGCTGACGACGTTCATCTAGGAGTTCCAATTCAGTCAAGTGTGCAACTCTATACTCTTCATCAGGAATTAAATCTTTAAGAGTAACACGAAGTGAAGGCAACTCAACCTCAAGGGGCAGGACTGCTTCAGATCCATAAACAAGGGAGTATGGAGTGGCTCCAGTAGGAGTACAGATGGAGGTGCGGTAAGCCCATAAGGCAGGATTAAGTTGAAGATGGCAATCACGACCAACGTCATTGACAATCTTTTGTAGGATTTTAACAATTGTTTTATTTGACACCTCAGCTTGGCCGTTTCCTTGAGGATAGTAGATGGTGCAATAGTTGTGGGTAATGTGGAATTTGGCGCACAGTTCATCCATGTCCTAATTTTGGAACTATTTCCCATGATCAGTAATGAGATACATAGGTATACCATATCTGCAGATGATATAGTTTAAGATAAACATGGATATTTGTTTCCCTGTGGCGGTAATCAATGGAACGGCCTCAATCCATTTAGTGAAGTATTATGTGGCAGTGAGGATCCATTTGTGACCATTGGAAGATGGAGGATTGATAGCGCCCACGAGGTCGAGTCCCCACCGACTGAATGGAAAATTAGTTGTAAAAGGATGTAACCCTTGTGTTGGAGCATGGATAAGGTTTCCATGTATCTGACATTTCTTGCATGCCCTAGCAAAATGAAAGGAATCTGCTTCCATGGTAGGCCAATAATAACCCATACGCATGAGTTTCTTAGCCAAAGAGGGACCACTCGAATGTGTCCCACAAATACCTTCATGTACATCCCATAAGGAAAGTTGAGCTTCATCATATTCGAGACATCGTAGGAGAGTACCGTCAAAACCTCGCTGATAAAGGGTGTCGGATAGTAAAATATAGCGGGAGGTTTGGCGGAGAAAAGTTTGTTTTTGATTGCGGGATAGGTCGGGAGGTAAAGTGTTATCTTTGAGGTAAGAATAGATCTTTCCATAGGTTGGGGAGTCATGTCCAATCAGATGACATATAATACTCGTATCAGGGTCATCATATGAAGGACAAGTCAGGGATTCCACCAAGAACTCAAAACGGGCCTTGGTATCTTCGATATCAAATAAAGAAGCAATCGTTGCCATGGCATCAGCAGCCTTGTTTTCGTGCTGAGGAATCTACTCAAAAGTGATGACAAAGAAATACTTTTTAAAGTCATCCACCATACGTTTATATGGCAATAACTTATCATCTTTGGTCTGGTAATCATCATTAACCTGGTTAACAATCAGTTGAGAATCTCTGTAGACATTTATTTCAGATACATTCCATTGTAAAGCCATTTTTAACCCAATCAGCAAAGCCTCATATTCTGCCACATTATTAGTGCAAGGAAATAACAACTTGAAAGATTTTGGAATAGTGTATCCTTGTGGCGTGATAAAAAGTATACTAGCTCCTGAACCCTGTTGAGTGTATGAGCCATCAAAGTATAATTTCCATGTTTGTGTGGACAAAGCTAAGATATGAGCATCAGGAAACTCTGTGTGTATAGGTTGGTCATCCATTAATGGAGCATCAGCTAGTTGATCTGTGATCACTTGACCTTTGATAGCCTTCCTATCTACATATTCAATATCAAACTCACTAAGCAACATGACCCACTTAGCCAACCTGCCTGTCAATGTAGTCTTGCTTAACAAATACTTTAAAGGATCAATCTTTGCAATAAGCTGAGTAGAATGTGACAACATGTAATGTCACCACTTTTGTGAAGCAAAGACAATAGCCATACATGCTCTTTCAATAGGAGAATAGTTTAACTCATATCCCACTAGAGTGCGACTGATGTAGTAAATGGCTTTTTCTTTTCCTTCATGATCTTGCTGAGCAAGAAGAGCACCTAGTGAGGCTGTCGTGGCTGAAATGTAGAGCAAGAGTGGCTGGCCTGGAATTGGTGACATCAGAGTTGGAGGATTCACTAGATACTACTTGATTTTATTGAAAGCTTCCTCACACTTATCATCCCATTGGAATAAGATATTTTTATGCAGCAAATGTTGAAAAGGATGACTGCGATCTGCTAATTGAGAAATAAATCTTCGGTTTGATTGAAGACGCCCCTGTAAAGATCTTAGCTGACTGATGTTAGTGGGGGAAGCCATCTCCAATATTGCTTTAACCTTTTCTGGATCTACTTTGATTCCTTTAGCTGAGACAATGTACCCTAACAGTTTGCCAGATGTGACCCCGAATGCACATTTCTTTGGATTGAGTCGAATCTGATATTTTTCCATCTGGGTGAATATTTTATCTAACACTCTCAAATGACCAACTCTGTCTTTGGATTTTGCTAAAATGTCATCAACATAATCTTCCATGATGGTATGCATCATGTCATGGAAGATCGTGGTCATGGCTCTTTGGTAAGTTTCTCCAGCATTTTTGAGGCCAAAAGGCATTACATTCCAACAGTATGTACCCCACAGACAAGTAAAAGCAGTTTTTTCCTGATCTTCCGGCGCAATCTTGATTTGGTTATAGCTAGAAAATCCATCCATTAATGATAACATCTCATGCCCAGCTGTTAGGTCAACAATCATATCAATATTTGGCAAAGGGAAGTCATCTTTAGGACAAGCTTTATTTAGATCTCGAAAATCAATACAAATCCTGATAGACTTGTCTGGTTTTGAAACTGGGACAATATTTGAAATCCACTCAGCATAATCAATAGCCCGAATGAATCCAACATCTAGGAGCTTTTTCAATTCTTCTTTCACCATTAGAGCAATGTGAGGATGCATTTTGTGGAGCTTCTGCTTAACTGGTTTTACACCTGGTTTGATAGATAAATGATGCATAATGAGATTGGGGTCCAAACTAGGCATATCAGCATAGGACCAAGCAAAGTTGATTTGTCGTTCTCTGAAGAATTTTGCAAAAGCTTCTTTCTCTGATTCTGTCAAGGATGCTGCTACCTTGAGGATGCGTGGAGACTCCTCTGTTCCAATGTTAAGTGGTACTATCAGTTCTTTAAGAATGGCAGATTGCTCTCGATCTAGATAGTTTGGAAGAGTGTCAATCCTTCCATCGTCAGGCGCCTCAGAGAGGTTTTCACCATTAGATGCATCTTTTCTTTTTACTATTTTTGGATCTAATACTGCCACTGAGTGGTTTTCACCATTAGATCTGCTGATTATTTTTATATTTTTATGACTGAAAGGATTGGCACTCTCTCCAAAATAGGCCATGTCATTGAGTTCTATTGGAAATCCTAACTTGTGATCCCCTGGTGGTAAATGATCCCTGATACCAAGATAGTCAATGATTGCATCATCATTATGGAAGACATCAAGTTCTAGGTGATCGGGAGAATTCCAATCAATAAGGTCAGGACGGACAAGGGGCATTGGATCACTTGGGTTGGTTTCAAAAGTAGAGATGGTATTGATGGAAAAGTTGTCAAGGTTTATGATAGTATCAGCGAGGTCTATTTCCATACTCTCATCTGAATTATCTGTCACAAGATAATGGTCACTTCGCTCACGAGCAACACGAGTAGTATTACGTGGGACCAACCTAGTGAGTCACTCATTGAACTCTCACCCTCATGGTAATTGTTACTATATTGATGGACAACATCGACTCCTATGTCTTCAGTACCATCAGATAAGGAATCCCATTCATAATCATTAGAATTAGAATCATCATTATCCTCAAGTCTATCAATGATTCTTTGAGCTATCCTTTGTTTTTCTGGATCTACATACATGCCATGCTTTCTGAATTGTAAGGCAGGAGCTTTAGATGTCTCATGAAAAGGTGGCATTTTTTCTTTTCCTTTTGTTTCTTGTGATCCTTCTCCCTTATATCCTAATCCTGTAGTGTCTCGTTGATAATTAGGATTTTGCAAAATTGGTTTTATAACACCTTCTCTTTGTAACCCTAGAGGTCCAGCACCTTGATATCCCATCTTTTGTAGCAAAGTATACCCTTTTCCATAGACATCAGGTGATATATAATCATGTTTAATATCATCTTCAATTTGATGTGTCTTAAGCCAATAATTTGCATTACGCTCAGCTGCCTCTTTGGATATTGTGCCCCCACTTATAAATGTGTTATAAACAAGTGTGGAAGGGGGTTCTGATTGTTGTTTAGTGATCAAAGACCTACCATATGATTTAGGAGATAAAGGTAACTCAGTGATGCAAAGAGCTTGACCTAAAGTATATTCTCCCATACTTCTCTCTTTGATATCTATCTTGATCCCGTCTGATTTAGAAGTTGATGCTATATTACTAGGGTCACCAGGTGTAGTTGTAGAAGATCCAGTACGATTATTGGGAACCAAAGAATCAAAAATCTGTACATTGCTACAATATTGAAAAGGATTGGAATCTCCTTTGACAGTGATCTCCTGACCATTGTGAGGAAATTTTATACATTGATGATAAGTTGATGGCATAGCTTGCATGGAATGAATCCATGGTCTTCCCAAAAGAATATTATAAGCAAGATCCATGTCCAGGACTTGACAAGAGACATCTTTGACAATAGGACCGATTCTAATTGGAAGAACAACGGACCCCTTGGATGATCGCTCTTCCTCATCATAGGCTTTTATTGTGATTTTCTTTTTTGGATCAACGACATTTTCAGAAAATCCCAATGCAAGGACCAACTTTAACGTGCAAATATTCAAGCCAGCTCCCCCATCTATTAATACTCTTTTAATCTTGTGATTCTAGACAAGGACTTCGATATGTAAAGGAGCATTATGAGGTTGGGTAATGGCTAAATCATCATTTTCAGTAAAGGACAAATAGTGTGGGGTCATTAAATGGCCTACCATAGCTTGAAATTGATCAGGATCTAGAGTTGTTGGAACCTGGGTCTCTAAGAGAGCTTTTTCAAGGATATCTTTGTGAGATGGAGAAAGACGCAAAAGCTCTAAGATGGATATCTGGGCCGGTGTCTTTTTGAGCTGTTCCAAAAGATTGTACTGGTTGGAAGTATTGGGTATGGACTTTGGAACATAAACGGACTTGTTGTGAGTAGTGTTTGGTTTAGACTGGACTCCTTGGAGAGTAACCTTGGCTTGAGCATGAGTAGTAGCATGGATTGGTTGACTCTCTGATTTTCCCTTTATGGTAATAACATTGGCATAATATGCAGAAGGATGACGGTTAGAAATGTTACCAACATATCTATAGGGTGTGTTATTATAATTGGATTGGTTGTCACCCTTATTGTTGGAAGAACCTCCCTTTTCATGCTTAGGAAGTGGATCTTTGAATGCCGTATGTGATTCATTCGAGACATGTCCATCAACACTAATTTCACCGCTTTCGATTAAGTCTTGGATCACATTTTTAAGTCTTTGACACTCATTAGTTATATGTCCTTTTCCTCTGTGGAATTCACAATAATCATTTCCATTCGACCAAGAAGGCTTCACTCTAGGTTCATAATCTTTCGGTTCAGGAAGCGTGATGAGTTTCTTGGTGATTAACTTCCGTAATGCTGATTCGAGAGATTCCCCTAAAGGAGTAAAGTTTCTTCGAGGTGAGATAAAAGGCAATCTTGGTTTAGGTGAATCTTTGGTGGTATTTTGACTTGCCGACTGATTGTTGTATGTAGCTTGAGTAGCGTTGGTCGTACTTGTGAGATTTAGAAGAGGTTTTGTTGGTTGGACATTACGATTATCAACAATTCCGTCATTAACAATGTTTTTGTTTTTATTCCAATATTTCAATTTGTCATTGTTGGAATTGGAGTTATAAGCGTTGGAATTGGAATTTGAGGATCCAACATTGTCTTTGGAATAAAGTTTTATCTCACCTTTTCGGACCATGGCTTCCTCAATCTTGATACCATTTTCTATGAGCTTATTGAAATTTGGTGGACATTGCAATTGTAACCTATAACTCATTTCTGGTGTAAGGTTATGCACAAAAATATCCATCTTTTCTTGTTCAAGAATTGTTCGTGGATATTTAGAAAACAATTGACGCCATCTTTGCAAAAAAGTAAGGAAAGGTTCTCCATTCTTTTGATGTGCATTGCAAAGATCAAGCATAGTGACCTCATGTTTGATGTTATATGAATAATGAGTCACAAATTTGTCAAGAAGCTCATTGAAAGATTTGATGCCCGGGGGAAGTTTGGAGAACCATTCCATGGCTTGTCCTCCTAAACTTTGCTGAAATAGTCGCATAAGATAAGTGTCATTGTGAGCGACTTCAATACAAGCAGCACAAAACTCACGAATATGGTCTTGTGGATCCGAATTCCCTTTGTATTTGTCAAATTTTGGTACCTCAAAATGAGGAGGGAATGGAATCATTGCTAAATTCTTATCAAAAGGATAAGGACATATATCATCCAAAGAATACTTCTTAGTTGATGATCCAGTTTGAATATCATGAATTTGTTGTTGAAGCATCTGGATTTGTTGTAGGACGAGATCCAAAGATAATGTGTTTCCTTGCGAGTTTTGGGAAACATTACATTGTCGAGTATGTTGAGGATCATTGGAATGCTAATTATTTTGAAAAACATTCTGTTGTTGATCACTATGGGACGCATTGGATTGTTGATTGATTTCCTTTGCTCCATGAGGATCTTGAGAACCTTTGAGGATATCTTGATTTTGTGTAGGAGGTGGTTCTCTAAGATTGGTAACATCAAAATCACTCGGTAACTTATCTCCTTGTTGAGCAAGCATGAGGAAATACATCTCTTTATCCAAGCCTATAAGTCATTCCATGACTTGTAAAAATTTAGGATCTTGTGCAGCATCCCTAAGTTCCTCATCAGTAGGTTCGTCATCAAATGTGAGAGGATTAGTTTTATTAGGAGGCTGTTTGGGCCAAGGATTCTCATCATTGCTGTTATTGCCTTCCATTTTGTCTAGGGATTCTGGATTAATAGGTTGTTTGAGTTTCTGAGATTGAGTTTGAACCATAAAACGGATGAAAATGATTGCGGAAAAGAAAGATTCTTGATAAAAAGATATGGAGAATGATTGGTAGAAAAGATATGATAAGTATTGAAAATTGGGGTCAAGAAACAATAATCTAAGTAAGCTTGATGGCTAAGGATGATATATCCTAATATGATAAGCTCACCAAGATCAAAGTCTGATTGATAAGGTAAATCTTCAACACCACACTGAAAATTTTAAGATTGGAAGAAAGTGATTTGTTGACTCTTGAGGAAGGAATGATGATGAAAAGTGATGAAAGTGGTCAAATTAGAAATCAGAGGTCTATGTAACGTAACTGTTTTTCCAGAATCTTGCTGAAGACAAAAATGGGTATTTGAAAAAGTGATTTTGAAAATCCAAAAGCCTATGAAAATGCTCTCTGTTGTAAATGCGCTGCAACAAATGCGCAGGACAGTGTAATATATGCGCAGTAAAATGAAACAAATGCACAACAAATTTTGACAGATGCGCACTGATAAATTCAAATGTGCAATAATTTTGAATGTATGCGCAGGTTGTCAAATTTTTGATGATTTTGCTGTTTTGATGATAGGGAATTTTTTTTTGTTTTGTTTTAGTTTTTCTGATGTTTTCTGGTTTTTGGCAAAGTAAAAATGCATAAACACACACACGCAAGAAAAAGATGACTTTGATCTAATTTAATCTAGTATGAATGCATAAACACGCTTACAATCCTAAGGTTGGCAAGGACGATATCTACTGAATCCCCACTAGGATAATAAAATCCAGCCATGCAAATCCACAATGGACAGCCTAGGAACTTGGAGGCACGGGCTCCTCCTTACAGTGCACTCACTTCTCAGGCACACCAAGTTTCGAATTCAATGGGTCATTACTTCCCAAAGAACTGCTATCTCTACTATGAACCGTGAGTAATGTGGGGTGTCTTCACGAGCTTGGGTGACTCCTTGAGCCAACAGATAGAAGGTTTTTCGCCACTAAACAAAAGTTGTTAATAAGGACATCCGTTCAGGTGGTTGTGATCAAGTCATTTTCCCAATTAAGGGGGCTCTCCCAATCCTTTCAAAGCAAGGCTTTCACCTCTACTAAGTAGGACTTTAATGCACCACTGGGGTACTGGAGGAGATTTTGGTTGCCACAACGAATTCACACCTGTCTAATGTGAGACTAATCACACTAGCATTTTTTATATACCGGTTTGGAAGGGCTTGGCTTTAGCCTATTACCGGTTGGGTTGTTCCTTGGGGTGAGTACCTCTTTTCCCACCAAAGACCGCCCTCTTAAAATTATAACAATTTCTCTTACACCCAAGATCCACGAATGGCGAGGGGAGAGGATACGTTGTTATAATTTTGGGATTACAATTATGCTATTAAGCAAAACACAACAGACACGTGAATCAATGCTAAGGAAAACACACAAAGCAAAAACATGTCGTATTTTAAGCCCAAATGAGATTATAGTCTATTTTGCAAACCCCTTGGCAATCTGCAAATCAAATTGTTAGAAAAATGTTTTTAGCAATGGGGTCTTAAAAAATTACGTCCTGCAAAACAGCATAAAAAAAACTACCAGAACGAATAGACACTCGTCAAAATGTTAGCTAAAAATAAATCTAATAGAAAATTGAATCTTTCTACAGAAACTGATAAATGCGCAGAACAGTGTGATATATGCGCAGTAAGTATGGATGTATGCGCAGGAATGATGTATGCGTAAGACAGTTTAATGAATGCGCAGCCTGGTGGAATGTATGTGCAGTTACTATGGATGTGCAATGAAAATGAATAAATGCGCAGGAAAAGCGGACAAATGCGCAACAATTATAACAGAGAGGAAAACAAATGAAAATTTTATGCCAGAGAATGGATGCGCAGCGAAAATGAATAGATGCGCAGGAATCGTGAACGAATGCGCAGAAAAAACCTGTAGAAAAACCTGCACACGGAAAACTAAAAATTGAAAGTGAAAAGCCCGGATGGGCCCTCCTTCTAGCGCCAAAAAAATGTATGCAAATTAGTTGGATACTATTCTAAATGATGAATTAACTAATAAAATAGTTAATAAATCTATCTAATAAGCAAACTACAATGAAGAATGCAATAACAAATGAAACCAAATTAACAATTTACCTTCACCTAGAAATGCAGCTTGTCTCCATTGTCCTCCTAGCTTTGATTTCTTGAAGATGTTGAGCTCTCAGATTTCCAAATGAAGCTCTTTCCCAAGATGATCCCAAAGTGTGGAGATTGAATGAAATGAGTGCACAATTAAAACTTGATTATGCAAATATGGTGGATGAAATGCAAATGATGGGATGATAATATGGATGCTTGGATGCTTGATTGCTTGGATGCTTGAATGCTTGTTCTCAAAAATACCTATTAGCTTTCAAATGGAAAATGAGGCTCCTTTTATAGAGTTTTGGAGGATCTAGGCCTAAGTGGCAGAATCCTACGGTTGAGAATGAATGGTGGAAGATCCTAGGGCTAAAATTGACTTGGTTGAAGGAGTTGAGAGAAAGGGGGATGTAGTTGGAATGTGAGAGAAAGAATAGGGATGATGTTCCTCTCACATTGACATGGAGGAGAAGAAGGTGGAAGGGAAAGACACATGTCAAGTGTCTCACAAAGACCAGAGAGAGAAAGAGGGAGAGACCTTTTCCTCATGAGGACTCTTTGCACAAGTGTCCTATGAGTCACCCTTGACCCTTAGAGGTGGCTTGAGAAGCCCCTTAGGAATAGGGAATGTCTCTTGACTTGGTTATTGAGAGGACAAGTGGTCATGAGACCAAGTCCTATGAGGCCACATAGCCCTTAAGAATAGGACATGTGTGGGTGAGGATAAATATGAATAAATAATTAATAATAATTATTTATCTTAGCCAAGGTGATGTGTCAGGTGACTAGGTGGATGAAGTGGACTAGGGGATTTAGTCATATTTAGGTGATTGTGTATTTAATTAAATCACTTTAATAGACTTTTTAGAAGACTTAGGATATAGAATTAGACTATAGTGAATTTATTAAATAAATTGAATAATTTACTTAATAAATAGAGAAAACAAATATTAATTAAATAATAAATATTTAATTAATTTATCAAGTCAATAGTAATTAAATAATAAATATTTAATTAATTAATGAAGCCATTTTTAGGTGTATACAGAGGGCTATTCAAACCTCTCATATTTTGAGAAAGAAAGTCATTTATGGTGCTTTGCAGAGGAGGACTCCAAGGTCTTTTGCCTTCCACTAGAAATCTCTCTTGCTTCTTCCTTCTATCTTGTTTGATGTTGGGAGGGCCAACCCACTTTTGAGTCCATCCCCACATCAATTGTCTTATTCCTAGTTTTATTTTTTGGTGTTCTCCAACCCCCATCACTATGGGAACAACTAGGGCTAGCTCCAGGGTAGAACACAAGTCCTTTAGGGGATTGAACTGTTGGTGAGGAGGAGAAGGTTTTATGTGGAGAGGACCAATGGGAGACACCTTGAGGTGTAGTGGAGAGGTAGGATTGGCAATAACATCAACCAAAGGGACACTCTTGAAACTAGAAGGCAGGGCAACAACAATAGGAGTAATATTGGGGATCCCATCATCCTCTAGGATACACTAGGGAAAAGAGGGATGAGAAACCACAATAGGAGGGGGAATAACTTGCCACAAGATTGGGGAAGCTTCCCTTAGAGGATTTCTTTGAGTGAGATATTTATTCAGGGACTCCATGATATCAAGGAGCTAATTTATAAAGGGGTGGTCAACCACCTTGTTTGATTGCAAAATAATAGGGTTTTTAAGTTTGGGGGTCTATTTTTTTGGGGCTTTATATGTTATAGTTAGTTATAAGATAACTAAATTTAGAACAAGTTTTAGCAAAAAATAGTAGGATTCTCATACTGAATAAGTTGGCAGGCCCACTTTCCTAATTTCAATTAGAGGGTAAGACAACTAGGATGAGTTTTATTGATATCAATGTTAATACAAATCCAAGAAAAAACTAATTGTAACTTAGCCTTGGTAACCCCATCAACAAAGACAAAGTGGCCAAGAAAGTCACTATTCATTTGAAAATTTCTTCATCTCAAAACTCCAATAGGAGACCTAGTAGGCAAATCCACATTGGAGCTATGTTATTTAAGTTTGCAATTGGGTCAAACCCCAATTTTCAATGACAAATCAACAAGTTACATTTTCCATAAAACCAAGATCTTATAATGAGGATAACAATAAGGTCTTCTTTGGAAATAAATTCAAAGAGGAAGAGGCTCCCATCATGACACTTGTGGTGACACTTCTTTTAAGTTTTCAATTTGTGGACGTCCAACGACGTACCATATCAATACACAGACAAAGAGATTTTTTTCCTACCAGAGAGTTATTCATTAAAGAAAGGATTATGCCCACTATAGAGTCAAAAATCTTAATGGAAGTTCCCTCCTTTGAGTCAAAGTATTCAGGGGTAAGCTTATTGACCACAAGACCCAAAGAATTGCCAACAAGAATACTAATCTAGCCCTTGCGATTCAAGCAATTTGAATGATTGATAGGATGCCTAACATCCTTACATACCTAATTAGTAGAGGGGGAAGACACATCCTTTTCATCTATGACCAAACTATCAACCAAAAGAGGGTGGATAGAGTAGCAAAAAACCAACACAACTTCAGGGTTCCAATTATCAACCAATGAAGGGTTAACAAAGGAGCCAAACGTAAAACATCCTCCTCAAAAGAAAAACTAGCACATGAAACAAAAATCCAAGGTAAGCACAATCAAAGAACTGAACTAGGGGGCACACACAACCCTTTAAAAAATATTAAATGAATTCTTATAGTTGATATACTTATGTTGGCATTCTTCAATGTTTTTAGAAATCATCCTTAATGTTAAAGAATAAAAGATACTTTTTAAGCTGTTATTATTTTTTATAAAATCATAAAAATCTCTTAAATTATTAGAGTTGTCAAATGGTTGGTAGACAAAAATATTTATAGTCCTATCAACTAACAATTATAAAATAACTTTTAAAAAGTTGCATATGCATTATATATTGGTTTGCAGAGATTGAAAGTGAAAGATAACACTTTCAGATTTAGCTTTGTACTTATTTTAAAGTGTTAGGAGAGATTTAGCTTTGCACTTATTTTTCAGTGTTAGGAGGTACTCAGAAATTCCCCATGACTAAAAATATTTATGGTTAATGACTAAAAGTCTTTACAAAAGATGTGGTATTTCTACCTCTCATGATAATGAAAGGTAGTGTAGTGGTTGAGCTAAGTATGAATTTATTATCACATACTATGGAAACACCATATATCTTTTTTCACAAAATTAAACATATTACAATGAGGCTTATAGTTTGTTTACTATATTTATTTATTTGAAGTTGTCTTTCAAACATTTTCTTTTGATGTGAGATTTTTTCTCAATGTTGTTTTTGCTATTTGGTACGGGAGCACAAGGCTTAGGTTGAATCTCCTCAACTAAGAACTAAGGATTGACGAGTATCCATTCCACCAAATTCACCCGTTCCCAACCCCATCCCTTATGATGTGAGAGCCTTGCACTTAGTAAGACTTAATCTTAATGGGCTCTATAAGAACCTTTCAACTTCACCAACAAACCAAGGGCTCATTGACGCCTTCAAACATTAAGATGTAAGGTCTTCTATAAATTACATATATGGAAAATAATCAATATGATTAAGAGACCTTGATCTTGCTAGTGAAATTGATTGATTCTTGGAGTAATTAAGTCTTGTTAATTAAGTCTTGTTAGTTGCAAGATCTCATGTTATAAAAGATGAAAGATGAGATTAAAGTTATGCTTAAACAAATTTGAAGAATGAATACTTTGATGAAATTGACATTGTGAAAACAAACTTGTAAAGAATGATAGGCTTGAGTCCTCAATTCTCAACCAAAGAAATTTTATTAGAAACTTGTACTCTTATTTCTGATAGCTAAAAATTCTTTGTAGATGATTTGACAGTGAAAAGATTTTGACATTTTGTTTGAAATCTTCCCTTCCAGGTTCTCAGAATTTTGACTGCAAATACGTTCATACGGCCATGGAATTTAAACTGGGATCCTGTAGCTCACAGGCGTCGCAGAAACTCCCAAAAGAGAAGAGGGAAAACGAGTGTTGAATTCCTCAACACAAATGGGCGATCCGCAGCGTTTGGGGCAGTGATGGAATAGCTCGCACCGTGTAAGGCAAAGGACAAAAACGAAGTGTCAAAATTTTTAAGTTTCTCGGAAATGTCTGGAATCCCAGGGGAGGGGAATGGACGGGGTTGACCAAAATTAATATTCTTATACATAGATTGACGTCATCAGCGTTGATTAATCTGTTGCGTAGCGACAAGTCGCCATGGCAATTGGAACTATCTAATGTTGTTTTGGGCTTGACGTTTTCGGGAGCATCTCGTAAAATTTGATGGATTTTCCTGCGTCGAACCGGCAGAGGGCGAAGTTGGAGAGGAGAAATGCGTTAAAATACTCAGACTACGATGCATCATCCTCGGTTCCTCAATCGGCACCACAGTCCCCTGCGCACTGGAGTATGAACCAGAGACTGGAAGGCGATCTACATCCATCTAGCATCAGCCTTGATTCCTTCAGAGTTCAAGGAGAAGACGGCCTCCAGAAAATTGAACAGATTTGCAGGAGTTTAGGGCTTTCTGGCCCAGATGATCTGTCCATAACCATCGAGGAGTTTCGAGCCAGAAAGGCAAAGCCAAGACCTAAAATTGAACACAAATCCCCTTTATTTACACCCCAAGAGAAGCCTTTGTCGGTTTCGATTTCTCGTTCCCAGGCTCCCTCTGTTTCAGATACCGCTACTTTTTATGGACGAAGAAGCAAGTCGGATAACGACCGGGTTCCCTCCGTTTCGACCCAGGCTTTGGCACCGCCGCCTTCTAGGGCTTTGGGGGTTGGGTCTCAGAACAAGACTGCTTCAACTTGGGACATTTTGAAGTCGTTCGGTCCGGAGGAGGAAGCACAACTTCCTGTCGAGGCGGTGGCAGAGCAGGAAGGAGATGTCGAGGATGACAGAGGAGAGGCTGAGGTCTGCACTGGAGAGGCTGAGGTGGGGAGCTCGTCTAGTGGAGAGGAGACCGTGTGTGTGGTTTCGGCGGGGGCGAGGTTCAAGCTTCAATTCCGGTCGTGGATAAAGGGTCAAATGCTTGGAAGCGGGTCCTTCGGCACCGTCTACGAGTGCATTAGCGAGTAAGTAGTACCAGTAGCTAGGGCACCATCATTTGTCATCTTCTAACCGCAAAAATTGAAAAATCTTTTCCATAGTTTCCATTCTCAACTTCAATTGCGTTAATTAAAAACTTTCTTCAGAGTTTCCACTCTCAACTTAAATTGCAAAATAGAAACCACTACAGGGTGGAAGGAGTATTCTGTGAACTTCTCAGTCTTTAAAATGCGGGGAACTTCTGATCAAAATCCACAACAGGAGAATGAACCTTCATAAGTAGAAAAATATCAGAAATTTAAACTAGGGCTTAACTTCGCAAACCTTTTTTCTTTATTTTTTCCCTGGCAGCATATTACTTATGACTTTTATTCTAGGAATCCCATAGGCTGTTTGGTCTTGTGGACGTTATTAAAAACTGTTCAATTTTTATCTATCTATCCTTTGTCTAAAACTTGAAACGCTAGATTAGCCACATCATTATCAATGGAACAGGCTATCACATGTGAGTGGAACTGTATGTACAAGTGAGGAAGGTAAAGTTGAAGAATAAGGTGCTTTGTTGCAACCACCCTCTGTACTGAACTGGATGAGTAAGAGAGTGTTCCAAGAAACTATATTTGATGGAGGCGACACTAGTCCCCACACCTCATCAATTCTGCCAATGGATGATCAGTTAGAGGCAACAATAAGTAATTTCCTTAAACAAGTGAAGAGTATCAGAATACTAGACTGGCAAATGCCAAAATTAGATTAGAAAACGGTCCTGGGAGCAGGATTGACTGAATTTTTCTTTAAATGTGTTGCAGAGATGAATTTAAAGTAGTTTTAAACCAGGCAACAAGAGACTACGTTTTGGTTGAAACATCCCTAATTTTTTTTCTGGTGGATGCCACATATCTTCAGCATCCTTTCTACCCTAAAGGTGGCTTGAAATATATGCCAAGAAAATTGGGCTGCAACTTTTCATGGGAAAAGTTATGTTTTTGTTTTTTCCAGTTTTTAGGTAAGATGCGATCACCTGTACAACAAAAATAGTAACTGTATCACAGAGAGAGATTTGAAATTTTTTTCTTAAGAATTAGTCACATGCAGGTAATGACTTTTCTATTAATTAATAGAAAAACAAATCAGAAAAAATTACAGAGAATTACAGGGAATAACTCTCTTCCCTTCTTTAATGCCCACTGATAGTTTCCTGCAAATAATTTGGCTGCGCAATCCTTTTTGCTGCATTCAGGATCTTTCACGGGCTTGCCTGTTCTGAAACCTGGGACCTGCAGTTCCCACCAAAGGATTCTCCCGTGTTGAGTTTAATCTGCTGCAGCTTTAGAGGATATGAAGAAAGAATAGAAGTAGTTTGAACTTTGAAGGATAGAGTTTGAACCCGTAGAAGCCTGATTCTTAAAAAATGATGCATACTTCTTAGGTAAACTGTACCCCTGTAACTCGATATACAACAAAAGGGGCGTTGCTTTATGAATCTTATCTCTGGGATTCTTTTTCATATATTTTATTACACATAGCCTCACTGACCATACTGAGGAATTCATGTATTAGTTCTGTTGTCATATTGTGTAAACTCGATGCAGTATTGATTGTGGTCTGATGTTGCTTTTCCAGTGTCCTAGATTCTTGGAAATTTCCCGTGTTAAAGAGGTATTGGGCTTCTGTACTAAGTGCCTGTTACTTCTCAAATATTGTCAACTAGAAATTGCACATCAATAGGAAATAAGGAACATTAGCTATTCTCAGAAATTCTTAACAGCAAATACAGATGACACTACAATAGTAATACAGAAATATTGCTCACAGTCCATAATATCTGCATATCATCATGCAATCACATAAACTGCTATAGTTATCTAGTATAAATGGATTTGATACTCTGTGATAGGCCATCTACATTTGCCTCTGTAAGCAGTTGCTTGCAAGGATCAAAAATTACTTGCACAGACAGCAAACTAACTGTCCATCCTTTTTTGCTTTTCCATCATCTCCCTTTTCTACCTAACAGGGTTGAATTGGCAAAAATACCAAAAACCTGTAAAACTTTACATTCTCCTATTATACAATTCAACTACTTAAGCAAACTCCCGGCTCAGAATCTTAAGCCTGATGTAGTTACAAAAACAGAATGACGTAACTTGTGATGACTGGAAATTTTCTAAACAAATCCGAGCATAAATTTCTTATAAATTTAAAATATAAAAATGACAAGGAGTATTCACAGACAGCAGAAAAAGGCAATGGAAAATAAGATGTAGAATCTGGAGAACGAATATGCAATGGAAGGAAAAGCCAAGGGAAACAAGATGGAATGTAGCAGAGTCATTATCTTCTTAGAATGGAATGATTTAGTGAAGCCTAAAATTATAGGGAACAGTGGAACACAACTATTGAAAATAACAAGTCAAATAATTGATGACAAATTATAGAAAGAGTATATAGATAAGTTGAAGATATGACATGATCAAGGAGTAGTGCAGTGAACAGAGGATGCAATAACAAGTGGGCAAAGGTCATGTAGAGATGATATGACTTTCTACATGCATCAATCCATTTTGGAATATAAATTATAACTTAGATTTTTGTTTTTTGAATGGTAATGTTGGAATGATTTTATATAACGCTTATCTACATACTTCGAGAGTTACTTACACACACACACACTCACAGCCACCAATAGTCATTTTTACTAGATCTTGCTATTTTAATAATAAATGATATTCATTATAATAATATAATTGATTTATATAGTTTGTTGTTAATATCTGATCTCTAATACTAACTGTCACTTCTGAGACACTGTGATTTGTGAGATATAAGTGATATAGGTTTTGATTAAGATGGCCCATATCTTTTCTTTTGTTGAGATATGTCTACTAATGCAGAGTGTAGTAATTAATAACAGTTCTAGAAAGTTATAACTTATTTTTCCTGTCAACATTTAAAAATGCTTATTGATGATTAAGAGTGACCATTTCTTCTTTCAAGGATCATATTCTCAATCATTCTTCCTGTATCCTGACATTATATTGTGGATTACAATTTTGCAGTGATGGATACTTTTTTGCAGTTAAGGAAGTTTCTCTTGTAGACCAAGGTATCAATGCAAAACAGTCCATTTCTCAACTTGAGCAGGTAAGATACAACCATGTTAATTGAAAATAGTTGAATAAGACAAAGTTAGTATTCAATTGTTCTAATGGATTCTAGAGTGAACTCTCATTTTATGCTTTGAACTTTCATGAATATAAGAGAATTTATTATATATCAAGATTCATGCTGTGGACAAAGATACAAAGTTTAGCTAGCATATGCTGTTACAGTTTTACCAATTAAAACCGTTGTCCAGGAAAATATATAATTTTCTGGTATTGAAGATCTCACAATTTCTAGGGGATTTGCAGGAGGTTGCTCTTCTAAGTCAATTTGAACATGAAAATATTGTGCAGTACCTTGGTACTGATAAGGTAAATATTATGCAACCCTTTACCCTTAAAAACCTTTCCAATTTTTTTTCTTTATGAAGTCTAGTCAAATTGTTGGATATGCAATCATTCACTGAAGACATGAATTTTTTTGTAAATTTGACTTCTAGCCAATGTTTTTTAATTTTAATTTGTGCAATTTGTGGTTTTTGTTACTGGAAAAGTCTTAATCTTATAGATCTAATCATCTATGAGTTGCATTCTATTCTAAATTTTCTTTATGACAGGAGTATCCTGTAAATCATTTTTTAATGATTATTGTTGATGATACACATTTGTGACCATACAATATAGGGTCTGGGACACTCCCAAGTTTATGGGATAGTGTGGTATTAGATTCAGAGTGATATATATGCATTTTGTTTGATTGCATGCAGGAAGTGGACAAATTATACATTTTCCTTGAGCTGGTAACACAGGGTTCACTAGCATCGCTTTACAAAAAATACAATTTAAGAGATACCCAAGTTCGTGCATACACAAGACAAATACTAACTGGATTAAAGTACCTTCATGAGAGAAATGTGATGCACAGGTGATCGATAGTTTTCAATATTGAGTTTCTATGCTGATTTGCTATAAAATTGTAATGTACTTTATGTCCAAAAAGGAATAATAAATAACTATATTACCTATTAATCTTCTGTATAACTTATAGATTAATGTTCTAATTTAGCTGCTTATCTTTGTCTGATTGAAATTAATTGGTGAATGATTTTATATTCTGAAGAGACATCAAGTGCGCTAATATATTAGTTGATGCTCATGGCCTAATAAAGCTTGCTGATTTTGGGTTGGCCAAAGAGGTAAGCATGTTGATGGAAATCTTCTAGCTTTACTGTATCATAGTTATATTTTTTATCAGTTGTCATTGACTTCTCTTTTCATTCAACAAGCTGTTTCTTTGAAACACAGACATCCAAGTGGGATGAACTGAAATCATGTAAAGGAAGTGCATATTGGATGGCTCCTGAGGTTAGTATTTCTGAAAGTGAAACTATTCATATTGTCATTTGAACTGCATCATTGATTATTTTTATGGATTCATGAACTATAGAGGTACCAGTCAATCAAGTTTGTTGATATGGATTTTGATGTGATTTTATGTTCTATAAGTTAGTACCAACACTGATTTGTTTGCTTACATCAGTGATTTCAAATTATGAATAATAAAACAAAATGGCTTATAATAGTAGCATTGCTTGGAATCATAGTTGACCCAACAACCCAAAAAAAGAAATGGAATTCTATTACTCTGGCATTTAATTGGGAAAGAATTAGAAAAAAGCATTGTTTTCCATCTGGTGCATTACAAACAAAACTTTGTTTCTTTCTTTTTTAAGGCCAAAGTAAGGGATCTGGGTGTGGCAGCCTCCAATGGGGTCGAGAGGCAACACGTGTCATGCATTTCCTATCCTGATATGAGGTGGACCCCAAGGGAAAACCCCCATTGTTCTGCTCAAATTAAGGCCTTTAGGCTATGCAAACCTCCATTGCGTGTGCCATTTTTCCATCTTGTAACAATGCAAATGACAAATGATGAAAATTAAAAAATGAATGTGTGTTGAGTGAAGTAACAGTTTTCTACATTGGGTGGCTTTGTGGGTCAACTAGAGAGGATTAAGATTTTGTTTAAATAATAGATATTATTATTGTTTCAAGTGTTCTTTTTGAACAGTCACTTGACAGCGATAGGGGACAAATAATTATATGAGACTGGCCCCCTTTATTTTTGCAAATATGCTTTTTTTTTCTATTTTTATTAAACATTGACATGGGGTGTTAATCCCCTCTTCCTCACACCCAAATAGGAACATCTACAAGACACCTAACAAGTTTTTAAACATTTTGGCGATGTAATTAAACAAGGGGACACAAGGGGAATGTGATAAAAAGGGGGATATGCTTGTAAAACTAAGTATGACAGATTCCCTTAACTCTTTTGCATTCTTATATCCTACATCATAATTTTAAAGAATATCATGTAATGTATATCTATGGTGGGATGCGAATCTAGTTATTTATCAAAAGCAAATTGAATGCAGGCTAGTTTACCTGGTGATCTGTACCTAGATTTTTTGTAATGCTATCGGGATAGGGGACATTTTTGGGGCAGAGGAATAGGGACAAAATATTCTCTATCTGTTCCAATTTTTCTTTTCTAGGGATGTCCATAGGATGTCTTTTTTCTTTTCTAGGGATGTCCATGTGACTAGATGTCTCCATATGGTTTCCATAAAATGGGTGCATTTTGAGAAATATCCCCAAAAAAGAAAAGTTGGGATGGGTAAGGGATGTGTTATCCCTACCCCTCTATCCCCAAAATGTTCCTTGTCCT
Organism: Chamaecyparis obtusa; assembly: GCA_027943335.1. Lineage (NCBI taxonomy): Eukaryota > Viridiplantae > Streptophyta > Pinopsida > Cupressales > Cupressaceae > Chamaecyparis > Chamaecyparis obtusa. The sequence continues at coordinate 158,289 of BSBK01012663.1, forward strand.
TGCAATGTTAAACTTTGGGGGCACATCCCTAGGGTACTTATATTCAGTTTGCTCTTGATAGATCTAATTGCATATCTCATCTATAACTGCACATTACATGACATTCTTGTAGAGCATGATATAGGATATAAGAATGTGAAAGAGATAAGAGAATAATGCCTTACATTTCCATGAGAATGTCCCTTTTTTTTAATCATGTTCTGCCTTGCCTCCCCTTGTTTCATTACATTAGTAGGATGTGTGAAATTTGTTTGTTATCTTGTAAGCATCTCATATGTGTGATGAAGGGTGTGTTGGGGACTTCTTGACACACCCACAACGGCAATTGTTCAATAGAAATAAATAAAAAAATATTTGTGAGGAAAAAAGGGTGTGGGGGCTCATTTGCAAACAAATTTTTTCTGTGATCATTGAGAGCATAACAGTTAGGCATCCATATTTGTATCCAATGTTCTACTGAATTTTCAATTTTGATTTCAATCTAATACTCAATGTTGAATGCTCTGTCTTCAATGTTTAATGCCATAGATGTTAACGTTATTTGAATTTCAGTTTTTTAGAATGTTTAATGCTGTTAACTTTTTTATTATAAAATTGAACAGCTATAAATTAAAAAAATAATTCTCTTGTATTTTTATATATGTGATATTTGATATCCTTTGCTGATCCCAAAAATCTGGAAACCTTTTTAGCATCTTGTAAATGCATCCCTTCCATCCCAAAGACTCAAAGAAGCATAGATTTACTGTTCTACTCAAGAGTCTTGTAGAGTTTATCCAGTGGAGAATTGATCTATATATTCTTAGTTGGAGGCTTAGTAGCCAATGCGCTCCCTGGAACGCTGGATGCAGAGGCGGATGCGTGTGGAGGTGGATGCGGATCTGGATGCTCTCTGGATGCGTCCAGGAATTGCATCCAAGGGCAGTGGATGCCCTGTGGATGCATTGGAACTCATCCACAGGGCATCCACTGCCCTTGGATGCACTTCTTGGATGCATCTGGAGGCATCCCCGTGCCTCCAGAGAGCATCCACAGCCCAGCAAGCAGAAAAACTTCAAATCTGACATTAAAACCAAGAAAAAAAAGTTAAAACATGTGCCATTTACCTTTTTTTAAAATTATTTTTTGCCTCTAAACCCTAGAATGGCCCTAATAGAGGCCATTCATTGTAGACGTATATGATATGACTTATTTGAATATTTGTGAACTATCAATTGGCATTTAATATTTATCTTGATCAATGATGAAGTATCATACTATCAAATACTTTAATTTTGTATATTTCTTGCATTTCTTTGCATATATATATAAACGCATCCAAAACCACCAAATTTTTTTTTCGCGCATTCACACACCCGATTCTCGCACCTGCATCCGCACCCGAATCGACAACTTAGGTTGGAGGCATATGGGATTTTCTATGTACTCCGAAATATTTCACAAGTCAGTTTCATGGGTATTGCATGGTAGGTAATGTGTGCCTGAAGGTTTTATTATGTGGAAATGCTCAACCGTTTCAAATTCTGCTGCACTAAGCTTTTCATATTTGAACTACCTATTAACATATTTTGCTTACGTTCCTAGGGTGAGGAACATTGAGGGAAAGTCATGTCACCGATGGCAATAACCTTCATCGGGACCATATCAAAAGCATCTTCTTGTACATTAAATATACCTTAATACTCAATGGTTTAAAACTATGATAATAACAAAAACTGCCACCCCTGGGATATGTCAAACCTCTTTCTTACTCTTCCTTTGTCTTGCCAACTTTCTTGCATCCTTAAATTACTTCCTTACATCATTTCTAGTACCTTCCTTCAGCATAATCACCGATAAGTAGATAGTATTTTCAAGGGCTAAGAGCTTTCATATAAGTCTCATTTGCTGGACTGGGCATTTTGGATTATTCCTATTCCATCCAGCACCTTGAGAAACATATTTGAGCAGAAGCAAGAAATGTGTGGTAAATTTGTAGAAGAGAGATTAGGTGAATTGAATAAACTGTCTTAGTATTGCTGGCCAGAAACTGACTCTCAAAAGAATTTTTTCCTTACAAAATGTACACATTGAAAAGATACTTCCTAATATTGTTCCTTACCATATTTTCAAGAGAAAATACCAGAAAGCATTTTGCAACTATAACAACTTAACCATATTTGTTATCTTTTAGAAATCCAGTGGTAATATAACAGCTTTTATATAATCTACCATAATTTTTACTTTGAGAGATCAGTTCTAAAGCATATGAAGAGGAGAAAGTATATTAAGCTTTTTCACTTTTCTATTTATCCAGGGGATTGCAAATTATGTAGGACAGGTTCACCAGTGTTAAAGTTTTTTTTTTCCATCTATGATGACTGATGAAATCAAAAGTTTCATTACTGTCTTGCTGAAAGTACATAATTTTCCTTCTTTGATGCCCTATGAATTTTCCTTTCTGCCATGCTAAAAGGAAAACTAATTTTCAACAGAAACTGGTCGACTTATTTCATTTTTTTCTATTATCTCTGCGTCATCACCTGATTCCTCCATTTTTCCTTCTTCATTGCTAGCTGACAAAAATAATGGCAAGTTTTAATTTTCTGCTATGGGTTATGTGACTTAATGGTTATTTTAAAACCATGTCTGGCCACAAAGGCTAATTTCCCTGGATCAGAGCCCTCTGCCCTCAAGTCAACAGATGGTCATGGTAACTAGCATCACCTTGATACCTATGCAATGGCATCTCAATTGTATTATGGCCTTTGTGAAGAAGAAAAGATCCAGCAATATTTGATAGCATATATTTGCAGCTTAGACTTTGAATCATATTGAAAATTCTCTGCATCTGGTTGACAATCCATGAATGTTATTTCTTGCATGAATTTCTGGATGTTTGACACTTCTACCTCATCCAAAATCCTTACTGCCTTTCACATAATCTGAATCAGTGAATACTTATGCACATGTATGGATTTTGTATCTCCTTGATGACATAGTTGATGAATGAAGCTATGATATGGACACCATTAATCTTTTCTTGAAACTTTTTGCTTCTTGTTTAGGGGACCCTTCCAAGAGGGAGCTTTTCCCAGTTGTCTTTCTTCTGCTTACCTTCATTTGGGATCACTCTCTCTAAATATGGAAAACTTATGAGAGTACTTCTAAAGAGAGAACTTGGTGCCCATGGGTGCCAATTTAGGCAAGTTTGAGAAAAGGTACTTTTTCTAGAAGATAGGATTTGCAAAAAGGGAAAAGAAAGGAAAGAAAGAAAGAAAAAATGAAACCTAGAAACACCCCACAAAGGGAAAGAAGGAAAACAAAGATATACAAAACAACAAGTGGTCACCAACCCAAGTGGTTAAGAAACTAGTACATATAACCAAGAAGGGGGAACAAGAACCGCAATGAGCAAATGTTGTGGAAAATTGGAGATGATCAAGTATCATTGTTTGGACTTGAAGTCATCGATGCCATTGCTAGTTGTTGTGAAGGGATTGATAGAAGATCAAACAATGCTCATTGGGTAGTGTTGAGGGTTAGGAGGGCCAAGCAAGATACTCCATTGAGGATCACATCTAACCAGTGTACCCTGGGGATGCATCCCCCTCCCCCCCCCAAAAAAAAACAAACAAAAAAACCCCAGCCTACCCGGAATGGGGACACACTAGGGATGTGGGGACGGCGTTCCGGTGTCCCCAATGACACCACCCAAATTGCCATCGTCTGCCAGAAACGCGAGGACGTCTTGGCGTCCCCGGTCACAACAGATAGATAAAGTGCTTTTAAAAAAAAACAAAACATTTTTTATTTGTTTTATGATTAGATACTCATACTTTTGATATCTATTATATGATAGAACTCTTCCATTTGCTGATTTGACTATTTAATATTTTATTGTTCAATGTTCATTGCAATGCTCAAGTATTTTAGTAATTACTAATTATAATTTACTATTTTACATCTTTTCATAACTAGCATTTTAAGTACCACATGTATAGTATATATTATATACACCCTCCTTGTCCCGCCATCGTCCCGAAATTGAGGCCCCTCTATCCCCCTACCCGGCAACCTGTCCCCCCATCCCCCAGGGCGGTGTAACTATGCATCTAACATTCAAGGTTGAAGGAATCTTTGTACTAGTGAAAAGTCTTGTAATATGCATTTACCCTTGTGGCTGGGGGGTTGACTTGAAAAGGGTAGATCTATGCCAATGAGAAGAAGTTGAATTTTGTCGCTAGGAAGATACAAAACCATGATGATGAGGGGGAACATGTTGTGACAAAGGCTGCGAGAGACAACATCTCATATGTCTATGAGCGTCTATAGGAGTAGTGGTATCCAAAAGCCTTTTAGAGCCATCGGGCTCTTGGAGATGTTGGAAGTAGGAAGTCGTAAATTTGGGGGCTCTAGAATCTCAAGAGACCACGTGTAAGGATCTATGTTGAAGGGTGATGGCTTTGTGAACATAAAGAGCCAAATGTTGCTGGTTCGGTTGTCTAAAGAAAATAAAGAGATTGTTGCTTGAGTACCTATAAAGGCAGTAATAGCTCTATAGGATCTCATAGGAAATGGGGTATATGAAGATGATAGCTCCTTGGTCTCCACCTCCTAGAGGGAGGGAAAACAATGGATTCATTTAGGGCTAGTAATATGATGGCTTTTTTGACCTGTTGCTTGTGGGAGCACAACCTCACTTGGCCCAAGTGAAATCTCAAGCCATGTGATCAATGATGTTGGAGATAGTGAGGATAACCTAATATACTGTCTTCCACTTGTAAGAAATGCTTATTGCAAAATGTAAGCTTCAAGCTAAGTGGCATAGTAGGGGAAGTTTTCACAACCAAATTGACATTTCAGGTTTTGCAAGTGCAAAGAGTATTAACAAAGGAAATCTTATTTTTTAAGTCTCTGCAAGTGCTTCATCAACTAATAATGTTTGCTTCCATGCAAACATTCAATTCTTTGTCTTTTCTATCAAATTGGGATGCAAAATGGAATGATGAAATCATTGTGGCATGTTGTGATACTTCCCTATTTTAGTCTTTTCTAATGCCCCAAACCTAATTCATGGTTGCTTTGGTTTGTGAGTCATCATAAAGATGAATGGGGGAGGGATAAGAAAAACCTAGGGAATTAGTTGATGGGTGCAAATTTAGTAGGAGATAGGTGCTTTAGGCGATGTACGGACCTAGGAGACAAGTAAAGGACACAAGTGATAGATTCAAATGGGGAGTAGGGAATACAGGGAAAATGGGGCAGCATATAATTTACCATTATTTTATATTTACATTTAATACACATATATATAATTCATTTTTTCAGTGAATTTATATTTCATTTTTTCAAAGAATTTATAAAGAAAATGACAAATCTGAAGCTAGTATGCATGAAATTCATTGGTAAAGGGATGCAAACATATTGCATAAGGAGCTTTAGGGGATAGTTACCGATGTTCCTCAATGATATGTCCGTGGGGCTGTGATACTCATCTTGGATATTCTACTTGTCTTGTCCCCTTGTTTTTTGCTGAAATTGGGGACATCTTGGGATCTCCCACTCCAGCAGCACAAATTTGAATAAAGAAAATGTGGAATGCTTCTCATCAATTTATTGTGATTGAGATCAAACCCTCTTAGTTTGAGTAGAGAGGAGACTAAGGAATCTAGACAGCTTTCTAGATTTAGCAAAGCTGAATTTCTAGCACTCACTTGCTGGAAGTGTCCCATGTGATTCTACTCTCTTTGCATGGGATTTGGAAAGAAGCCCTCCTTTGAGAAACTCTAGTTGAACCAAATTGCATTCACAAGCAGAATGACGACATAAACTCCTTGGCATCCATTTTGCTATACAAAAGCAAGAATGTGGACATCACTGGTGAGCAGAAATGACTTAAACACAACTGTTTATGAAAGTTGAGGACCTCTTGAATGGAAAGAAAACTTGTGATCTCATGTTATTAGTGGTGGTCAAAGTTTATTTGGATGATATCTAAGAGCCTTGTTCTAAATGGAGTTCAACATTAAACTACTTAAGTGTGGGAGGTGGTCCACAAGAATAGATCACTACCTTAAGCTTTTTGGAGGATGTACTTTGAATCTTTCAAACTCAATTATCAATTGCTTAATTAATGCCCTCAATGTGTTTATGAGGCTAGGCAAACATTCACTGAGCAAGTTAAGTTTACCATTATAATGTAGATTGACATCGAGTCAGACAGCTCCTTTCTTTTCAAGGGTTCTATGTACTGTAAAGTCTCTTGTTTATAGTTTTAACTTTTAAGTTTTTAATGATATCTTTAAATGTTCATATTTAAATTTTTTTAGCTTCTTTTAGTTTGGTAATTTTTTTAATTTATTTGTATTTTAAATATTCAAATCCTAATTTTAAAATCATATTTTAATGGCTGTCCCTTACTGTCCCAAAAATCTGGAAAAGTTTTGTTGCTGAGAGGCATTTTAAGTTGGGAGCTGGGGCAGTTGTGAGGTAGATAAACATGGTGTTGACATAAAAACAAATAAATAAAGAGCTACGATCCAAGTTTCACCTTTGATATAGTATAGGGTGAGAACAAGAGATGATCGTTTCAAGATATAAACATTGCCATCAATCTCTTCAAAGATAAATAATCAATGACAATTGGTGATTCATGTGGGTGGCTTGTGCAAAATTGATTTTACACCAATCATCAAAGCCTGAGATTATTGGCGTTATTTTAGTTTTTACTGTACAGTCTCCAACCCAATTAAAAAATTTGGGATCTGAATTAGAAGGTAAAGTGATAAATCACTATGATCATCGGTAAAGTTGATAGTAGAGGAGTAATTGTGATCCTCTCAGTAGACATCTAAAAGCTACAACATTAAAAAAAAACATATAACCATTTTTATTGGTTCTCCTCAATTTGTTATTTGCAGCAGGAAGTTCTCCCTCAGAGAACTAAATCACTGACTTAGGAGTCTACCGCTTCCAGCTTTGTGATGACTGGTTTAATATGTTTCTTGTATCATCAGGTAACCAAACTCCGATCATTGCCATTGGGAACTGGATTAATTCTTTTTTTCTCATGGTCCTCGGGTTTTTTGGTAGTTTGAGATAGTTATTATCGAGTTTCCACCAGTTTTCCTAATGTGGAGGAGGTAAAAACATTAATCTGGGTTTCTTTAATTAACACATGGAGCTTTTAATCCTGGCCTACTTTTGGTTTCAAAGTAAGCTAAAGTGATATTGCTATCCACCAAACCAGTGATTGGAATTGCTACGGAATCTCAGCAGATTAATTATTGAAGTTAATGTGGCATAGAGAAACTATGGAGCCATGGGATTAGATTAGTGGAAAACTAATAATGCATGGATTATTTAGTTTTACTGAAGATTCTTTGGTACATGTTAAGAGATAGTTTGTTGCTTCACAGACATTTGCACAACAGTGAGGGTAGGTTGGTACACAAGGGGAGATTTGATCACATCTGAAGAAGAGAGCATTGGAAGATGAAAAGGGAAGAGATTTAGCTTCCAAGAGAGATTTGGCAAAAATATTTCTAGATTGAGACTTATGGATGAAGGAATTGAAGAAATTTGCTAACTGTGAGAGCTTGCATCCTGGGGCACTTGACAGCACAGAGAATATGAGGGAATGTGGAGGACAAAGAGTGTCAATTGATATATAAGGGGTCTCATTGTTTTGTTGCTTCATTTTTCTTGTGTAACTGTGTTATGGTTGCCTTATTTGGATAATGCTGTATGACAAGTAGGGATATTGCAGCTTGCTGCATCTGCAAAAGGGTCTTAAGTTCAACGGGAAGTCTTATATTGCATGTTTTTTGCAAATGGTGGAAGATTGGGTTGAATAAATTCTGAGCTGTGAACTTGAATGAAGGCTGTGGTGTATGAGGATGGCCTTGTGGGCCACTTGGGAAGATCTCCTTTAATGAACCAATTTGCATGCCAATTCTAGGAGTAAGGGAGATGTGCTATGGAAAATTCAACTTACTGAAAACGATCCTGAAAAATTGTAAAATGCTATTTGAGTGTTGATTTATGGCAGATGGAAGGCCACCCGCCATCTTATGTATGGAAAACCAATATTCAAGACTTTCTTTAGTTACATTAAGGCAGTTATGTAATTTGGATTCCTCCCTTGGAAGCATTGAGCAATTGAGGTGTCAGTTGTCTCAGACAACAGTGTAGACTATTGATAAAGAAAAAGCCTCACCAAAGCATTACCTCTGTTTTTGCTGGTTGTGTAGATCTTTAGCTTGGGATTACTAAAAATGTCTACAATGTTACATTCTTGTACTGAATATACCTTGTCAACAGTGGTGTAAAGGTAAACTCAAAATTCCAAAATTTGATATGCATCAATGTTGTTAGTTTATTACTTATATGGGTTGAATTGGTGCATATTCCCATTAGAACATTTTTTGAGATTAACTGGCTTTCTACTACTTCAGCATGAATGCCACATAATGGTCTGTACATATACTTGCTGCTATATTCCACTTCATCTGCAAATTTCTGTCAGATTACTGCTGCTGTCATTTTTTATTCTGATCCACTTGCTATATCCTGACAGCACTAAGTGGCTGCATCATCCAGCACTATCTGGGTGCATTCTACCTGTGATTCTAGTGGGGCTACCACTTAGCATGCCTTACGGTGCTAAGGCGTCCTTGGGAGAGTTGAACCTTGGTTTCCATTGTGTGAACCAAACGACTCAACCACTATACCACACCTTGCCAGACAATATGCATCAATGTTGAGACAAGCAGAGCATATTATTTCTAATCTGCAGCAAGATGTCTTTCTGTAATAAATAATCTTGCTGAAACCTTTCCTGAATACACCTTAAAGTTTGTCTAATTTTGTTCATAAGAATAGTCTATCTATATGAAAATATTTCTGTATATTGTAGTTTACTCTCAGAATTGTTGGCATATGTTGGACATATGATACCTTCTCCTCTCTGTCTTTTGGGTCCATGGTGGTTCATTCTGTTTTGGTTCGAAACTGGTCTTTTTGTAATATGTAATTATGCATCTTATATATCAATTTAAATATTCAGGTCCTCAACCTTTTGCTTTAAAAAAAAAGAATAGCCATTTCTTAAAGATTCGTTAACAGGGTGTTGGCTTCAATAAAATATATCTGATATTGAAATTCATGCATTTGAAAATAAGTTGATTATTTTTATGTTTTGAACAAGTTCCATTCAGTTAGTAATTACAATTTGAATTTGAATTTATATTTTTTTAATATGTTTGTTACATTCGAGGACAACTACTGAGGAATAGATGATATTCTAATTTATGGCTACAATCTTAACAGACTGTTTTGTCACTAGCGTCCTACAAAACTCATTATTATTTTTTCTTTTGTATCTTTTCTTTTATTGGTGAGTGAGGGTATATCAGCTTATAGGCCCACGGGATACAAATGGGGTTCTGGTCCCCAGTCACAGTGTAGTTTCCATGTTAATTCAATAGGAGATTACCTAGAGGTTTTTGAGGGGAATTGAACATGGGTCTTTATTGTGGTGACCTTCCATCTTAACAATTGAGTCATGCCTGCTAGTCTATTTTATATACATTATTTATACTCTATGTTTTAGCCAAAGAACCATGTAAATTGTCCTTCATAAGATAAATTGTCAAGTGAATCAAGTTGTGAACGTGATTTTTTCTTCCTTTGTTTCCATTGCTTGTTCATATCTATTTTGCTTGCTGTGGGTATCATTAATAATTTAATACTATTTAATTAAATTGTACCCTGTGTTTGAAGGGTAGTTGTAAATTCTTTCAGTGCACTACTAGCCTTCAATTACTTTTTCTTTGTGAATAAAATCACAATAAATTTTAGCTAAGTCTGGGCTTAGTAAACTTTTAATGATTGTTTATCTGGAATCCAATTTACACTGTTACCTATGTTTCTATGACACAGGTTGTTAATCCAAGGAAGACTTATTGGCTTCCTGCGGACATATGGAGCTTAGGCTGTACAGTTATCGAGATGCTAACTCGAAGACCTCCTTATGGTGGTTTAGAATGGGTAAGAGTATACCGTATTTTCATAAAAGACTTTTGAATACAGCTTTGCTTGGTTCTTTTTCATTGTTTGGGTAAAAATAAATCTTTGTTCCAAATGACATTTTTCCCGAGTGTACTCTGGTTTAAAAAGGTAGGATTCAAGTGAAGTGACAACAATCCTTTCAAGGTATAAAGTGTGGAATGCATTGGCTTTTCAGTTAATCTTTCTTTTGATTTTTGTTTGACTGCTAAACATTAAATTCTATATTATATTTGCATTATCTGCAATTCGAAAGGACCTCATGAGAGGGGAAGGTATTCAACCAGTGCCCAACATGGATTGCTACAGATCCTACCCCTGCAATGTTGCTCCACACATTAAGAAGTAATTATTATAACACTGTCATTGTTGCATGAATGTTATTTGTAGAGTTAGGGTCCATGTTGTAATCAGCTATATCATAGGGAGCAGATCTGCTACATGTTGGTGAATTAAGACTTACAAAGATCTTGATTACTTAATTAAGTGCCTTTAAATAGATTCAATAGAGTTGCCACTAATTCATAATGCATTCTTTACTGACATAAGGGCAGAGTTTATGGGACTCCTTTTTTAGATAGGAATTTGTATGCCATGTTTGTTTGTAGACTAGCAGTTACAAGGGTATTCTTCTGACATTACCTTTGAGGTCAAATCTTTGTGACATGACATTCAATCTTTTTCAACATTATTTAAATTGAAGCTCTTAAGTAGTTGGATCAGAAAATTTTCAATCTCTAATACACCATTGATCCACAAACTTGAATTCTTCTACTTTCACCTCATTAATGACAAATATTTAATTGCTTTTACAGGTGGCTTATGTTTCCTTTCAATTTAAGTTTAGCTCGTTAACTGTAGCCATAAATTCAGCTTTGTTTTTAGAAGCTAGTACCATATCCATGCATTGATAACTGAATTCTTTCACTGTTTTCCACTGATTTTCTAGCCTCGCTTGATTTTTGTTAGAGGCTCTACTAAAACACAAAATGTAATAATAAAATCTACATGGTCAAATCCAGAAGAATATGGACAAATGTAATAATGTTGTGGGGTTGAGCTTTGACCAGGAACCTACGTTATAGGATTAGATTTGTTATAAAATTGCCCTTTTTTTGGTTCAAATTCCATGTTTAGTGTTTACAAGCTAATATTTGTACCTTTCTCAGAACAGATAAATTCTACATGGTCAAATCCAGAAGAATATGAACAACGCAACAATAAAATCTACATGGTCAAATCTAGAAGAATATGAACAAACGTAATAATGTTGTGGTGTTGAGCTTTGATCAATAACCTACATTATAAGATGAGATTTGCTATTAAATTGTCCTTTATTGGTTCAAATTTAATTTTAATGTTAACAAGCCAGTATTTGTATCTTTCTCTGAAGTAGAGATACTTGTTGCAACAGAAGTACAGTTTAGTGAAAACAATATCATGATACTGTAATTGTTGCAAATATGGAAATGCTTAGAATTTTGAGAAATGAGAAAACATTTATAGTGCACTCATTAGTACAAATGAAACTATTTGAGTTAATTTTTGGGATATGAGTTATCAATTGATTTGATGGAAATGACACTTTTTGATGTTTTGACAGCAAAAAGCTATGTGGAAAATTGGACATGGTGAACCACCACCTTTTCCTAGTACACTCTCTAGAGATGCTAAAGACTTTATACAACAATGTTTACAAGTGGAGCCTGAGAATAGACCTTCTGCAAGTGAGCTCCTGAATCATCCTTTTGTGAAACGATCATTTTCAGTGGAAATGGCCCGTGCACCCCCCAATCGAAAGTAGATTTCAGAGAAATGTGGCTTGATGAGTTCGAAATCCACTAAAGGTATTAATACCTAACATATTCTTCAACTTCGTAGAATTTGATAGTCATTTGTACTTGTGGAAGGGTTTCAGTTCTATGCATATTCTATATTTCAGCTAATATCATGTAATTTTTAGTAAAATTTTGAATTTATTCATACTTATTTCATTCTTACTTCTTACTAGTTAAACTTCTGAAAATGTCGAAAACAAGTTGTCTTTGTACCTAAGACTGCTGTTTATTGGTTGAACTTTTTTATATTAGTGAAATATATTCACAATTAGAAATTATGTTATGCTACACAAATTTCTGAACATGGGAATGGGAAGTAGTAGGAAAGTTAGAAAATGTTTTCCAGAACAACGCAGTTTCAAAATAAATCTAATCAAATAATAGAAATTAAATCAAATTCATTGTGTCAAAATTTAATTCATATTTTTAAATTTTGAAACAATTAATTAAGAATTAATCATTCTAAATTGTAAATTTATTAATCCTCCCCTGCAACACTTGTCATAGATGAGTAGGTAACACTTAATAATTTGTAGGTACCCCATTTAACGTTATTAAGTTTAAAAGTTGTGTTGATTATTCCTAGAAAGAGCAACCATATCTGAGGTGGGAGTGGATGAGAATGATTTGGACCTTTGAGTTGGAAATATTCAGAGAGGATTGCATTTTCAATTTCTCATTCGCACCTCACCAAAAACATCTTGAAGAAAACCATTCAAGTTATTCTTCATCTTGCTATCTAAAATATTCTTTTCCCTGCTATCCGAAACCTTCTTGCTGCTCTCAGAAGCTTTTGCCGCTTCTTGGTATCAAGTAATTGTCATAAACCAGCCATTGAGCTAATCTTATTGTATATCCTAATTAATTTATAATGAAGAGCCTTATATAGAAAACAGTGCATTTTGTGATTATGTAAATATATCTGAATGGATTATATAATGTATCCCATACAATTGAGTAACTTGACTGATTTACACAAGGAAACAAGTATTTATGTTGAATATCTTTCTATTTTATATTTATTTCATGGCCGTGGATGGTAGTTTGAATGACCTGTTTCTATTTTGACAACTGTTCTATCTTATTCATATGTATAGCCTTTGCATCAGCGTCCATCATATATGCCTTAATCACCAGTCTTGATTCACAGTCAGATATGGACATCTCTCTCTGTTGTAGCACTACATGTGTATGAGTGTGTGCCTATATGTATATGGAAAAATTATGAACTCCAAATAACCATCAGGCAAGCTGGGAACCTTTTATAAATCTAGGAGCAGGATAGCTTGCAAATAAACCTTCTATATCTGTGGCTTTAGCCATAGTTCACAGACTCAAACTCAAATAGTACTTGGCAATTAAAAAAATTCCACTGAGAGAGTACTTGACAACTTTAAAAACACTAAAATATTTGAACAAGACTTGACTTAAAAAAACATTAATACTAGGCAAAATACAACTACAAAATGTATCAAACGAGTTTGGTGGGGGTCTAGGAGCAATGTCTCTGGTGGGGTTGATGGGCAGTGCCAAAAAACAATGCTTATAATTTTTAAAAGACAAACAAGAAAAACTTGTAAAGCCAAAAATTCAGAGTTTTTGGAGTGTTTAACCCATGTCTTTTTCCACAATTTCGATATGTTGCTGGTGTGGCAAGTCAACTGGAAAAGCTCACCGATTTTTGGTGAGTCTTGGCAAGTAAATGAGCCTTAATAATTTCAACAATTCAATTTATGTCTGTAAGATTTGGCTATGGAGATAGCCACCCAAGATCTAGAAGCCAAATGAAAGGACAATAAGAAGAGAGAATGAATATTTCAAGAATAAGATGTATTCTCACCAAGAATGCAATACAATCAATGATAGTACGTAGGAAGGAATGAGATTATGATAAGTGTCGTAATCTTATGTCATGATAACCAAGAGACAACTTATCACCCACCGAGGTGGATAAGTGAAAGTGTCACATGTCCACCAAAGGTGGATCATCCTCCAAAGTGGAATAATGTATTGCAACATGTCCACTAAAGGTGGAAGGTGATAAAGTGATAAGTCCACTAAAGGTGGAGTCACTGCATAAAGTGGAATGTGATAACATGATAACACCACCTAAAGTGGAGATGCTCCTAAAGCTCCTATGTGGTCCCTATGTATACTTAAGTAATATGTGTCTGTCCTTGGAGAATGACATACTAGGTACAAAAGTTAAACACACCAACAAAGTCTCATACTCTGCTCAAACCATAATATGCAGGATCCCATGAAAGAGAATTCAAAATTTATGAAAAATTGAATGGTCAAAAATGATGGGTTTTGAGAATGCATTCTCATCCAAATGCTAACAAACATTTGGTGTGCACTTATCCAATGACATTCCATGTCATTTCACTTATGGTGTTTTGGACTTATTTTTAATGGGTATATTCCTATGTTGTAGATTTCGGCCCCTTGCTGCCCCTGGTATTGGTTCAGTTCGAAACCGGTACCAGTCTTGGTTTGAACCCGATATTGGTCTTGGTCCGGTACGCCAGCAAGTCTGGCTAGGGTGCATAACCAAAGTTGATACTATGTGATAACCAAAGTTGTGATACTCGTTGATACAAAGTTGATACTACGTAACATTCTAAACTTAATATATGCTTCTAGGCTGATATATAATTCATTAATTAATTAATTTTTACATTGTTTTTGTGCTAACGAACCCAAAATCCCATTTCAAAATTTTGCCGTACCAGCGAACCAGGTTCTTCGTGAATTGCAACCCGCATCCAAACCGACAACTTAGATATATTCTGGTATCTCTTTGTTCTTTGCACCTTCCTCCCAGGTGTTTGGAAGTATGCTGCAAGACATTTTTCTTCAAAATGTAGCTATTGCTTGACATTTGTCTAATACTCTTCCATCTCCAAAGAGGCAAACAATAACTAATGCCATGTTTAACTTTCATCTTCAAGATTTAATCATTCAGTCATTTTCATTTGATTCTTGTATTCCGTTGGTGGCATTTTGCGCACTGTTATCATTTCATAGACTGGTCCTAATGTTAGACTTGCTTTCCACCTTTTTGATGATTGGGACTGACTGGACAAATAAACAACCTTTGGGTATATGAGCTTTATGACAATGAAGAAGAGTATACTGGGTATGAAATAAATATACATGCAACATAAAAAACACCTCAGAATATCTCAAAACTAGAAACTAAAAATTAATACACAAGCTCTGATACTATGTTAGAATTTGCAAAACAGGTATTATGCCAGACACTGGTGCAAGCGATTGCGATTATGAAATTGTTAAATAGAAATGATTAATGAAATCAAAATAGCACAACAAATTAGGTTCTTGGGAGAGAAGTGCAAAAGCTGACATTAGCTTCTTTGATGTGTTATTAAGGAAAGAAAGGTTTACAAAAATAGCCTCCAAGATTCCAATTCCACGAGGATGAAAATCAGATAGAAAACCAAAAATTAAGGAATAGCTTATTTTAATGTCCCCTATTGGGACTTTACTTGTTTTGCCCTAATATTCCCAACACTAGGTTTGGATTGCGCTTGGAAATGGAAATTTAACTTAATCTCTGTAATGTCCCCTGTTAAGAAGCTGCCAATTCGAATGATTAATATACGTCACTATGCATTTAACTCAGATTAAATTAAGAAATAATTAATGACTCATAATACATTTGACAATTAACATACTCAAGCCCCAATTCCTTACTTCTCTCCTAATCATCAACCCTAAGGAAGATAGGGAATTACTTGTCATAGCGCGTTTGGAAACCAATCTACAAGTAGGCTCCCTCAAGGTTTCAGGAACACATTCATACCCATCTTGGGACTTATCCCTCAAGGCTTCAGAAATACATGTCCTTACCCCATCTTGGGGTTCATCTACCTTGTGAGGAATTACTCCGCCTCTCCCTAACAAAACCGACCTATCCCCTTAAGGAGCAATAACGAGTGATTAAGGATTGGGCTAGGAGTGTACTAACTACAAATGGATTATGAAAAATTATGAATATGTACGTATAAATAAAATACATTGTAACTGATATATATATATATATATATATTTCTGATTTCACTATTATACATTGTGAGGAATTACTCCGCCTCTCCCTGACAAAACCAACCTATCCACTTAAGGAGCAATAACGAGTGATTAAGGATTGGGCTAGGAGTGTACTAACTACAAATGGATTATGAAAAATTATGAATATATCTGTATAAATAAAGTACATTGTAACTGATATATATATATATATTTCTGATTTCACTATTATAAACTGAAATTAAGCCTGCAGTATATAATAAACCATATATTGGCCCCCTTATTCTTAATAGCATTCAAATATAATATTCTGTAAATCAGTATTGATTCATAGATAAGTTACAGCATGCCGACTTTTGTTTCATGATGCTTGCCAAATATGATTTATTTCCCTTTTCGTCTCTTCCTTGTGCTAAGTACAAAATATACTTTGTAATCTCTAATCCTTCGATGATTGAATGCGTGTTTGAGACTGCCCTTTTATATGGTGTGCTTGGAATGACAAGTCACTCAGCCAATAGGCATGTCTTGTATCCTTTCATAATCGTCATTCTTCATAACTAATCATACCTGTTGACGCCTAAAATTGCTCGTGGATGCCACAACTCTTTGGGAAGTTCAACAAACGTGGGACCAAATGTGTTTCGCTGAACAACCTCTAGGATTTTAGAAGCCGGCTCTTCGTTGGTTCAAGGAAAGGGTAAGAAAGTGATGAAACTGCAAAAGGCGATATGCTAGAGCTTTTTGAACACTTTGAAATGCACAGGCTATTCCAAAATGGAACAACAAGGCCTCCTTCGAACAATTGCTCTGAGACACAGTCACAAGCATTTAAAGGGCCTTACAGCCAGATATAAAATGATCAATGGCTATTACCAAATGGAGAAGCAAAAGCATAATCTATTTGATAACACCAGAGATGCATCTGTTAAGTCAGCAAAATGGCACAAAAACTAATTTAAACACAAAATATCCAATACACAAAGGGTTAAGAAACACGATTGATTAAGTAATATTGATTCCAAATGCTTAGAATAGCTTAAGGCCCATGACTAACAACCTTTCAATATTTGCTAAGATCCTCTTCTACTTGCCCTAGTTCTCAGATGAGAGTGATCTATTCCTTTTTTTTCTTAATTCCCCCCTTTTTTAATACAACACTATGAGTTTTTATAATAGCTCAGAGACCCTGATCACACCTGTTGGAGAGCTGTTTAGAAGGTTTGCCAGGTGTCTAATTCTGTGGGGCTTAAGCGAATGCGATCCCCACCATCAGCCCTGAAAAACGGATAGCTAACACTTGCTCTTCTGGTGGAAAGAGACTTTGCATTGTTAAGTTGGTGGATATCATACATCGCAGCCACCAAGCCTTTGACCGCGCCCTCAACAAGCCGCACTACCTCTGTGCAACATCATGATAGACATATGCACTTCAAATTGAAAATTGGAAACTGTGCGAACCGTTTGAAATGCATGTATGACATAAAGGCATGAAAGTGCCTTTCGAAATAAAAGTGCCTTTGCTGTCATTTGCGGGGACACCACGTGGCATGCGGGTGTGGCGATCACTCGGACAAATATTGCGCCCTTCTCAAAGACCCACGGGAGGAGCACTTGTCACCCCCCGCACTTTGCTTGGTCTATTGCTCGGGCCCACCAACATCAACATCATTGATAGCGAATGGGGAACGCGTGGCGCACAGGCGTGGATTGTTGGGAAAGTCCAAGCTGGTTGCGATCCAAATAGCACTGAGTTGACATGTCGTGTAGTGTGCTGCTTTGAAAAACAGTGCCGCGAGGAAGAAAAGGGGGGCATTAGCACACCTTGCGATCTTGTGAAAATTGATTCACATTTTTGGCGACCTAGTGTGGAATCTTACCTGCGAGATAAGGACTCCAAAAACTTTGGTTTTGAGGGCTAGGGGCTTCGTCTGTTGGGCCACAAAGTCGCTTGGTCAACTATCTCCGTGAATTACTAATCATCCTCTTGGGTTGCAAACACCTGTGCACAGAAGGGCATGGATTAGAGCTCTAATTGCGAAAGGAAGCGACACTATTCATTCAAATGTAGACTTAACCAGAGGACTAAGGAGCGACGCCACAACAAAGAAGGGCTTCTGAAAGAGGGTGGTAAGTCAGAGGACGTTAGCCTGAAAATGCCAAAAGAACAATCTTCTAGAACAGAGGGCCAAGACCAACTGACGCCCTAAAGAGAAGAGTACGTCAAGAACCTGAAACAAGCAATCATATTAGCTTTGGCATCTTAATGAAACTTTATATTTGATATTCTGTTACAAGATTCAAGAATTGGCAGATTAACGAATTTCCGGATGATTTATTTATTAACAGAGGAACAAATGTGTTCCTTATAAAGAAATACAAGGACGTTGTTTCTAACTGAAGACGAAATTAGAAACAAAATTGAAGACAGGATAGGAAACATTCCTATTTAGACTGAAGACGAAAGAGACAGGATAGGAAACATTCCTATCTAGACTGAAAGACGGACTACAGACAAGGAGTTGACCATTATAGAAAGTATTTAACTAAGGAGATAATATCTTAATAAAGATATTAAAGATATTATCTTAATACCCTCCCTTAATGGTCAACGTACGGATGTCAGAACATTCTGTGATAACTGAGACTCCCCGGATCTACATAATGCTGAAACCAAGAAGCTTTGCCAGAAGAGTGCTATGACTCAAAATAGATTGCAATTACAAAACGTCGTTTTTGTGGAAAAAATGGTAAAAACCCAGAATCCCACGCAACCTTGCGTATTACATAGAACATGAAATGATTTTTAAGGAGAAAATCAACAAACCCAACACAATTTTTTAGGTGAAAAATTGATCAAAACCCAACATGATTTTTGAGGTGAAAAATCAATCAAAACCAAACACAGATAATTTTTGAAGGAAAAATATAAACCCTTCAAATAATATTTGTCGTTGAATCGTTGACTACCCTCCAACATCAGATTAGTCAGTGACGCCATCTTGCACGTTTCCTAATGCACGGAAAACAAAGATATAGAGAAGAGGCGCTGACACGTACTTCGAGGCAAAAAATTGGAAGACCCAGAAAAAACTAAGAAGTAACCAGAAGAGAGCTCAAAAAACCTAGAAAGAATATGCTGTCAAAATTTGGATCCGCTGGCTCGAAAATTGATGCACGAAAATCGAGGCACCTAGAAAAAATGGACAACAACCCAGTTGAGCTCTTGAAAAACCCACCAAGAATCTGTAATCAGGAAAAAATTTCGAGCCCAAAAAATTAGGGTTTCGAAAAAAACGGTCTGCTACAAAAAACCTCCAAAAATTAATGGCAGATTTGTAGAAAAAATGTGGCTGAATAGGGCCGAAAATTGGCCAAACTCACAAAACCTAGACCTGAGCAGCAGCAGATCCCAGAATGTGGGAATAAACAAAAATTTACTCAAAAAATTTGAGCAAATAATTTCAAAAGAAGTTATAAATTTTCCGAAGAAAAAATCTAAAGAAATGGCTCTGATACCATGTTACAAGATTCAAGAATTGGCAGATTAACGAATTTTCGGATGATTTATTTATTAACAGAGGAACAAATGTGTTCCTTACAAAGAATTACAAGGACGTTGTTTCTAACTAAAGACGAAATTAGAAACAAAACTGAAGACAAGATAGGAAACATTCCTATCTGGACTGAAGACGAAAGAGACAGGATAGGAAACAGTCCTATCTAGACTGAAAGACGGACTACAGACAAGTAGTTGACCATTATAGAAAGTATTTAACTAAGGAGATAATATCTTAGTAAAGATATTAAAGATATTATCTTAATGTATTCTGCACAGACGACATGTTTATCTCATATTTAAGATCAATCAATCATTACACAAAAGAGCACTTTTCTAGGGATTAAGCGTGTGCAGCTGGGTTAATTCCTTCACTTACTAACATACAAAAATGGTTTCTGCCCGCTCACTAGGCTACGTGGGTGAGGCTTTGTCCCATAGCCAACCGGATAGAGCTTCGCTGCCAATCAGGCGTCCATAGCCCTGACGAAGTTATCGCCTCAACGACCGTTAACATTGCTCTATTGCCAGCCGAGCGTCTATAGCCCCAGTAGAGTTGCTAACGTGACCTGAAATTTGCATCCTAATTTTCTTTTATTTCTTTTTATTTCTTTTTTGGGCTGTACTTATGCCTTTTGATTTTAAAGATGCATGGATGACTATGATGTCATCCCTTCAGGTTGGCTGCCAAGGTGGTAGTAGGATAAACCTTTGATTTTTTGCCTAGCGTGCGAAGGAAAGACATCTCATTGCCATTAGTATAGGTATTAAATGTTTAAGTGTGCTTAGTCCACGCTGGACATTGCCATTTTCATGAAATGACTAGAATTAATGCTTAAATGCTGAGAAAAATAAGCTCGCATGTACCAGAGATCAAACATAATCATTCATTTTGAGCAGAAAATTAATATGATTACCCTTTCAAAGCTCAAGAAGTATGATCCCTTTCTGTTAGCAACACTAACCAGCGTGAACTTGGCTTGCTGTCCACAAAAATTGATCAAGTGGCAACCTTTGGGAAATGAGTAAGGTACCTCTGTACAAATTATTCTTTCAACGGGATTAAATGCGACATGCTTGCAGTCGTAAATGCTTTCCCTATAAAAGGCAATCAATTTTGGACAATTGGCATAGTGTTTATAAGCCTTTTGAGAATAAGAGCAAAGCCTTAGATTATCTCGGCCTAGAAGCATGGATACCCCAGTAAGGCTAACAAGCCCAATTCATCAAGCTCCCTTTCTAGGTCTCATACATGATGACATGCTAGCTGTGTTGATCAAAACTAATGATAAGTTGGTTATCGGTTGTGAAATGGGTACTTGGGCAGAATTTTCTAGAAAGCGAAGACCGTTATAGGCTGAATTTTGACATCTCGTCTCGCTTTGTTGGGTCCTTGCTAGATTTGGGAGAGTCTAGGGATACCATCATCTTTCTGGCTGAGGGCTTGTTTGGCAGAATGTATTGTGAGGGGTTTGAGGATGCGCTAGTGGTTGCGCGGTATGGCGTGGGGTTGCCGCTAGCAATTGACCTCAAAATTCACCTAGAGACGGGCGTGGAGGTCCCATTTGCTCTGTTTGTCGTGAATTTTTGCCACTGCACTTTGGACATCCACCGCTACTATGCGAAACATGGGGTCGAGTTTCTCAAAAAGTATCTCGACCCTAGAGGACGAATTTCTGAGGAGGCATTAGAGGAGTTTTGCTTGCGAGTGATCTTCAAGCAAGCATAGGACACACCATCAGAGTCAAGCGAAGGAGTACCTTTTGGCACGGAGGAGAGCGGATCAGAAGGCGAGGGAGACTCTGGGAATGATAGTCCTGGGTTTGGCGTGGCTTGACCTATGTTATGAATATACATGTATAAAATGACCAAAGAATTTTGAAATTTTTGAAATTTTTGCAATGTACATGAACATACCGACAATCTAATGTATATGTGCTTGGTTCTAGAATATCTTGGAGCCCACATATATATTCTTGTGTCATCGTTTCTCTTTTAAAGCATTTTTAATTCTTTATGCTACAAAATTTTCATTTTAAATTGAGCACAAAATTAAATATCATAACATAGGTCTTTATCATCACATGCAAAACGATAATAAAGTAGAGAGTACCTTTTTCATCCGCATGCAAAAACGTAGAAACCCTGTAGAAGAACACTTAAGCTGAACACACATGGGTTAGCATTATGAAAACTTATAATTACCATTAAGATATTGAAAAATATAATCGATGGTGACATCCACAAAAATCAACTGCGCCTAACCAGGACTTTACACAGGACACATGAAAATGTATCCCCTTGGGCGGTAGCGCTTATTGAATCAAGAACAACACACGCAACACAAAACCTAACTGTGTACACTAACTGGGGTTAACCTTTTCTTCAGAAGAAACCATTAATTGGGTTTCAGAAGTAGCTACCCTTACGGTTCAATTTTTTCCCTCCATTTAACAATTCCAACATCTCAGGGCAAAAGAAAAGAGATAAGGGTACCGACTCGTTTGGAAGCGACATGTTATTGATAAGGAGAACGTAACTTATCTTGGAGACCTCCCCTATTCCTATGCACGGTGAAGTCTGAATCTCATAGGTTGGGCCTTCTGAGACAAACCCAGCCCGGGACAACTTGTTGCTTTGTTGCAAAGTGAGATGCCTTATGGGGCATCCCCTTGACGATATTAGGTCAAAATGGCCCACCCGAACCATCTCCTTGTGTGCTGTGGAGACAGAAATTTGTTGGTCCGCAACCAGCCTTTCCTCCTTCCATGGAGAGGTGCATTCCTAAACTTCTCCTTCAAGTTGCCCATGAGCCTCTTGTGGTTCAACTAGTACGTCGTGGGCTTCCATACATTGCCGTTGTGACTCCTGGTCCTCAGATGAATGAATCAATGGTTTAACAACTATGGATGTGCAACAGTTTTCTAGCTCGTCCCAAAAAGCTTCCTCACCGTTAGGTTCCTCCCGCTCTGAATCAAGTGTAAACTCTTGATTAGAAGGTCTTTGTAATGGATGGATTTGCTTAAAGCCTAGGATGATGTGCTTAGAGGAAGGGACTACTTGGTCTCCTACTTCTTGCGTTTTGACTAACAAAAGCTCTATTAGTCGTTCCTTTTCAGGCACTTGCTTTGCAAGTTCTTCCTGCCATAGATGGCAAACTCACCAATTAATCGCTGAGTTTTTAGAGATCATAAGTTATTCAAAGAAAAAATTGCAAAAAAACCTCGCCCATTAATCAGTGAGTTTTTCCCAAAAAACTCGGCGACTTGTTTAAAAAACTCGCCTTTGTTTGCTGTTCAGCGTTTAAACTCAAAAAATGACACACTCCATTTTATTTTCTAATGAGAAATAGTTGTCCCATTCATATCACTTGTTTTGACCACTAGGATTTGCACATACAATGTATTTTGGGAATGCATATGCCTCTATAATCATATTTGCGAAACTATGTTTACATTGATAGCATTTATTTTAATCACATTTAAAACCTCTACACATATACTCTCAAGTCTCTCCAATGATAGAATTATACCTGACCTCATATTGTCATCATTGTAGTCTACTCCTATCAACTATTCTATCCTAAACGGAACACTTGAAAAGCCACTCATCATTTAGACGTACTTTATCTTCTAAATGACCTTGTAAAGTCTTTTCTTTGCACAAATGGACTTTCAATTTGTAAATTGTCCACTCTGTTTGGGATGCATGTGTAACTACTAATTTCAGTTGTAGGTCAGGTGAAAATGATGCCAGTTTAATATTAAGTTGCAGACCATCTACAAAATGAAAGGCTTTATAATCCAACGGCACAGTTTCTATTAAGAATACACGTAACTCGATCAACGAATAAAATCTTAATTTTTAAATTAAAATTGAAGCCAACTACTTTTTTTTGCATCATTCCAACTTTTCATTTAACAAGGGCTACTGTCTTTACAAAGAACTAATTTAATGAGAATGCAATTTTATACCCACTTTGCGTTTATATATATATATATCTAAACTCAGCTTGTTTCTATTGTGTTCTCATTAATTAACTCATTGGATGCATCTTCTCATTGAATTTTGCAAAAAAAATGCATTTCTAATTAAATTTAAGCTGTTTTTTAAGTTCCCGAGTTTTTCCAAAAACTGGCTGAGTTTTTCCCGAATTTTTTTTCAGGCCTTGGTGAGTTTTTGCTGAGTCCGAGTTTTCCAACTATGCTTCCTGCAACTGATTTTGCTGTTGGGCTTTCACTCCTCTTTCTCGTAGATAGGCCTGACATACCTCTTCTGCTCCTTGATACTTTTGCTCATTGAAATACACCCGATGAGCCACCTCTTCTTCCTCACGTGCTTGCTACTTTTGATGCATATCTATTTCGTTCATTTGGCTTCTAAAATCCATCAGCATAGCCTGAAGCTCGCTAATGCCATTGGATGGCGTTGGGATTGTTGGAGTAGGGGATGGAAAATGATGAGCGTACTGGGCGTGCGATGTAACATGGGAGCTTGGGTCGTAACTAAAACACGACTGAGGCTGATACTGATAGTAGGGGGGCTGAGTGGACACATTTTCATAATACTGGGGAAAGTAATAGGCATTTCTATGAAATGGGTCCATTGTTAGAGCTTCAAAAGATCATGAATAGTTTTGCACATATCAGCACCGGTACTCCGTTAATAGGTAGTGAGTAGGTCCCACTAGGCATGCTAGAAAAAGAAACTATTGACGCCTAAAATTGCTTTTGGGTGCCACGACTCTTTGGGAAGTTCAACGAATGTGGGAACAAATGCGTTTCGCTGAACAACCTCTGGGATTTTAGAAGCTGACTCTTCGTCGGTTAAAGGAAGGGTAAGAAAGTGATGAAATTGCAAAAGGCGATATGCCAGAGCTTTTTGAACACTTCGAAATGCAAAGGCTATTCCAAAATGGAACAACAAGGCCTCCTTTGAACAATCGCTTTGAGGCACAGTCACAAACATTTAAAGGGCCTTATACCAAATATAAAAGGATTATAAGTGGCTATTACAAAATGGAGAAGCGAAAGCATAATCTATTTGATAACACTAGAGATGCATCTATTAAGTCAGTGAAATAGCACAGAAACTAATTTGAACACAAAATCTCCAATATACAAATGGTTAAGAAACACGATTGAGTAAGTAATATTGATTCAAAATGCTTAGAATACAGCTTAAGGCCCATGACTAACAACCTTTCAATATTTGCCAAGATCCTCTTCTACTTGCCCTAGTTCTCAAATGAGAGTGATCTTTTCCTTTTTTTTTCTTAATTCCCCCCTCTTTTAATACAACGCTTAGTTTTTATAATAGCTTAGAGAGCTTGATCACGCCTGTCAGAGAGCTGTTTAGAAGATCTGCCAGGTGTCTAATTCTGCGGGGCTTAAGCGAATGCGATCCCCACCATCAGCCCTGAAAAACGGACAGCTAACACTTGCTCTTCTGGTGGAAAGAGACCTTGCACTGTTAAGTCGGCAGATATCATACATCGAAGCCGCCAAGCCTTTGATTGTGCACTCAACAAGCCACACTACCTCTGTGTAACATCATGACAGACATATGCACTTCAAATTGAAAATTGGAAACTGTGCGGACTGTTTGAAATGCATGTATGACAGAAAGGCGCGAAAGTGCCTTTCGAAATTAAAATGCCTTTTCTGTCATCTGTGGGGATGCCACATGGCATGCGGGCGTGGTGATCACTCAAACAAATATTGTGCCCTTCTCAAAGACCCGCGGGAGGAGCATGCGTCACCCCCCGCACTTCGCTTGGTCTATTGGTCGGGCCCACCAACGTCGGCATCATTGATAGCGAAAGGGGAACGCGTGGCGCACGGGAGTGGACTGTTGGGAAACACCAAGCTGGTTGCAATCCAAATAGTGCCGAGCTGACACGTGTCGTAGTGTGCTGCTTTGAAAAACAGTGCCGCAAGGAAGAAAAGGGGGGCATTAGCACACCTCACGACCCTGTGAAAATTGATTCACAGTACCAATTCAATATTAAGACTAATCGTTTAATATACAATAATCAATGCATTCCTTAATTTCTCATCGAAGATAATAGATTATTATCCTGTCTCTTCATTATGGTTATCTCCATTTGTAATTGCTGACCATTTGTTGACAACATATCCCTTCATTATGTTTTTAGTTTTTGTTGCTGATTGCTACAACTTAATATTGATTAGTCTAGATGTAATGCTTAATCCCCTTAGCAATCACTGTAATTAACATCTCTTTATAACAACGATTATCTGTAAGATTATATCTGTCCATGCTTAAGTGATGTTAATAGTGATCATCCTTACTCTTTCCTAATCGGTATTGCATACAGATCATTTTATCACTTCTTTTATCCTTAATATACTATTGTCATCAATGATGAATCCATCTTATTCGATTAATCATAGCCGTCTCTGTATTAGTAATGTATTCTTCATTAATCGATCACTTAATCCTTGTGCTGATGCAGATAGACTTCTCATATTGATCTCTTTGCAAGGTACATGCTTTGACTTGATATCTTTAAGACAGTTGTCCCCAGAGTTGATCTGTTATTGGTCATTGATCCTTATCCTGATAGATTCATGATTCACGAGTCCTTATGGTCGATGTGTAATGCTGAAGGGATTTCCTCCATCGGTGCATATGCAATCTATAATATTCCTTGATTATTTAGATGAGATGACCAATGTTGTTCTATATTTTAATTTTATTAATATTATATATTTAATTATTGTTTATTAAATATTTAGTTATTTATATTTTAATCTTATTATTAAATATTCAGAAAGGGGACATTACACTTATCCAAGCTTACAAATTTGCTATGTTACCCCAAGTTTCCGGGATGTGAGGACGGGGGACGGTAGTGAACGGCCATATATATATATATATATATATATATGTATGTATGTATGTATATATTAAAAAATAGGGGACATTTAAAATATATAGGGAAATCTGAAATTTCAAATATACCCATTTGATATATCAGATAACATAAGAACAATCATCATAGCAACATAATAACATTGATAAATCTAAAATCAATGTCTCTTTGCAAAGGTAACAAATCTTTCTCACTTGATCATGTGTGGGTGTCAACTTACAAAAATGACTGAGTACAAGTGAGGCAAATGACCCACTCATCCACTTTCTACAATGAAAAATGCAATATTAGGCCTCTTGGGCACACAGCCAGCCTGAAACAACAATGTTCGGTTCCTAAAAGCTAAGATCATGTTCATTAGCTCTCTAATGCTCTTTTCATTTCTGGTTTACTGATTATAACCTGCTTGTTCACTTGGAAGGTATAAATTATCTTGGACTTTACTTAATTTTTCTTCTCCTTGCCTATTGGTCATTTATAGTGGACTAAACAAACTTGTAAAGTTCACCAAAAGTCAGAAAGGGAAGTTTCAATTATAAGTGTTTCTGGACATTGTAAACTGTTTCTTGACATGTGGAGAAAACACTGGTTCATGCAATGATGATCTACAGAAAGAATGAAGTGGGTGTTAGATTGGAGATGGTTGATATCTCTTATCTCCATTGATTTTCTGATTTTTGTGTCTAACAATGCAATGAATTTTCTGATCCCTGAAGTGTGTGAAGATTAATATTATAAAAATGACTTGCTTTATGGTTGCCATTGCCGGAAACGGCTGTCTGTCCCTAGGACGGTAGGGGGATGGAGCCGTCCGAGGGATGGTCAATGGTTTCCGGAACAAGAGTTGACCGTTCCCAAGTTTCTGGGACAGTTTCCAATTTTTTTGCATGACCAGGGACGGCTTGGAAACGCTTCCGGCTGTCCCCAAGTTCCCGAAATGGTTTCCGTTTCCAGTATTTGGGCATTTAAGGTGGAAACATGTTTTTGGGTAATACTGCAAATTTGTGAAAATAAGGAAAAAAGTAGAATCCCATGAAAGAAGGAGAATGTGCTACTCATTATCCTATTCTACCTAAGTAAAAATAAATTACTTAAATAATCTCATTAAACTAATGCTATATCACACATAGGATAAAACGTATCCAAAGTGAATAAAATATTGTATGTAACACAAATGTCGCAAAAATTAAAATGGCTTTATGACTTGGAAATTGACCACTAACAAATAGACAGTCAGAAAACAAGAGCTAAATTGAGTACTAAATATTGGATATGTTTTATCAATAATGATATTGAGGAGTATAAATATATGGATCCTTAAACATCTACCCTTGATCCTGACGGTCACGAATCCACAAAAATCATGAAAACATCTCATTTAGATTTATGTCATTCACGGGCAGTTAAAGACAATCCACACAACAAAATGAATCATATACCTCTAAAAACATTTCATACTGGAACACAGCTGACCACTTCTCACGTGCCATTCTTATAAATATTATGAAAGCTGGAAACAGGCCAATGGCCATACCCCATGTGCAAACACATCTGTTTTAAAAAAATGTTGCCAACAATACTAGATTGGATGAATGTATTCTTAACCTGTTTAGTACAGAAATAACCTATGGTTGCATATCAGGCATTGTGTTTGATTATGGATCTGGTGGCAATAAAGCTGCTCATACTTCATATTCATTAGGATAGTTTCAAATTGTTGTCCTATTGCAGTGCTTGTTAACAATTAGGAAGATAAGCATTAAAGTTTTGACATGTTGGATGGGATATTTTGTTATGTGCTTCTTAATCAAGTAACAAGTATAAATTGGCACATCTAAGCTGTTGCTTACTAAGCACACTGTTGCTGTGGTTGTTAATTGTTTTAAAACACAGTTGTTGATTTAAGAGCCCAAAGAAAGGCCTACTTGCTGAGGATGGAAGTTGCTGGATATGGAGTCAGTAGTAACAGCTACCAGTATTGCAATTGGCTTGTGGGAGCAATATAATAACTGCAATTGTTTTCATAGGTGATTGGAGCAAGCAGATGTTCCATATCCTCAAATATATTGTCACATTGGCGTGACCAAAGCTTATATCTTCTGTTTGGGGAATGGTCCAGGGCTCATTTTTGTACGGATAAAAAGTGGCTTTTGGTGCTTGATTGGTAGATATCTGTCACATATTCCAGGTGGTGTGCTAAATGGCTGTAGTGCATCCATGATTTTTTTGTGGAGATTTCGAAGGATCGGGAATTGTTCTGTTGCATAATCAATGTAATAATCTGACAATCTTAAACTGGCAGAACCTGCCAAGTCTTAACAACCTGAACTAGCACCAAAATCAGCTATTGTACATAAATGGGGATGTCTTTCTGCTGTCAATCCACATTGGGATTTCAAATGGCATGCAATGATTGATCTCTAATAAGAGAAATTTTGTACTGTATAAGTATCTATCTTGTTGGGATATATGGAAGTGTGGAGATTCTCCTTGTTCCAATGAAGTTCGCTACTTTCCTGTTTTGTTTGTTTGTACACAGGTAATAAGATGATGTTACAGCTTTGCAGGTCAAGATTTTTTGCCAAAGAGTGCTCATTGTTTTACATAAGAGTTCTTCAGACTCTTAATTTGCGAGTATGACATTTTCTATCGCTGTTCACTATTCTTTGCTCTTAGAGCATTGTAATTTAAGCAAATCTCTAGGCTAGTGTATTAAGGCAAATATGATTATGTGCAAAGATCATCCTCTTACAGATTGCATTCCATGTAAACAAGTCACCTTAATAGGATTCATGTTCTATTGTGATAATTGTTTTGGTCATCATAAATCTACAGATTTTTGGAGTTTTGAATATCTGTTCTTTGGCTGTTGAAGGTGTCACCAATCAAGCCATATGTAATATGTGCAGAAAAATAAATCAAGTATTGACAGATTATATGAATGAAGCATTTCCAGAACTGTCCTTTTCCTCAGTTTCTCACTTTCAAATAAAATGTCGTTAAGGATGTGGCAATAACTTTAAGTCATGGAAGGATTGAATAATTTTTGTCTTTTGTAATTTTGAAGTCTCTTAGAGCAGAAATGGCCTGGACAATAACCAGGTTAATCTGATCATGCTCAGGAGTATAGTTAATGTGATGTTGAAAATCTGGTAAGATATCCTTGAATTTAATGAATAATAGATTTAAAGTCATATGGAAGGATAGATCCAACTTCATAAGTAGTACTGAAAATGATAGCTGCTTGAACAATATGCCCCAAATCTAATTTACTTCAAAATGATTTGTATCCATGTTCGAAACTTCTAGATTTGATTTATAGAACTAAATATATGTTTAAAGGGCATGCAATATTCTTTGTAATCTAGATTGCCTGATATTTGATGATATATTTGTAAGATACTCTCTAGATCATTGTTAGGAACTTAAGAGACTAATGCAGTATTGCTGTTTCAAAATACCCGTATTAACTGTCAATATTTGTGATTGAATTTTTGGATTTAATCTTCAACAATGGCAAATAATTATGCTAGCTTCGGATTGAGGCCAGTGTGGTCATTATCATTACATTGTCCAGTAGGTAATGATATATAATATTACAAAGAGTTAAAGTTTCCCCAAAAGGACAAATTGGGAATCCATCTACTTGGGAAAGAATATTTGTCTGATTAATTGGCTTTAGCTTAGTCTTGTCTTGATTAATTTTTCAGAACTTATTTTAAAAAATGTTAGAATGTCAATAATCCCTGGACAACATTGTGGAGTTGCAGGGGCACTTAGTCACCTCCAAGCTTGTAAAAATTTAGGGAAGAAAGAAGAAATGAAGGTGCCTTAGATTGAAAGATTAGTGCTCCCATATTTAGAATTGTGAGGGCCATGGGAACAAGTGGTTGCATGCACTGCTGGAGTTTACCCTTCTCATAGGGTTTGTGGCTCATCCAGCTGAAAACTGCTAGTGTTTTAGATTATTGTTTTACAATTATGAAGGGATAATTGTCTGTCAGCTCAAAGGTCAGTAATTAGCCTTCTCAACGGTTAGTCCACCTCTGTAATCATCATTTGATGCCGTGATTACTCATACTGGTGAGAATGATGGTCCCCTAGGTGATTAGAGAAATTGTCTGTAAAGTCTGCCACAGGCCCACAAGGAAATGATACCCTCCTCACGTAACCTGATCTTGATCTAATTTTGCATTTGCTTGAGAGCTGGGTTCAATCTTTTTTGGCATTTTTTTATGGTATTCAAAAGATGTACACTAGATTGTCAATCCATAAGTATTTCCTCACAGGTATCATGGAGGAATTGTAGTAAGAGTCACATGCAATGGAAGAATTGTTGAAAATATTCTGAGAAGATGGTGCGGGTGCAAAGAAGACAGAGTGTGTAGCATCCAAAGTGGACCCACCTTTATTGAGGGGTACAAACACTGAGTATGTGTGTGGAGTAAGAACACACTATACTCTTTCATTAAATCGAAGCATTGAATGTCCTTAAAAATTTTGAGTATCCCATTAAGGGAATTAACAAAGTTCTTTAAGATTATTCGACTGATTAGGTAATCACTTTAGTGTTTAAGTGTATGCAAATTAGATGTCTAATAACTAGAGATGATAAATTAACTATTAAAAGCCAATAAATCAATCTAATGCAACACAATGAAGAATACAAATTAACTATAAAATGATGAAATTAAATTATTTACCTTCACCTACTATACAGCTTGTCTCCATTGTCCTCCTAGCCTTGATTTCTTGTAGAGGTTGAGCTCTCAGATTTCCAAATGAAGTCTTCTCTCAAAATGCTACCAAAGTGTGGAGATTTTATGAAATGAGTGCACAATAGCTTATGCAATCTAATAGATGGAATGCAAATGAAATGATGATAATATGGATTGATTGTTCTTAGAGTGCTTGGATGCTTGAATGCTTGAATGCCTATTACAAAAATACCTATTAGCTCACAAAGGGGAAATATGGCTCCTTTTATAGAGTTTTGGAGGATCTAGGTCTAGGTGGCACAATCCTACGGTTGAGAATAAAAGGTGGAAGATCTTAGGGCTAAGATTGACTTGGTTGAAGGAGTTGAGAGAAAGGGGGATGTAGTTGGAATGTGAGAGGAAGAATAGGGATGATGTTCCTCTCACATTGACATGGAGGAGAAGAAGGTGGAAGGGAAAGACACATGTCAAAGTGTCTCACAAAGACCAAAGAGAGAAAGAGGGAGAAACCTTTTTTCATGAGGACTCTTTGCACAAGTGTCCTATGAGTCACTTTTGACCCTTAGAGGTGGCTTGAGAAGCCTTTTAGGAATAGGGAATGTCTCTTGACTTGGTTGTTGAGAGGACATGTGGTCATGAGACTAAGTCCTATGAGGTCACATAGCCCTTAAGAATAGGACGTGTGGGTGAGGATAATTATTAATAAATAATTAATAATAATTATTTATTTTAGCCAAAGTGATGTGTCAGGTGACTAGGTAGGTGAGGTGGACTAGGGGACTTAGTCATATTTAGGTGATTGTGTAAATTAAATCACTTTAATAAGACTAATTAGAAGATTTATGATAGATGAATAGACTATAGTGAATTTACTAAATAAATTGAATAATTGATTTAATAAATAGAGGAATAATTATTAATTAAATAATAAATATTTAATTAATTTATCAAGTCAATAGCAATTAAATAATAAATATTTAATTAATTAATGAAGCCATTTTTAGGTGTATACATTTTGCCCCTATTTGAAATAATGTGCTGGTCACATTATTTCAAAGAAAAAAATCAAGCATTTTTATTTTTTTGCCCCAGACAATGTCTGAAATGACCTAAGCATGCTCCTTCGAGAGATTGATTAACAAAAAAGATTATTTCATCATTTTTATTTTTTTTTATGTTTTTTATTTTTATTTTTAGATAATCAATCTCATGAAAGAAACAGGAGAAAAGATGGGTGAAAATGAGGTGAAATGGAATAAAAACGAGAAGTAGGGTCCACACACCAAGCATATAGGGTCCATAAGCTATAAATAGGGCTAAGGGATCCACAATAGGCTCATTGTGCACACTTGTCTTGTGGAGATCAGAGCGCGAGAGAGAGAAGAGCAGAGCCGCCATGATGCCATTTCCGCTATCAAATCATCGGTTTGAGAGAGTCAGACGCTTCTAGCAACCACTCGATTCGGGTGAGCTAGTAGGTGATTCGATCCTCCTTTGTGATTTTATGATTTGATGCATGTTAGAGTAGAATTTTAGCATGTGTAGGGTAGATGGAATGGTAGATTAGATTAGAAAAATATTTATTTTTAGGCATTGTATAAATGTGCAGTTTCGACGCATCAATGCGCAGTAAATAGAAATGTTTGCGCAGAAAATATGATTTCCTGCGCATGCATGGAGGTTAGCTGCGCATGCGTTCTAAAGAAAACAATGCTGCACAAAGATGAATCAAAAGTGCGCATGTGGACGTTCTGCGCATTTGTGCAGAATTATTGCGCAAATGTGCAAGAAAATTGCGCAAGCATGAAAACCTGCGCAAACATGTTAAAAAGTTGCGCAAAGGTGAAGCAAGACTATGCAAGGGTAAAAACCTGCGCAAATGAAGTAGAAAGTTGCACATGCATGTTTCAATGCTGTGCATGTGTTTGAGATAGTAGAATTTGGGCAAACGATATAGTCATTTAGGGCAAACTTGATGTCGATAAGCCGATTGGATCTGTCGGCGATTGATTTTGATCGATTTAATCAAGATAGGAAAACATTGTAGCATGTTCGCTAGTTAACCAGTCTTGAATGTAGACAAGTGATAGAATCATCTGTTTAAACACGTGATAAAACATGTTTGAAATTGATATGATAGGATAGATAGATTGATAGATTAGTTTATCAAAATCTGATAGGTTGATTGTTGTTGACTTGAATAGGAGGATATTATAGATATTTTGATGTCATGGGAGAGATATCCCGTCACACAGAATCTGAGACCGGCACTGTTAGAGACAGACAAGCTGCTGATTGGAGCGTCTGGGTTGTATTACGTGATCTACACGCCCGAGATTCGGGCAAATCTCAGTATGATGATGACATTAGTAGAGCGATGGCACTTGGAGATGAGTACCTTCCATCTTTCGACAGGGGAGATGACAGTCACATTAGAGGATGTTTATCGCATCCTCCGTCTTCCCATCACAGGTGAGGTGGTTCACAGAGTGCAGAGCCGTTTTCGGTGATGATGATATAGAGGATGGAGAGATTAGCTGGGAGGACATGGTTGATTTATATGACCCGCTTCCAGTGGTTCTAGCAGGGGCGATTGGGGGATTTGTATGCCCTGATCGGAGGTCACATGGATTTGCAGTGGGATGAGGCCGCACATTACGACGGATGATGGAGGGGACCCGATTTGCTTGGGGTGTTTGTTTATTAGCACATCTTTATCATGATATGCATTAGGTGGTGTACCATGCGGGTGCATCTCTATCAGTAGGTGTGACACTGCTCCATGTTTGGGCATGGGAGCACATTGCAGTGACACGACCAGTGGCCATTAGATTTCGCGGCGCAGGGCAGCCCTACATTCATTTATATTCCTCAGTTTTGTCACAAGCAAAACTGGGCCATTTAGAGTTTTGGCGGTATACATTTGATACTGTAGATACAGTGACATGGAGACTGTACTGAGGTTGTGAGCCTTGGGATGATGAGCGACAACTAGGTTTTTGCTTTGAGTCACGGTGGCTGATAGGGAGGACGCCCTTTATTTTGGAGAGACAATTGGTCAGCCGGGTTCTGCGCCAGTTTGGCAGTCCAGGGCATGCCGCAGGGAGTGACAGAGCATGCTCGTACACATTAGGAGAGACGGGACTGGGGACCCATGGCATCATTCAATACGGCTCGACAGGAGTTTGTGGACATGCCATTTCAGGCATGGACCATGAGACAGACAGTGGTGGACCCTGGGATGACTGCAGATCTTGAGCAGTTCTTTTGAGACGTTCCTGTACCATGGATTACAGATCCAACAACTAGGCCTCCAGAGAGAGATCCTACAGAGAGATGATGGGGGAGACTCCGAGGGAGAGATAGACGAGGCGGCAGTGACGGTGGATGAGACGGAGGAGGAGATGGTGGAGATGGTGGAGATGGAGGGAGAGGGGATAGGGCAGGACCACAGATGAGAGGAGGTGGAGCGAGACAGAGGGGATTGATGCCTCCCCCGGCTAGACAGGGATGGAGATAACCTCTGGCATAGCCAGCACAACCACCAGTAGGAGCTCCATTACAGGTACTAGTCGCTCAAGTACATATACCAGTTGCCCCAGTACAGGGACCAGCCGCACAGGATGAGGCAGACATCTTATTGGCACAGGGCGGTGTTGTACAGGGTGGCCAGGTTCATGATGACGTACAAGATGAGCCAGATGCTGAGATGGCGGATGTACAGGCACCAGATGAGCAAGCAGACATGGATATCAGGGGATAGGATCCCTATTTTCAGAGAGATGCTGCTGAGGAGGAGCCAGATATCGATACACTGCTAGTCCGACTAGCAGTTACACAGGTGCAAGCAGACCGGGTTCCAGGTCTAGAGAGACAGATTGAGAGGATGGATAGACAGATGAGAGTATTGAGACAGGAGCGAGATGGAGCACTTGAGAGACTAGGAGAGGCGAAGATGTTATTGGATGAGTTGCAGCGGACAGAGGAGTTGGGTCCTCATGGAGATAGCATCAGAGCCATGATACATGCCGGGAAGGAGATATCCTACTGGCGAGAGGCATACAAACAGGCAGTCTCGAGGGATCAGTGGATTAGGAGTTATAGGGAGAGCTCAGTGGCGATTAGGATGGTAGTGCATGACAGAGGGGCACCAGCTGGTGGAGAGGGTGTATCATCACGCCCTCCGAGAGCACCGACAGGTTCAGGAGGTCAAGGTGGATCCTCAGCATCAGGGAGTTCAGCAGCATAGGGCCACATTGCATCCCGTAGACAGCGGCAGACAAATTATGGAGGCAGTGGTTCATAGATTTTGAGAGAGCATTGTATACACGGTTGTACCATTATGTTTCATTGTATCATTATATTTTGATTTGACAGACACTGACTATGGTCATATTGTTATTGATTTATATCATTGGACATTTGGACATGTTTGTTGTTTTATGGACTTCATATGATGGATGCTATATGATGGATTCTATATTTACAGTGATGCAGTTCTATCATGATTTTCTTTGATGATTTATATACATGTGCGTACTGACATATGTGGGATGTGATGTTTTACTTTAATATGCATAGAATGTATGTCTTAGAATGCAAAATGATTTATATCTGATTTGATATTTTTGATGCTTAATAGTTAATAATCATATGATGGTGATATAAATGCATGTCTTAAATGAGTTTACTAATGCTATGTGATTATTAATGCAATGTTGTGATGAACAATGTGGATAATGGATAATAAATAAATGATGTAAATGAATGATATAACTGATGATTGGAAACACATATAATGGATAATAAATAAATGATGTAAAATGCATATAATGTATAATAAATGAATGATATATAATGTGTATAATGAATAATAAATGACAGTGTAATGCAAATGATATCTAGTGTAATAAATGATAATGTACCTAAGATGATTGAATGTAATAACTGATAACATGATAAAAGAAAATGAGATGAAATGATAGCTATAATAAATGATCAAATTATATACAAATGAACACTCCTAATAAAGGTAACATATGTCTCTAAATGATTAAGTGCAAAATGTTAAATGCAAAAAGTCGTAATATTTTTGGTTGTCCAAATGTCCTCAACTTAAATAACAATGTATCTGACACAAGAAGAATAGACTAAGAGAACAGATAACCTAATAAGAAAGGTAACCTATAAATCTCTATAAAAGGAGCACTGATATGTAAGTCATGAACTGTTTAAATGAAATGCAATATGAAATGAATGTATCTCCACAACTTTAGGTAACATTTTAGAACTTCATAATAACTGGAACTTGATTTTCATCATTGAGCTCGTTATGTTGCAAGAAAATGCAAGCATCATGGTATAATTAAACCAGGATGACCTGAGCACTTCTTGCATGGAGTTTAATATTGCAAACTTGACAAACATCTAGGCATAATTGAATTGAGATGACCCGAGTTTCATTTGCGTAACAGACAAAGAATATTCCCTCCTCCATTGGGGAACAAATATTTGGAGTCGAGGTATGTGCTAGCGGATCATCATAAATAGCATATGTAGAACAACATGATTTGGATGTTGTCAATACTATTAAATGAATGAAGGTACTTATGCACAGACACCCCAATTATTTGTTCCTTCAATTTCATGGAGAAATATCCCACAAACAACAACCAAAGAAAATACCATGCCCCATCATGGCTATCCTAATCAATGACATTTTATAGTTTCAAACTCATGTCAAAGATATCATGGAATAGCATAGGAAGCATGATAACAATGAAATCTAGATATGAATGCATAATTTACAACAAATCATTCTAACATTCTTGTCATGAATATACATTTCTTTTGCCAAAAAGATAGTGTAAGATATAGTGATCAGTTCAAGTGATGATGTATAGTCAAGATTTGATAGATAAACAGTCATGTTTCGAAGGATAGATTATAGATTCTGATTCATCATAAAGATATCATCGTGAAAGAACATTTGATTGCATTTTGCTTTGTCTGGGGAAAATCACTACATTGTGTCCTCTAAGAGTCATGACTATCATAGATCCACTTCCTGAACTAGGTTGAGGACATGCCCCCAGCTAGGTGATGGACTGACTTATTATGGATGAAGAAAGACTCAACAAGACTAGGATGAAGACCATGACAAATGATCAAGTTATGATGAAATTTTATTATGGATAGATACAATGGATGATGTATGAACTGGCCATTTTATTATGATATATACATGGCGGGTATGAGGATTGACTAACCATTTTATTATGGATATATACAATGAACATACACACTAAAAGAATCCTAATAGATAAAGGAGCTAACTCGATACACATGGCGCCTGTTTCGAGGTTTTCACCACATGCTTTTATTGCAATTTTCATTTGATTTTTTGATTTTTTTTTGTATTTTTATGATTTTTATATTTACAAAATATATACATAGCCCTTGCATTGAGATTTCAAGGATAGAACTTGTTGAGATGGATGCTGTTAAGAGGTTCATCCAAGGGATCTCCCTCAGGTGTTGACAACTGATAAGCCCCAGAACCATAGACTACTGTAATCACAAAAGGACCTAACCAATTGGGTTCGAACTTGCCCTTCTTTTCACGGTGCTGTTGATTCTTTGGATTTTCGCGGAGGACTAAGTCACCCAGCTGAAAGTCTCTGATCTTTACCTTGCTATTATATTGACGAGACATACGCTGCTAATAGACTTTCAAATGATCATAAGCTCTCTGATGGCATTCATCCAACAGTTCTAGTTTAGTCAACTGTGCAACTCTGTAGTCTTCATCAGGAATCAAATCTTTGAGAGTGACTAAGTGAAGACAACTCGACCTCGAGGGGCAGGACTGCTTCAGATCCATAGACAAGGGAGTATGGGGTGGCTCCAGTAGGAGTACAGATGGAGGTACGGTAAGCCCATAAGGCTGGATTTAGTTGGATATGCCAGTCATGGCTAGCGTCATTGACAGTCTTTTGTAGGATTTTAACAATAGTTTTATTTGACGCCTCAGCGTGGCCATTCCCTTGGGGATAGTATATGGTAGAATAGTTATGGGTAATATGGAATTTTGCGCATAGTTCATCCATGTCTTGATTTTGAAACTGTTTCCCATGATCAGTAATGAGATACATAGGTATACCATATCTACAAATGATATAATTTAAGATAAACGTGGATATTTGTTTCCCTGTGGCGGTAATTAATGGAACGGCCTCAATCCATTTAGTAAAGTATTCCGTGGTAGTGAGAATCTATTTGTGACCGTTGGAAGATGGAGGGTTGATAGCGCCCATGAGGTCGAGCCCCCACCGACTGAATGGCAAGGTAGTTGTAAAAGGATGTAAATCTTGTGCTGGAGCATGAATAAGGTTTCCATGTATCTAACATTTCTTACATGCTCTAGCAAAATGAAAGGAATCTGTTTCCATGGTAGGCCAATAATAACCCATACGCATGAGTTTCTTAGCCAAAGAGGGACCACTCAAATGTGTCCCACAAATACCATCATGTACGTCTCACAAGGTAGTTTGAGCTTCATCATGCTCGAGACATCGAAGGAGAGTACCATCAAGACCTCACCGAAAAAGGGTATCAGATATTAGGACATAGCGAAAGGCTTGGTGGGGAAAAGTTCATTTTTGATTGCGGGATAGGTTAGGGGGTATGATGTCATTTTTCAAATAGGAATAAATTTTTCCATAGATGGGGGAATCGTGTCCAATTAGATGACATATAATACTCGTATCAGGATCATCATATGCAGGACAAGTCAGGGATTCCACCAAGAACTCAAAACGGACCTTGGTATCTTCTATATCAAACAAAGAAGCAATCGTTGCCATGGCATCAACAACCTTGTCATCATGCCGAGGAATTTGCTCAAAAGTGATGACTGAGAAATATTGTTTGAAGTCATCAACCATACGTTTATATGGTAATAACTTATCATCTTTAGTCTGATAATCATCATTAAGTTGGTTTATAATCAACTGAGAATCCCCATAGACATTTATTTCAGTTACTTTCCATTGTAAAGCCATCTTTAACCCAATCAACAAGGCTTCATATTCTGCTACATTGTTGGTGCAAGGAAAAAGCAACTTGTAAGATTTTAGAATGGTGTATCCTTGTGGTGTGACAAAAAGAATACCAGCTCCTGAACCCTGTTGTGTATACGATCCATCAAAATATAATTGCCAGGTTTGTCTAGATAAAGCCAAAATGTGTGCATCAGGAAACTCTGTATGTATAGGTTGGTCATCCATTAATGGAGCATCTGCTAGCTGATCTGCTATCACTTGACCTTTAATAGCCTTCCTGTCTACATATTCAATATCAAATTCACTAAGTAGCATAACCCACTTAGCTAATTTGCTTGTCAGTGCTGTTTTGCTTAATAGATACTTTAAAGGATCAATCTTTGCGATGAGCTGGATTGAGTGTGACAACATGTAATGTCACCATTTTTGTGATGCAAAAACAACGGCCAAACATGCTCTTTCTATAGGAGAATAATTTAGCTCATATCCCACTAGGGTGCGACTGATATAATAGATGGCTTTTTCTTTTCCTTCATGATCTTGCTGAGCTAGTAGAGCACCTAGTGAAGCTGTCGTAGCTGAAATGTAGAGCAAGAGTGGCTTGCCCGGAATTGGTGACATCAGAGTTGGAGGATTCACCAGATATTGCTTGATTTTATTGAAAGCTGCTTCACACTGATAATCCCATTGGAATAAGATATTTTTATGCAACAAATGTTGAAAGGGATGACTTCGATCTACTAGTTGAGAAACAAATCTTCTGATGGATTGGAGACATCCCTGTAAGGATCTTAACTGATTGATGTTAGTGGGGGAAGCCATCTCCAATATTGCTTTAACTTTTTCTGGATCCACTTCGATTCCTTTGGCTGAGACAATGTACCCCAACAATTTATCGGATGTAACTCCGAATGCACATTTCTTCGGATTGAGTCGAATCTGATACTTTTCCATCCAGGTGAATATTCTATCCAACACTCTCAAATGACCAGCTCTGTTTTTGGATTTTGCTAAAATGTCGTCAACATAATCTTCCATAATGGTGTGCATCATATCATGAAAGATTGTGGTCATTGCTCTTTGATAGGTTGCTCTAGCATTTTTGAGGCCAAAAGGCATCACATTCCAGTAGTATGTACCCCATGGACAAGTAAAAGCAGTCTTTTCTTGGTCTTCTGGCGCAATCTTGATTTGGTTATAGCTAGAAAATCCATCCATTAATGATAACATCTCATGCCCAGCCGTCAGGTCAACAATAATGTCAATATTTGGCATAGGAAAGTCATCTTTCGGACAAGCCTTATTAAGATCTCAAAAATCAATACAAATCCTGATAGATTTATCTAGTTTTGAGACGGGGACAATATTTGAAATCCACTCAGCATAATCAATAGCCCGAATGAATCCAACATCTAGGAGCTTCTTCAATTCCTCTTTAACCATTAGTGCAATATGGGGATGCATCTTGCAGAGCTTCTGTTTAACTGGTTTTACACCTGGTCGGATAGATAAATGATGCATTATGAGATTTGGATCTAGACTAGGCATATCAGCATAGGACCAAGCAAAGTTGACTTGTCTTTCTTTGAAATTTTTTGCAAAAGCTTCTTTCTCTGATTCTATCAAGGATGCTGCTACTTTGAGGATGCGCGGAGACTCTTCTGTGCTAATGTTAAGAGGTACTATTGGTTCTATAAGAATAGCAGATTGCTCTCGATACAAATAGTTGGGAAGAGTGTCAATCCTTCCATCGTCAGGCGCCTCAGAGAGGTTTTCACCATCAAATGCATCATTTCTTTTTACTATTTTTGGATCTAATACTGCCACTGAGTGGTTTTCACCATTAGATCTGTTGATTATTTTTATATTTTTATGACTGAAAGGATTGACACTCTCAACAAAGTAGGCCATGTCATTGAGTTCTATCAAAAATCCTGACTTGTGATCTCCTGGTGGTAAATGATCTCTGATTCCAAGATAGTCAATGATTGCATCATCATTATGGAATACATCAAGTTTTGGATGATCAGGAGAATCCCAATCAATAAGTTCGGGATGTACAAGGGGCATCGGATCATTCGGGTCAATTTCAAAGGCAGAGATGGTATTGATGGAAAACTTGTCAAGGTTTATGATGGTATCAGCGAGGTCTATTTCCATACTCTCATCCGATTCATCTATCACAAAATAACACTCACTTCCCTCATGATCGACAAGAGTAGTATTACATGGGACCAATCCTAATGAGTCACTCCTTGAACTCTCTCCCTCATGGTAATCATTACTATAGTGATGGACAACATCAATTCCTATTTCTGTAGTACAATCAGATAATGAATCACATTCATAATCATTTGAGTCAGAATCATCATTATCCCCAAGTCTATCAATGATTCTCTGTGCTATCCTTTGTTTCTCTGGATCTACATACATACCATTCTTTCTGAATTACAAAGCAGGAGCTTGAGATATTTCATGGAAAGGTGTGATCTTTGCTTTTCCTTTTGGTTCTTTTGGTCCTTCTCCTTTATATCCTAATCCTGTAGTGTCTCTTTGATAGTTTGGATTTTGCAAGATTGGTTTGATAACACCTTCTCTTTGTAACCCTATAGGTCCAGCAGCTTGGTATCCCATCTTTTGTAATAAAGTATACCCTTTACCATAGACATCAAGTGATGTATATTCATGCTTGATATCCTCTTCATTCTTCTATGATTTAAGCAAATGAGTAGCATTACGCTCAATTGCCTCTTTGGATATTGTGCCCCCACTTATAAATGTGTCATAAACAAGTGTGGAAGGGGGTTCTGATTGTTGTTTAGTGATCAAAGATCTACCATATGATCTAGGAGATAAAGGCAACTCTGTGATACAAAGAGCTTGACCTAAAGTGTATTCTCCCATACTTCTTTCTTTTATGTCTATCTTGATCCCATTTGATTTTGATGTTGATGCTATATTACTAGGATCAATGGGTGTAGTTGTAGAAGATCTAGTATGGTTATAAGGTATCAAAGAATCAGATGTCTTCACAGAACTGCAATACTGGAACGGATTAGTGTCTCCCTTGATAGTGACTTCTTGACCATTATGAGGGAATTTCAAGCATTGATGATAGGTTGATGGTACAACTTGCATGGAATGAATCCATGGTCATCCCAAGAGAATGTTATAAGCAAGATCCATGTCTAGGACTTGCCAAGGTACATCTTTGATTATAGGACCAACTCTGATTGGTAAAACAATAGACCCCTTGGATGATCATTCTTCCTCATCATAAGCTTTTATCATGATTTTCTTCTTGGGATCAACAACATTTTCAAAGAATCCCAATGCAAGGACTAGTTTCAATGTACAGATATTTAAGCCAGCTCCTCCATCTATTAGTACTCATTTGATTTTGTGACTCTAGACAAGGACTTCGATATGTAGGGGAGCATTATGAGGTTGGGTAATAGCTAAGTCATCATTCTCAGTGAAGGATAGGTAATCTGGGGTTGTTAAATGGCCCACCATAGCTTGAAATTGATTATGATCTAGATTTGTGGGTACTTGGGTTTCTAAAAGAGCTTTTTCAAGGATATCTTTGTGAGACGGGGATAGACGCAAAATCTCTAAGATGGATATCTGGGCAGGTGTTTTCTTGAGTTGCTCCAAAAGGTTGTATTGGTTGGAAATATTCATTGTAGACTTTGGGACATAAACAGACTTGTGGTGAGGTGCATTTGGTTTAGACTGGACTCCTTGGAGAGTAACTTTGGATTGAGCATGAGTAGTAACATGGATTGGATGACTCTGATTTTCCTTTGATGGTAATGACATTGGCATAATACATAGAAGGATGACATTCAGAAATGTTACCAACATATCGATAAGGAGTGGAATTATAATTGGCTTGATTATCACTCTTAGTATTGGAAGAACCTCCTTTTTCATGCTCAGGAAGTGGATCTTTGAAAGCCGTATGTGATTCATTTGAGGTATGTCCGTCAACACTAATCTCACCGCTTTCAATTAGATCTTGAATTACATTTTTGAGCCTTTTGCAATCATTGGTTTTATGTCCTTTTCCTCTATGAAATTCTCAATAATCATGCTCATCCCACCAAGAAGGCTTCACTCTAGGTTTGAAATCTTTCGTTTTAGGAAGCGTGATGAGTTTCTTTGTGATTAACTTCCGTAAGGTTGATTCGAGAGATTCTCCTAAAGGAGTAAAGTTTCTTTGAGGTGACATGAAAGGCAATCTTGGTTTAGATGAATCTTTGTTGGTATTTTGATTTGGTGACTGATTGCTGTAAGTACCTTGAGTAGCATTGGCTTGACTGGTGAGATTGAGAAGGGGTTGTGTTGATTTGACATTACGATTATCAACAATCCCATCATTGACAATGTTTTTGTTTTTATTCCAAAACTTCGATTTGTCATTGTTATAGTTGTTGGAATTGGAATTTGAGGAGCCAACAGTGTCTTTAGAATAAAGTTTGATCTCACCTTTTCGGACCATGGCTTCCTCAATCTTGATACCATTTTCTATGAGCTTATTGAAGTTTGGTGGACATTGCAATTGTAACCTATAACTCATTTCTGGTATAAGGTTATGCACAAAAATATCCATCTTTTCTTGTTCAGGAATCGTTCATGGATATTTGGCAAACAATTGACGCCATCTTTGCAAAAAAGTAAGGAAGGGTTCTCCATTCTTTTGATGTGCATTGCAAAGATCAAGCATAGTGACTTCATGTTTGATGTTGTATGAATAATGAGCCACAAATTTGTCAAGAAGCTCATTGAAAGATTTGATGCCTGGGGGTAGTTTGGAGAACCATTCCATGGCTTGTCCTCCTAAACTTCGTGGAAATAGTCGCATAAGATAAGTGTCATTGTGAGCGACTTTGATACAAGCAACACAAAACTCACGAATGTGATCTTGTGGATCCGAATTCCCTTTGTATTTGTCAAATTTTGGAACCTCAAAATGAGGAGGGAATGGAATCATTGCTAAGTTCTTATCAAAAGGATAAGAACATATATCATCCAAGGAATACTTCTTTGTTGATGATCCAATTTGGATGTCACGGATTTGTTGTTGAAGCATCTGGATTTGTTGTAGAACGAGATCCAAAGATAACGTGTTTCCTTGAGAGTTTTGGGAAACATTGTTGTGGGAAGCATTATTTTGTGAAGCATGATTTTGGGAAGCACGGTTTTGCTGATCATTTTGAGAAATAGTGTGTTGTTCATGACTATGAGAAGCATTGGATTGCTGATTGGTTTCTTTTGCTCCATGAGTATCTTGAGAACCTTTAGGTATTTCTCGATTGTTTGTGTGAGCTGGTTCTCTAAAATAGGAAACATCAAAATCACTTGGTAACTTAGCTCCTTGTTGAGCAAGCATGAGGAAATACATCTCTCTATCCAAGCCTAAGAGTCTTTCCATAACATGATAAAATTGAGGATCTTGTGAAGCTTCCCTAAGTTCATCATTGGTGGGTTCGTTAGTGGATGTAAAAAGTGAAGTTTTCTTAGGAGCTTCGAGCCAAGGATTTTCTTCGTTGCTGGTATT
Source organism: Chamaecyparis obtusa (assembly GCA_027943335.1). NCBI lineage: Eukaryota > Viridiplantae > Streptophyta > Pinopsida > Cupressales > Cupressaceae > Chamaecyparis > Chamaecyparis obtusa. The sequence continues at coordinate 203,031 of BSBK01012663.1, forward strand.
TCCTTCCATCTTGTCTAGGGATTCTGGATTAATGACTTGTTTAAGTTTCTGAGATCGAGTTTGAACCATAAAATTGAGAAAATTGATTGTGAGATGAAAGATTCTTGATGAGAAGATATGGAAAGTGATTGATAGAAAAGATATTGAAACGTGTTGAAAAAGTGATAAGACAACTTGATAAACTCTAAGTCAATAGGAGGTATAGATCTCACTATGATATGACAAAGGAAAATCAAGAGATAATAACCTAAGTAAGTTTGGTGGTTTGAGGATGATATATCCTGATATGGTAAACTCACAAAGATCAAAATCTGATAGATAAGGTAATGTTTCAACACTGAATTGAGAATTTCAAAGATTGGAAGAAAATGACTTGACGAGTCTTGATGAAGGAATGACAAAAAGTGATGAAAATGGTCAAACTAAAGACCAGAGGTCTATGTAACTTGACTGTTTTTCCAGAATCTTACTAAGGACGAAAAATGGGAATCTGAAAAAGTGATTTTGAAAATTGGAAAGTTTGTGGAAATGCTCACTGTTGTAAATGCGCAGCAACAAATGCGCATGACAGATTGATCAATGCGCAACAAAATGAGATATATGCGCAATGAAATTTGACAGATGCGAACTGGTAAAATCAAAAGCGCATACAGTCTGAACAGATGCGCAACAAATTTGATCAAATGCGCAGCAAGATGTGATATATGCGCAAGTTTTGAGGTTCTGATTTGAATTGAATTTTTTTGGATATTTTTGATGTTTTCTATTTTTTTTTGGCAAAATGAAAAATGCATAAACACACGCACACAAGATAGAAATGATTTTAATCTAACTATGTTAATATGAATCCACAAACACGCTTACAAATCCTATGGTAGGCAAGGACAATATCTGCTGAATCCCCACTAGGATAATAAAATCCAGCCATGCAAATCCACAGCGGACAGCCTAGGAACTTGGAGGCACGGGCTCCTCCTTACAGTGCACTCACTTCTCAGGCACACCAAGTTCCGAATTCAATGGGTCATTACTTCCCAAAGAATTGCTATCTCTACTATGAACCGTGAGTAATGTGGGGTGTCTTCACGAGCTTGGGTGACTCCTTGAGCCAGCAGATAGAAGGTTTTTGGCCACTAAACAAAAGCTTTTAGTAAGGACATCCGTTCAAGTGGTTGTGATCAAGTCATTTTCCCAATTAAAGGGGCTCTCCCAATCTTTTCAAAGCAAGGCTTTCACCTCTACTAAATAAGACTTTAACGCACCATTGGGGTACTGGAGGAGATTTTGGTTGCCACAACGAATTCACACCTATCTAATGTGAGACTAATCACACTAGCATTTTTTATATACCGGTTTGGAAGGGCTTGGCTTTAGCCTGTTATCGGTTGGGTCGTTCCTTGGGGTGAGTACCTCTTTTCCCACCAAAGACCGCCCTCTAAAAATTATAATAGTTTCTCTTACACCCAAGGTCCACGAATGGTGAGGGGAGATGATAGGTTGTTATAATTTTAGGATTACAGATATGCTATTAAGCAAGACACAACAAACACTTGAGCTATTCTAAAGAAAACACACAAAACAAAGACATGTCTTTTTTTTAAGCCCAAACAAGATTATGGTTTATTTTGCAAACCCCTTGGCAATCTGCAATCAAACCATTAGAAAATTTGTTTAGCAATGGGGTCTTCAAAAACAACATCTTGCAAAACAACTTAAAAGCTACCAGAGCAAACATAAATTTGTCAAAGGTTAGCTAAAATCAAAATAAATCAGAAATTTAAACCTAACTACTGTAAATAACAGATGCGCAATAACAGTGGATAAATGCGCAGACTAATTAAACAGATGCGCAGAACAGAATAATGGATGCACAGAAAATTGATATGGATGCACAGGAAATCTTAACGGATGCGCAAGAAAACTTAACGGATGCGCAGATGTTAATTAAAAACTGAAAATGAAAAAGACAACAAATGACAGATTTGATCGGAAATGTATGCGCAAAACAGATGAATGAATGCGCAATATTCATGAACGAATGCGCAGTAAAAACTTGGACACGTCTGCACACGAAAAACTAAAAAAATAGAATGTTAAAAATGGAGGCTGGCCCTCTTTCTAGCGCCAAAAATGTATGCAAATTAGATGTCTAATAACTAGAGATGATAAATTAACTATTAAAAGCTAATAAATCAATCTAATGCAACACAATGAAGAATACAAAGTAACTATAAAATGATGAAACTAAATTATTTACCATCACCTACCATGCAGCTTGTCTCCATTGTCCTCCTAGCCTTGATTTCTTGTAGAGGTTGAGCTCTCAGATTTCCAAATGAAGCCTTCTCCCAAGATGCTACCAAAGTGTGGAGATTTTATGAAATGAGTGCACAATAGCTTATGCAATCTAATGGATGAAATGCAAATGAAATGATGATAATATGGATTGATTGTTCTTAGAGTGCTTGGATGCTTGAATGCTTGAATGCCTGAATGCCTATTACAAAAATACCTATTAGCTCACAAAGGGGAAATGTGACTCCTTTTATAGAGTTTTGGAGGATCTAGGCCTAGGTGGCACAATCCTACGGTTGAGAATAAAAGGTGGAAGATCCTAGGGCTAAGATTGACTTAGTTGAAGGAGTTGAGAGAAAGGGGGATGTAGTTGAAATGTGAGAGGAAGAATAGGGATGATGTTCCTCTCACATTGACATGGAGGAGAAGAAGGTGGAAGGGAAAGACACATGTCAAGTGTCTCACAAAGATCAAAGAGAGAAAGAGGGAGAAACCTTTTCCTCATGAGGACTCTTTGCACAAGTGTCCTATGAGTCACCTTTGACCCTTAGAGGTGGCTTGAGAAGCCCCTTAGGAATAGGGAATGTCTCTTGACTTGGTTGTTGAGAGGACATGTGGTCATGAGACTAAGTCCTATGAGGTCACATAGCCCTTAAGAATAGGACATGTGTGGGTGAGGATAATTACTAATAAATAATTAATAATAATTATTTATTTTAGCCAAAGTGATGTGTCAGGTGACTAGGTAGGTGAGGTGGACTAGGGGACTTAGTCATATTTAGGTGATTGTGTAAATTAAATCACTTTAATAAGACTAATTAGAAGACTTAGGATAGATGAATAGACTATAGTGAATTTATTAAATAAATTGAATAATTCATTTAATAAATAAAGGAATAATTATTAATTAAATAATAAATATTTAATTAATTTATCAAGTCAATAGCAATTAAATAATAAATATTTAATTAATTAATGAAGCCATTTTTAGGTGCATACATTAAGTAATTAAACTGTTAATTGCTTAGGTTTTCTATTACTTTATTACACACCAAGCTATACTTGGAGTGCTTTTTTAGATTTGAATTGAGTTAATTATAGGTCATGTTGTCTCATAGCATAGGGTTAGGACACTTGTCATGGTCTAACTTATCTTAATCTAGGGTTTTATCTTTATGCTTTTAAAAGTATTTATTTTTATCATTGTAATCTAGATATCCAGCTTAATCAATTCTATCTAGTTGCATTCAAGTTCCTCTCAATATCAGATGCTTAATTAGATCAATCTCTCTTTCAAGGTTGCATAACACGTTCAAACCTTTTCTCTTCAGAAGTGATAGGTATTTTGGTTGCTAGTGATTTTTGGGAGCCATGGAACTAGCTATTAGTTCTTACATGGTATTAGAACTCTATATCTACTCTTACATGACATTAAACCACAAAATTTGTAACTTGTTCAAATTTTGAAAGATCTGGTTTCGGGGAAAAAATTAGCTCATCTTGAAATGAAACATACATCGTTGTTAGATTTAGAATGACCCAAAACCCTAAAGATTGTATGTCAATTCGTTATATTTGGAGAAGTTGAAAAACACATTTGTTAGTAGCAAGGACCTTGGCACAACGATACCCTTGCAGTCATTAATTTTCCAGGTGATACAAGTACAGGATGGAGAAAATCTATTTTTAAATACTTTTCATATTAAAAGATAAAGAAGTTTTATTAAAAACAAAAAAGTGTTTTTAAAAGCATATGTGGGGTACAATATCTTCATGTAGGCTAACTGTGACGCATTAAACTCTATCCAATTATTGCGGCAACGTTGACCATTAGCTATGCTCGACGAGTCTAATCACACGATGGGGGGTAGAATCTTCAAAACCTCCATCGAATATTCTTTTTATGGCGACCTATATAGGCATGCCGTGCATGATCTCCTATATTGACTAACAATTTAGAGTTGTATGTGTTTGCAGTGCAACTGGATATGGTTATCCTAGGTTAAACAAATTGTTAATTGTTACACGATACATTAAAATTTTGACCAAACATTAGGAAGCATTTGGGTTTCTATTAGGCTTCTAGAATTCATTAACTTGTCCAAACTAAACTAGTAAATGGTTGACAAAAATGAATAGTACTATAAAGCTATTGTTCTTAATTGTAAGTGACACTTACATCTAAGAATGGAGAATGACTACAATAGATAAATAACAATTTCAATGGTAGATACATTTTATTTCAACAAGAGATAAATGATAGTTTTAGTTGAAGACACATATTGAATACATATTCAGCTAATTACTATATGATCCATAAACTTATATTATCAACAATTGAATATACAAAATGATAACCAATTTGAAATAATCTCGACAAATTAATTACAAGTAGCTCCTTACTTCTAGAGGGCCCTACTGGGTAACTATACTTGCGAGGCTAAGTGATCAAAACATCACTAATCTTCAACAATGCTCCATGCAAAATGGCTCACAAAATTAAATATTTGTAAAGACGTGTCTACTAATAAATAAATAGGGATTTATACAAGATAATCAATTTGATCTATTGTTTCTTTACATCCTATAAATAAATTGAATTAGTCCGACCGACTAAACTTAACCTATTCGTTCATCCCTATCAATAAGGGAGAGGATTTTTTGGTAGAAGCAAATAATCAAAAGACAAAAACATAGTTTTAAAGAATTCTACTAATCATCATGAAAGAGAACTTGGTGCTAAAGACAAGTGTTCAACTAAACAACAACAATAATAATTGCAAGAAAGGAGTTTTGAATGTTGCAATGATCTAGTGATAGGAGTCTTGTGTTGTTACTTCAATGTTCAATTCAACATTTATAGCCTATGTTGCTACATGTTTGTATTATCCTTGGTGGCAGGAACATCTCTACTTATGTGCTTCATCCAATTTCAAGAATTTCCATTATAATTTCCTTGAATGTTTCTTGTTGTAAAATAAGTTAACCTTCACAATTGTTCAACATTAAATTATCATAATAATTCAACATGTTTTACCAATAAACATACAAATTTATTATTCCATTAATAAAAATGTTATAAGGCTTGATAAGTGTTATAAACATAGGAAAGTATCATGTAACGCATATGAAGATTCAACAATCTTGTAAGATTTAAAAGATTAAAACAACAATTAGAAAGACAAGCATTATTTTCAATAAGCTTAATGTCTTTCTTTACGAGGCATTTCATTATGCATCAATGTTAACTCTCTAAAGTGCTCTAGGGTAGTGTTATTGTGTGGTGTTTGAAAGCTCTAGTAGAAACCCTCCATCTTCTTTATTCTAGTCAATTGAGACTCTTCTGCTTTTGTATCGCAAGTTGAACCTTATTTTCATATGGAATATGCTGCCATAGCTATAGTGAGAGATATCGATAATGCCTCAAATTCTAGGGCGAATTGTATATATTTATACGCCCATCAGATCGTTGCATGATGCTTGTAGGGGGAGCATGACTCCTTCACTTCAACTTGTCTATTAATTTGTGCCACCTTATAGCTAGGAATTTGAGGACTTCCCTTCTTGCACTTCATGCCAATTTCCCAAACATAATATGACTCGATCATATGGTTGCCATAATTTTCTTTTGAGTGTGAGGTCATCTAACAATTGCAAATTAAGTGTAGCATATGATTTGAACTCCTTGATTCCTAGCCTTAAAGTTAATTACACTAGATTTTCCACAGTTTTAGGGAATGGCCATTCACACATCACCCGCTACATTTTTTCTCACTTGATCATTTTCTTTGGATTCCTCGTAGTTTCAGTATAGTTTCCCAAGGTTTCAAATATCTTGAATGGACATCAATGATTTATGCTAAATTTGGAATTAAGTGTCGTTTTCCCTTGACTTTGAGAAAATAAGTTTTTTGATTGAGGGATAGTGAAATTTGACTAAGGAAATCAATCTTTGAAAAGGCCTATTAGTGAAGTTTTAAGTGCTTTGACGAACTTGCTATTTTTAGTAAGTTTCATAGTTTCAAATTGGCCAAATTTTGTGTTTGGACAAACTTATTATTTTTAGTAAGTCTATTTTTGGAAGGTTTATTTTGGTAACAAGTGAGCATTGATTGAGAGAGAAACATAGAGTATCCTGTTCTAAGTTTGGTGGAATGAGTGGCTAAGACATATGGTCAAAATTTGGCTACTTGTGGAGAAAATCCTCCTCCACCTTCAAAGTGTGCCTTGAAGAGGGAATTCACCAAGTCCAAGGAATTCTTAAAAGTTGAAAAAATCCTTCTCTAGGCTCCAAGAGCGCTCATGGTTGCTGATTCCTAGAGTGCAAGGAATTCCTTCCAAATTGAAAAATTCTCGTCCATGTCTCATTTGCACCTAGGAGTGCTAATTCTCCCAACCTCCTCTAAGGTCCATGTGAACTCATGGGTGTGAATTCACTATGTCCAAGGATATTTTTTTCCTCAAGAAAGGAAGTTGATGTAGGGGCATTCTAGGGTATTCGACAAATCTGCATGGTGTTGTATTGAAGTGGTTATGTGTTGCTCAGTTGCAGCTTTAACCGAGAATCTCGGTCATTGAAGGGGCTTGATCATTGAAGGAACTCAATAAAACCTCTGGCACTCAGTGGAACATGTACTTGGTGATGCCTGTGGTGCTTGGTCGACATGCTTGTTCGGTGATGCCTAGCTGGCTCAGTTATTTTATTGGCGCTCGGTAGTTCTAGCTTATCGATTGGAGTTCTTGGAGTTTTGGTTGGCCGACTTGGTGTATTTAATGTTGGTAGCTTGTGTTGTATTCTCCTATGTGGATCTAGAGGCCGACATGGAGAATTAATTGTTTGTAAGGCTATTTAAGAGCCGACTGTTGTTGCATTTAATATTTGTTTGTATTAGAAGCCGAATTGGCTTAGGAGTTAATTGTTTCTTCCATCTGACTTGTGGTTGAAGAAATGTATTTAAGGAGTGTTTGGGTAGTTGTTTAGAGAGTCAAAGTGAGTCAGTCAGAAGAAGTAAGTCGATGATACAATAATTGGATCCTATGAGATCTTGAAGATCAGATTGTTTATTTGATATTGTAATAGCAGAGCTAATGGTTTGCATGCTTGGAGACAAGGAGATTGCTTGGTGGCTTGCGAGCTCAAGTTTAGATCTGCCTTAGTGTTTTCACCAATTGCTGATGTGCTACAGAGCTGGACTAGCTAGGAGATTGCAGAATTACTGTTGTAATTTATTGTATTTGGCCCTAACTTGGAAGGCCTTACAGTCGGACATGTTGAATGAAATTATTTTTGAAGCATTATCTTGTTGTGTTTCACTATTGTTTTTTTTGTTGTTGCTGGTGTAGACTTGGACTATCCATTCTTGGGATTATCCTTTCTGCCCTAAGTTAGGTGGTATCAAAGCTTGAGGTTCTTGAGTGTGTAAATTGATCACTGAGTTGAGGCAGTTTGCACCAGGACCTTGGGTTGGTAATTTGTTGCCTTGGGTTTTCGAAGATCTTGAAGGATGCCTCTGAGAAGATTGGACCCTAGGGTGATTGCAGATCTTTGTGATGTTGTAGAATTGAAGATTACAGAGAAGGTTAAAGTAGATTTCAGATCTGAGATGGAATTGATGAAGAATAACATGATTGGTGAGATCATGAGGGCTATTGTTGGTATGCCGAGGAATCTTGGTACTGAAGATGGCTATGAGGAAGCTGCTGAAGACTTTGAAGCTGTTGGATCTAGTGGAGATGATCAGAGGGACAGATCTAGTGAAGACAAAACTAGTTGATCACATAGATCTGGAACTCGGTCAAGTACTAGTTACTGAATGGAAGTTTCTACTTTCTCTGATACTTTGAGACCTGAGGATTTGATTGACTGGATTGTTGAGTTAGAAGATTTATTTGAGATTGAAGAAATTGAAGATCCTCTTAGAGTGAGATTGGCACAAACTACGTTGAAAGGACATGCTGCTCTTTGGTGGAAAGAATTGCAAAGAGATAGAGAAGATGAAGGTGAAATGAAGATCAATCGTTGGAGGTTGATGGTGACTAAATTGAAAGCTAAGTTCATACCTGCCGACTATGAACTTGACTTGTTTAAGAAACTACAGAATCTGAAGAAAAAAGATTTGACTGTGGAAGACTATACCAAAGAGTTCTATAAGTTGACTATTCAGTCTGGACACAGAGAACTTGGTAAAGAAAAGGTAGCTCGGTATGTGAATGGTTTGAGATTCAATATTTAGGATGAGCTTGGTATGCTAAAGATTGATTCGGTTGAGGATACTTATCAGTATGCTCTGAAGGTAGAAGATAAGTTGAAGAGGAGACAACATGGTAATTCCTAAGGGAAGGAGAAGCTAGATCACTCGGTGAAGGATAAACTGACTGTTGAAGATGAACCAAAACCTGTGGAGCTGAAGAAGAGGCCAGGTAGAGTTATCTTTAAGGGTACTTGTTATAATTATGGTGAAGAAGGACACCGATCTTTTGAATGTTCACACAAGAAGCTCGATAATAGTAGGAATGCTATGGTGAATGAGAACATATTGAATGAACCTGAATTAGAGAACTTGTCGGTTCGAAGAACATTGCTCGGTACTAAGGTAGAACCTTGTTTGAGGAGTAATTTGTTCAGAGCTCGATGGAAGTCAGGAGGTAAAATTTGTAATGTGATTGTGGATAGTGGTACTATTGATAACCTTGTAGCTGAGGAGATGGTCCAAAAAATTGGTTTGAAGAGAATGAGACATCCTTATCCTTATAGGATTGGTTGGTTGCAAGATGTTCATGCTCTGGAAGTGAGGGAGCAATGCCTTGTTGATTTTTAGATTGGCCAGCATAAGGATCAAGTGTTGTGTGATATTGTGGAGATGAATAGTTATCACATATTGCTTGGTAGACCTTGGCAGTATGATTGCAGAGCTGTGCATGACTGTGTCAAGAATGTGTTTACTATGGAGAAGAATGACATGAAGTTTTCCCTAATGCCTTTACTGGATACAACACTTGGTAGGAGAAAACTGAGCTTCGGAAGCCGAGATGAGTTGAGAGATTATGAAAGGATTGATTAGTATGGAGAACAGACCCATGTGTTGTCAAGGAAACACTTGAAAAGACAGAGGAAGCAGAAGTGGAAGAGTATGCAAGGTGAAGACTTGAAGGACCTGTATGCGAAGAACCAGTTCGAGGTTTATGTGCTAAATTTTGAAAGATGTTCTTCCAACCTTTTGGAACATCTTTTCGAACCTAGGGTGTTTGATGCAGGGGCATTCTAGGGTATTCGACAAATTTGCATGGTGGTGTGTTGAAGTGATTCTATGTTGCTTGGTTTCAGCTTTAACTGAGAATCTTGGTCATTGAAGGGGCTCGATCACTGAAGGAACTAGGTAAAACCTCTTCCGCTTGATGGAACATGTACTTGACGATGCTTGTGGTGGTCGGTTGACGTGCTTGTTCGGTGATGCCTAGCTAGCTTGGTTGTTTTACTGGTGCTCGGTAGTTCTAGCTTACCGATTGGAGTTCTTGGAGTTTTGGTTGGCTGACTTGGTGTATTTAATATTGGTAGCTTGTGTTGTATTCTCCTATGTGGATCTAGAGGCCGACATGGATAATTAATTGTTTGTAAGGCTATTTGAGAGTTGACTATTGTTGCATTTAATATTTGTTTGTATTAGAAGCCGACTTGGCTTAGGAGTTAATTATTTCTTCCAGTCAACTTGGGGTTGAAGAAATGTATTTAAGGAGTGTTTGCATAGTTATTTAGAGTCAAAGTGAGTGAGTCAGAAGTAAGTTGATGAGACAATAATTGGATCCTACCAGATCTTGAAGATCAGATTGTTTATTTGATATTGTAATAACAGAGCTAGTGGTTTGCATGCTTGGAGACAAGGAGATTGCTTGGTGGCTTGCAAGCTCAAGTTTAGATCTGCCTTATTGTTTCCACCAGTTGCTAATGTGCTACAGAGATGGACTAGCTAGGAGATTGCAGAATTACTGTTGTAATTGATTGTATTTGGCCCTAACTGAGAAGGCCTTATAGCCGGGCATGTTGAATGAAATTCTTTTTGAAGCATTATCTTGTTGTGTTCCATTGTTGTTGTTACTGGTGTAGACTTGGACTATCCATTCTTGGGATTATCCCTTCTGCCCTGTGTCAAAAGCCTCCACCATGTCTCAAATGTGCTCAAGATAGGAAAAAGCATGTAAAGGTCAAAATTCAACTGAGTATGATAAAATTCCTCCTCCATGTCTAATATGCACCCAAGATGTCATGAGATGTTCAAAATTTCACTAATTATGAGAAAAGCTTTCACCCCCTTCAAGGTGCACCCAAAGATGGATATAACACAGAAAGATAAAAAATTGGGTAAGTGTTTAAAAAATCCTTCCGTCAAGTCCAGATGCGCTCATGGGCACAAATCCTCTAGGTGAAAGGAATTTCTCCCAAATTCAAAAATCCATCTCCATAGCTAAAATACGTTCTTGAGTGAAAATTCACCTTGAGCAAGGAATTTTTCTCCAACAAAAAATCCTGCTCCCTATCTCAAATGCGCCCAAGACCAAGATTGAATGAAAATGTTGAATTTGGCTGTGTTAAGGAATCCACCTCCATATCTCATATGCCCCCATGGATTGAAGTGACATAAGGATAGATTTGAAACACCAAAGTAATATCTTTGAAAAATAATACGGGTGGTCTGACACATGGAGTTCAAAGATGAGTAATTTTTAGCAACATGTGGGGACCACCAAGATGACAAGTTAGATTGTTCCTCATAATAGAAACCAGAGAGATATTTTGGAAGATATTTAATGAAGTTGCTAAAATTACCCCTGTTCCAACTTAGCAGCTAGTGGGAAAATTCTCTATATAAGGGAGAATTTCATTTCATTCTCACATCACATGTTGTAGAATATGAGGAAAAATCATGTGCATTTGAGAAGAGAAGTGAATTTGGAGTGAGTTTAAAAATCAAGAATTTCTTTCCTTTGAGGTTCAAGATCATTCCAAGTTTGAAATGTGAAGTGTGGAATTATTTTTATGATAGATTTAAAATTTATGGACACGATTCTTATGTTAAGTATTTTGTTTTGTAAGAAGGTAGATGACAAAGATAAGAGTAGGCATGTCAAGGTAGACTCTAATCAAGAATGAGCTCAAAGGATTTCTTCCAGAATTGAGGATTGTGTCTAAGTAGAAGGAAGTTGGTGACACCAACTTGGGAGGTCTCAAATTGGATGAATTCAAAAGAAGAATGTTTGGTTATGCAGGGCATCCTCCATCATTTTTAGCCAATAAAATGACCAAAAGTGGAATTGTGGAAGCAATTGGTCTCTCTCTTGCTATCTAGTCACCAAAAGTATTATAATTCAGAGAAATGGTCAATTCTAGCTCTTGATGAGAGGTCATTGGCAAATCTCACCCCAAGAGTGATTGGTGAAGCATTGGAATTCCAACTTATCAGTCCATGATATACAAGACAAAGGAGAGGACATTAAGGATCTATAATTCTAGATTTGATAGTAGTGCAAAGGTCATCAATAACAAGTGGCTACAAAAGTCCAAGCCTCATTGTTCCAAGATGCTTAAGCAACTTGTTGGGATGGACTTCAAGCAAGAATATAGTGACCTCGTGATATTATTAATCCAAATCATGAGATGTCTATAGTCATGCATCTTTGAGCCATATATGTTCTTTTTCATTGAAGAAGTTAAAATTTAGTGAAGGCTATGGATTGGTGTGGTTCAAGACAATTAAAGGTGACAAATGCTATGCTTAGTTGGAACTATATAATATTGCAAATTTTATGAGAGGCAATGATGCCTTCATCATGCATATTGTTAGATGTATTTAGGGTGGCTTTCACACGAGATTGTAACAAGAAACAATAAAATTGGTAAAGTACTATCCATGGTTCATCCAATTCCCAACATTGACTTACATTCAAATTTAAAGATTCTTTTCTTATCTCTTCACACTTCCAAGATATCCAATTGATAAGATGGTGTTGCTGGAGGTGACAAGACAATTGACAACATATGATAATATCAAAAAGAATAAGAAGAAAGGTGGAATTGAATTCCCAATCATCATGGGAGATTTTGATGAAGTATGCCCTTCATTGTCATTAGCTGAAAAGAGTTGAAGAACTACAATTCTACCATCTATCATTTCATACACCAAGGTTAGATTTTGATCCCTATCATAGAATAAGAATGGTGGCTGGTAGAAAATACAGGAATAAGATACATTTTGAAGATTATTGGGCTAGTGCTAAAGATGATTATGAAGTCAGGAAGAGAATGTAGTCTAGGATACCATTCAAAATAATTAGAATATGTAGAATTCATCCAGTGCCATATCAAGTAGAAGAGGATTCAAATGTAGTTCAACCCGATTTCAAGGAGAGAAATAAGTCCATTCAATTGTCCAATTGGTGTGGACTTGAAGTAATAGGCCTTGATATGTTATCCAAGCTAGTCACAAAATTCACAAGATGGTGGGTTGAGCATTAGATTAGCAGATTGAAAAAGAAGAATGTCCTCTTGACTTATGACTTGATGAGAGATCAAGAGCTGCATGATGGTAAAGTTGGGTAATCATCATAAGTTGAAGTTAAAGAAGAAGAAAATCCACCATAAAAGGCACAATGTGGAAAAGTAAAGAGTATTGTCTAGGATGTGCAACCAAATAAATGGCAATATGTCCCAAGTGAGAGGTCTCCATAGAAAAGACTAAGGAAAGAGGTAACACAGTCATCCTCTAGTAGTTTTTCAAGTGTGCAAGAAGTTGACCTCTTTACAAATGAAAAGATTGGACCCAAATTAAGAAGAGGGTTACATGAAGAAGATCAAATGAATCTACAAGCACAAGAATATAGGAAAAGTGTCAATTCTTTTAGTGAATTTTCCCAACAAAGGAATGAAGAGAAATGACCTCCTTTAGAAATTGATCTTCATATTGAAGAATTCCTTGACACAATGTTAGCTGAAGATTTGGGAGATCCTTCCACAATGAGGTAATGCAAGAGTAGGAACAATTACAAGTACATGATCAATATTTAGCCACACTAGAATTGCTAAGGGAAAGAATGAGAAATGATCCAGTGGAAGAGATTGATCCTACATTGGAGTTAAATGAATTTATTAGAGAAAAAAAAAGCAAATAGAGAAAAGGAAGGTGAATAAATTATCCAAGGTCACCAAGGATGAGTCAAGATCCAGAGTTTTACATGTAGTAGTGTTGAGGATTGACAAGGCTAAAGATACAATTACTCCAGCAGAATATGATGTGACAACAATTGACTTGGGGCATGCGGCCAAGGAACGAGTGATAGAATAATATTATAATTTCACCTAGGCATTGAAATACCAAATGAAGAAAATGGAAGAAAGATAATGAAGATTGAAAAGAGAGAACAAATCTTTGTATGGATATCTACAACGCCTAGCACGTCCAGTTAGGCAAGAAGATCAAACCATTTTTGCCCCTACATTTATTTCAAAGGAATTAGCTGATGGACTTGAAGAAATAAAGAAAAGCACTGAATTCATTAATGTTGTATGTAAGATCATTGAAGGTTTGTCTTAGATATATGAAAGAACTTTGTCTATACTTGGCAGGATATAGTGCGTGGACTAGGTGTGGGATGATACACATATCTATGAGGATGAGACCATACCACATTTGGAAGAGATGATGGAGATTCCCATAGAAACATTTATGGATTGAGTGATAAGAGAAAATGAGGCATAGGACTATCCTCGATGGTATGGTGCAATAGTTACAAGGAAGGAATTATTTGAAAAATCAAATAAAGAGTCAGATCGATTGAGTAAAGTGATCAAGAGAATCTAGAAAGGAATCCTCAATATAGTTGAGGCATTGTTGACAAGGAGGTTGTATGATAAAGAAATGATAACAGATGGATTGAAGAACAAAGTGGAGGAATTCTTTGGCATGAATTCTTTCTCAGAGGATAATTTGGAGAATATTTTCATATTCTCAAGAATTATGCACATAATTCAGGAATCAATGCTAGAATGGGAGAAGATCTTCAATAGGTATGAAAAGGACATAGCCATTATGGAGTACAAACAAGAGACTATGCTGAGTGTCTCATTGGAAAATCTAGAAATAGTAATATCTAAAATCTTTTCATTTAAAGGGAATAAAGAATAGGCTATTATGGGTGATGAGTCATTAAATGCTTATTGGGCATCTTGTCTCAATAATTCTTGACTTGACCCACTCTCCTACTAGTGGGTGACCTATCATCTCATTGGTCTATGTGGGTCTACTCCTTTATGACAAAAAATCTATTGATGGTATGACCCTAATTATGGCTTGTATGAAAAAAGATCAATTGTTGATTATGTTTTGATATTGGTTGTTCATTATAATTTTGAGGCCTTTAGAAGGGGCTTGCCCCTCTCATTTGTAACAAGAGTGAAATTTGAGAAATTGTTGCTTAAGACTACTAGAATATAAATTAGCTCATTAAATTTTGGTGATTACTTGCATTGTTTTGAGAGTTTGCATGGTTTCTTGTTCCTTAAGTAGACTAGAATTTCTTTCAAGTTGTTGGATGAACAAGATTGATAATATTATTTTTTGGTGAAATTGCTTACTCATACTTTTTGCAATAAATGATTTCTATGCATAATGTAAGGTTGGTTTGAGCCTTTTATGTGGACGCTTAATTTCAATCATTGAATGTGCATTGTTCTTATGAGGGTGTTCATTTATGGTGTGAAAATTCTTAGCACAACCTTTGAAGATTGCACCTCCTTTGTGTAGTTGATTTGGTGAAGCAAAGTATGGTAGATTTCACCTAATCAATCATTTTCTTTCAAGTTCTTAGGATTAAAATACAATATTTCAACCCTCATCCTCTTTGCTTTCAAAATATTTTGTTGAAACATTTTGAAGCACTTTTCATTTCCAAATAATTAGAATATTTTTTAATGTTAAGACTATCCAAGTCTTCTTGAAGAATCATGTGATTTCCTCTTGGATTACCAACATACATCAAGCCAAACATGCTCATATCCATCATAAAGTTTCATGTTTATAGTAGGAACCTTGTAGTCACTTCTATGATCTTCACAATCTTAGCATACATGGGGTCTTTGTTCAAGAGAAGAGAAAGTGTCATTTGGAACTTTATTCTGTGTTGATATGGTCATAAAAACCCTTCAATAGAACTAGCGCTAGGAGGGTGAATTAGCACACAAATTTTAATCAAGATGATTTCACATATTGGAGTGTATCAATTCATTATTTCCTAAGAGATATAAAAACTTCTTAAGGTCCACTCCATGAGAAAAATAGTTACAAGAGTTAAGGCTTGATCTAAAGCCTAGGCAAGATGATACACATAACTAGCAGGAGGAGACCATTCCACACTTGGAAGGGTTGATGGAAATTCCTAGACAATAATTGATGGATGGTGGAATAATAAGAGAAAATGAGGCATATGACTTTCCCTGGTGGTATGGTGTAGTAGTTACAGGGAAGGAATTATTGGAAAAATTAAATTAAAAGTCAACTTGATTTAGGAAAGTGGTCAAGAACATCTACGGAGGAATCCTCAATGCAATTGAGACATTTATCATGTTGAACAAGCTAAATAATTGAGAGGGGGGGGGGGGGGGGGGGGTGAAACAGTTATTCCAAAACACTTTGTAAAAATTTTACTATTTCATTATATACATAAACCATTCATATGATTAAGATTGATAAAAGCATGAAATAACAAGACAAATGGACACCATAAAACAAGATATAATGTGAAAACCCAAGATGAAAAAAACCGTAGAGAAACTAATTCTCATGAAAAGAACATTGGTTAAGGTGATTTTTACAAGAGGCTTACTACCGATTTTCTCACTGTTGTTTGGCTAACTGTCGGTCGGGCTAATTGCCTAGATACAAAAAGATGTATTACAAACAAAATGTGAACTGATGAAATTTCATATGTATATGCATGAAACAGTTCCAACTAGTAGCACAATAATCACTTTCAACAAAAGATCCGATAGAGATCTTCTACCAATACACCAATCCAATTTTTTGCAACTCTGTATTTAAGGTTCTTTTGATATCCTAGTAACTCTTTGCACATTCAACGTCTTACACACATCACTGCCAAGTATTCACTTACATACTACCTTTTTCTTTCTCTCTCTCATCTCCTTGGATACAAAATGATATCCTTATATATACATTCGATAAGGTAAATACATATGTTCGCTTACTCACAAAACATGTCGGTTACATTACAAAAATATATTACAATTATAATTTAACACACTGCCAACAAACTGGTAGGTCATACATATGAAGTCTTCACATCACGTTACCAAAAGACCTAAAGATAGGTCACATATAGGATAAATACATTTCATATCACAATGACCAAAAGATGAGTAAATTCTAGAACTGACAGAGCACCACAACTAAATCCATGACTTGATCATCAAAACTTATGAATCGACTGATGGATAGAACCAAATAAAACTTGTCTAGAATGGGATATGACCATTATACCAAAAACATTTGATGAACAACAAGAATATCTAGGTAGCAGGGATACCTAGAAGAACTTTGAAACTCAACAACCAACAAACACCATCCAAAACTTCATGCATCTACGATCACCAAAATATAAAGATATACCAAAAAGATATGATTCAACAATAGGAATGAATACATCCATCACCATAACCCAAAAACTACATAGAATTAATCTATTCAACATATAATTAAAACATAGATGTCCAACCGAAAACCAAAAAATATCCACTAGTACAACATTAATCAGTATAAGAGTTTTGACATCAATGAAAACATTGCCAACATCTACTCAATATATTCAACAATCTAATCCTTTGGCATTGATGAAAAAACAACAAAAACTCCAAAAAGATTCAAAACATATAAACTCCAAAAACTCTCCCAAAGTTAGATATTCCTTTAATGTTTTTATCCTTAATTTCTCTCCCCCTTTTTGCCACAATGAAAAAGGGCCACTCACCTAATACTCAAATAATCAAAGAAGAATAGTAGACCTTACCATAAAAGCTTTCTTGTAACTCTCTTTGATTATTGGAGGCTTCTTCTTCCACTTAGCCACAACTGCACCCATCTGGGCGCATAAGTTATCATGATGTACTAGCATGTAAAAATATGAAGTCTAGTCCAGAGACCAAAATTGACGCTCACATTCCTCTATATCAGAAAGAATATCAAAAATGTGGTCTAACTTGACCTCAACCAAATCCTTCACAAGACAAAAGGTCTTCACCATATCCTCTCCCTGTCTTTGCAAATGTAACATTTCACCTTAAAGCTGACCAATCCTTATTCTTTGTTTTCCTCTTAAACCTTTGAAGTAATCACAAGTCTTTCCTAATTCATTCAATTCAACATCAATAACCTTAATTCTACCTCCAAAATTGTCAACAACAGTAGACCACCGAAGATAATACTTATAAATGTCACAAATTTATTTTATATAGTCTCTTGTTTCATCGATCATCTTGGATAGTCTTTATGTAGAATCGATATACATCTTCTCAATACTCTTTGATTTTCCTGCAATCAACACCATTCTGCAATAAGTTTCTTTCAACAATCCTTACCAGATCATCTGGTAACACATCTGATACCTTAGAGACCACAATCATTTTGCTGATCAAGTGATCAATCAACATATATTCAATCTCAGATCTACTCATCAAAGATCAGCTAGACCACATATCACCAATTCTGTCAAACTCACCATCCTCTAACATTGTCTAAATATTATCATAATCAACAAAATCAAATTCTGATGAAGAAACATCATCCTTTTCCATCTCCTCTTCTTCCTTCTCTTCTATTTCCTTCTCATCCTCATCTCTTTGTTCTTCATCCTCTGAAATAGTAATACTTTCTTTACCTTTATCATTGGGTTTTCTCCTCCTTGGTTGTGAAAGGGAACCACCAACAACAACTTCCAAATACTTTTGGCTCAAGGAGGAACCCTCCCCAACATGACTCATAGGAACATCACTAGATACAACTATACTGAAGAAAATATTTATTTTTAATGATGCAAAATATGTCTTGCGAACATCTTCTATGTTCTCCACAAACCCTAGATATCTATAGATTTGTTTTTCTCTAGGTATGTTGGACCTCCACTGCATGTTTTCTCTAGTCGAAAAAGATCTCACCATTAGATCAAAAAGTGTGTTTATAAAGAGGGCACACTGATCTCCGCCAATGCTAGTCAATTCCTACACTTCCTTATCCTTTAGTGTCTTCTTTCCTAGAAGGTCTCCAACACTGCATAGCTTAATGATATCCTCAAATACCTCTTTTATCACTGCATAGGATTTGTCCAACACTAGAATTCCACCTTTAAATTAACTCAACAAAAATAGAATAGATTCCTCATCATCGTACGAGGGAAAATCTCCCTAAATATCCAAACCTAAGTTACGATTTCTCTGCAATGATTCTTTAGACAATCCAACTTCCATCCATCTAATTTTATCATGATCAAATTCCTCTAATTTTGTCTTCTCCAACATCCTTGATATGTCAGCACCAAAATTGTGAATTACCAATTGTGATTCCATCTTTGAATTTGAACAATTTTACCAAACCCACACAAACTTTTCTCAACCTTGTTTTTTCTTCTTGCAACAATGAAAAATAATTTGAAAAATTTACCTTTATAACCTCAAATTATCATGTTAAAAATTTCCTGTTGAGAATTAATATCATCGATGCAACCCATTCGTACAATACACATTAATCAATTGAAACAAATACAATCATTAAACTACCATAAACATACTAGAGACAAGTGAGTTGCAATCAATATCACTTTAGAGCAGGGGAAGTGATTGGTCTAGCATTTTGATACTCCCCCTGAGCCAAATCATTTGGCTAAGTTATCAAAAGAGTTAGTGCTAGGATCCGGTACCACAAAATTCTCTTCACCAACATCTTTCTTCTTCCATACCATGATTGTCTTTTCAGATTCATCCAAAACTATAACATTCTTATCATTCCTAGACTTTACCAGAGCACCACCAGATCTATAGGAGTTAGCATAATGACTGGTCTAACCACATTTAAAATAATTGACATCCCTCTATCCTATTCTCACTGTCTGGACTTTATATCTACATTGATTATCCTTATAACAATAATTGTGACACACATAGAAATTTCAATTAAACCTATTTTTCATTCCATTTCTTGTAATTAGTTCTGCATTTATTTTCTTTATGACCAAACTTATGACAACTAAAGCATTGAACATCCTGTACCTTCATGATCTTGTAATTAATAGCCTTATGACCAAAATTCTTGCATATAAAACAATAACTGTTAAAATATAAGTACCTTTGAGCATTTGATTGTTTGACCAAAGGTCTTCTTGAAGTTGTTTCTTGATTCTTGACCTTGCTTGTAACCTCAGACTTTGCTTCTGCCTCAACCTCCTTGCCTTTCTCTTTGTTCTTCCAATTTGAGCACTCACTAGAGAATCCTAATCCTTCCTTATCCTTGTGACCTTTATGTAGGGCTAAGAGTTGATCCAAATTATTACTGCTTTCACAAACCTTTGCTCCATATCTTAGCTTCTTCAATTCCTGTTCCAACTTCTTAGTTTCTTCTATTTTCTTGTTGATGATATCTTTGAGATCTCCTTCAGTCTTCTTCCAATCTTCCATTTTCTTCTTGAAATATTCCTTGAAAAATTCCTTAGTATTTTTATTGTCACTCATTTTCTTTTCAAGATTCTCCACCTTTTCTTTTGATTCCTTCAGTTCTTGCCTTACTTCCTTGTGTCTTTCTTTCAATTTTTGGATATGATCCCTCATCTTTGAGATACATGCATTTGCTTGTTTAATGTTTTCTTTCAGCTTCTCATTCTTTTATTCAGTGCACTGAATGTCGCTCATCATGATTTGCTAATCCTTCTCAGAATAGTATTCTCCTTCCATCTGTTCAAACATCCTAGATCTCCCTCAAGCGGTTAACTCCATTTGCAAGGGAGCAAGCTTTGATACCAATTATTGAACAGGTTGAATAAATGAGAGGGAGGCAAATCAATTATTCCAAAATGCTTTCTAAAAATCTTATTGATTCGGTATACACATTAACCATTTAGATGATTATGACTGATAAAATCATGAAAGAATAAGAACAATGAACATCATAACACTAGATATAATATGGAAAACCAAGATGGAAAAAACAATAAAGAAACTAATTCTCATGAAAAGAACATCGGTTAAGGTGATTTTTACAAGGGGCTTAGTGTCAATTTACTCACTGTTATTTGGCTAACTGTCAGTTGGGCTAACTACCCAGATGTATTATAGAAGATGTCTTATAGATAGAATGTGAACTAATGAAATTGCATTTGTTTATGCATGAAACATTTCCAACTAGTAGCATAATAATCACTGCCAGCGACAGATGTGATATAAATCTTTTGCCAATATACTAATCCAATCTTCTTCAATTCTGTATGTAAGGCTCTTCTAATATCCCAATAACTCTTCACTCATTCAACTTCTTCTTACACACATCACCACCAAGTATTCGCTTACATGCCATATTTTTCTTTCTCTCTCACTCATCTCCTCATATACAATATGATTTATATATACATAAAATAAGGTAAATACATATGTCGACTTAGCCACAAAATATGTAAGCTACATTAAAAAAAGATATTACAATTATAATTTAACACACTGCCACTGAACTTACAAATAGGTCATACATATGCAATCTTCACACAGTGTTTAATATAGGACCTAAATATAGGTCACACATATGATAAATACATTTTATAGAACAATTATTGAAATATGAGTAAACTCTAGAATCAACAGAGCACCACAACCAAGTTCATGTCTTAATCATAAGAACTTCTAAGCTGACCGATGGATAGAACTAGATAAAAACTATCCAAAATGGGATATGAGCCTCATACCAAAAACATATGATGAACAACAAGAATATCCAGTTAGTAGGGATACTCATAAGAACTCTAAAACTCAGCAACCAACAAACACCATCCAAAACTTCATGCATTTACAATCACCAGAATATATAGATGTACCAAAAAGATATGATTCAAAAATAGGAATGAAGACATCCATCACCATAAACCAAAAAATGCATAGAATGAATATGTTTAGCACATAATCAAAATACAGATATCCAATCAACAACCAAAAAACATCCACCGCTATAGACATTAACCAGTGTAAGAGTTTTGACATCAATAACAACACTATCAAAACTTCTTCTCAATATATTCAACAGTTCACAGGGAGGTTGATTTTTAAAGAAATAATAATAGATGGCTTGAAGATTAGAGTAGAGGAATTATTTGGCGTGAATTCTATCTCAAAGGATGATCTGGAGAATATTTCCATATTCTTGAGCATTGTGCATAGAATTTAGGAATAATCACCAGAATGGGAAAAAAGCTTCTATAGGTGTGAAAAGGACATAGCCATTATGGAGTACAACCATCAGACTACGCTAAGTGTCACTATGGATGAGTTAGAAATAGTAATATCTAGATTATCTAGATTTAAAGTAGGGAATAAAGAATAGACTATTTTGAGTGATGAGTCATTAAATGCTTAGTGGGCATCTTCTCTCATTAATGGTTGACTTGACCCACTCTTCTGCTAGTGGGCAATTGGTCTTGTCATTGGTCCACATGGCCCAACTCCTTTATGACACAAAATTTATTGATGATCTAACTCTAATTAGGGCTTATATGGAAAAATTTCAGCTGTGATTTTATTTTGATCTTTTGTGATTCACTATAATTCTAAGGCCTACAAAAGGGGCCTATCCCTCTCATTTGTAACAAGAGTAAACTTTGAGAAATTGTTGCTTAAGATTACCAAAGTATAAAGTATCTCATCGAAGTTTGGTGATTACTTACATTGTTTTAGGAGTTTTCATGGTTTCTCATTCCTTGAGTAGATTAGATTTTCTTTCAAGTTGTTAGATGAACAAGATTGATAATATTATTTTATAGAAAAATAATTTGCTCATATATTTTGAAAATAAATGATTCTTATGCTAGTATAAGGTTGGTCTAAGCCTTTTATGTGGATGCTTAACTTTAATAATTGAATTTGCATTGTTCTCATGATGTTCATTTATGGCATGAAGGTCCCTAGAACAACCTCTGAATTTTTCACCTCATTTGTGTAGTTGATTTTACAAAGAAAAGTGTGGTAGATTTCACCTAAATAGTTATGATCTTGAACAATTTATCTAAATTCAATACAATTAGAAATAGAATGTGTATTTCTATGATGAAACAGATAATGAAAGTTACCATTATAAGATCATTAATTTTTTAGAAAATGATAAAAATGAAATTGAATTTTGGTATCATATTTAGGCCTCCAAAAGTTTATTTTAGCTAATGCCAAATGACCATCTAAAGAAATTTTGACATATGTGTTGGAAACAATGTTTGTAAAGAAGGAGGTTTAGTACCTTATGAAGGAGCAATAGGATTTGAGGAAGAAGGAACACTATTGGATTGAGGTATATGTCCTATACCATTTCTAATGACTTGTGTGGGGGATATATATGGACCTTTATTCCTTGTTCTCGAATGCCAAGACCTTGTCCACTATATCCTTGTTGAGAAGTAATATCATATCCTATATTATAATAAGATTTGAGCTGAGTGGGGAAAAGAATTTCATCTTGTGGTTAATGAAAGTTTGTTGTGTAGGGATGGATGATAGGAGCATTGATCTCTTTAGGGATATGAAACATCCTAGTATCATTATTCACATTGTTTTTATTAGGTTGAGAAAGAGAAGGCTCATCTATATCTTCATCCTTAATGTTATACTTGGAGATAAATCATGAAGGAAATGCATAACATCATCTTGGTTAAAAATATTTTGATAAAGAGGATAATACAAAGAAGAAGGAAGATGGTCTAAAGAAGTACTGAAATGAACATTCTTAGTCTCTTTCACTAAGGCCTTCTTGGGAGGAGATGATCTATTACTCTTGAATATGGTATTGTTAGGCTCGTATGAAATCTATCCTTAGAAAAATAAAACCTAGAAGAGGTACTAATGTTGCTCATATTAATATCATCTTTAGGATTTATCATTTTATACAAAGAATCTTATAAAATCCACACATTCAATGCATTTCATTAGGATCATTATTATAAATCCACATGCAACATGGATAAAATCCATAAGAAATGATTTGCAAGAAAGAAATATGTTTGAAATTCTCATGAAGCCATATGCAAAAATTCTATGAATGAAAACAAGAAACATGAAATGAAAGAAGCCATTATCTAACACATGATTTTGATAAATATAACTAAGAAGTAATGTAATCACACGTGAAATAGAAAACTAATATGATTTAGTGCTTTCTATTGTGAAATTAAAGACACCCAAATCAGATCTAGACATCCAAACCATAATTAAAGGAAATGTAAGATACATCGGGTTCACCAAAATGTGATAAAGGAAAATAGGTTGATGTGAGTATTCACTAGGATGTGTGGACAAAATAGGGAACCAAGACCTATCCCCTCTCATACATTGGAAGGAAGATGATCCACTAGGCTCAAGAAGACTCAAGCGTTGAGTGGATGCAATGATCATTCATTGTAATGGAAGATGACTATGTAAATAAAATAAAAAAATGCAAGATCTAGTGCTAGGTGGAGAGAGAAGATAGTTTTCTACATACACATACAAATTTTAGACAAAGAAACTAAATTTGGGACTAGATCTGTGAAGAAAAAATAATAACTTACTTGTAAACCAAATTTAAGCCAGAAACAGGAGGTTAGTGATGACTTGGAGGGTCGGGGGTGACTTAATGGTTGTGGGTGATCCAAGTAATCTTTGACCCAACACTTTTTGAGGAAAAAACCTACAAACTATAGTTCTAAATTTGACCTTTGCATAACTCCTACATAGACACCACTTGTTTTTTGTACAAAAAAAAGAGGGAAAAAGGGTTGTAGAAAGGGGTTTACCTAAGTCGAACCTTAGTTTTGGAATCAACCATGATATTGAAATAAAATGTAGGAAAATGTGTTATGATATGTAGAAGAGCCTAGATCTACAAAATAAAATGTATTATACCTTGATGATGCAAATGCTCTTGAAATGAGATCACAAGTATTCATGCAATAACATGACTCTACACAAACCTGAAAGGAAATCATAAAAGACATGCTTCTATGAAGGTTTTTGAAGCTTTCCGCAATGAAGAATATGGTGGGATGAAATGCCTTGAATGATAGAAATGCTTAAATTCTTGAGATCATTAACGTTTGGATGGATTTTCTTGAATTTACCTTGCTTTCATTTCTCAATCATCTTTTTCTTTCTTACCAAAAATGAGGGAGGTAGTCTTGCTTATATACCTCTCCAAGCCATTTTAGGGTGTAAAAATCAAAGGAGAGTGACATGGATTTAGAAATACCTTTAAAACCAAATAATAATTGCTCAATTTAAATTTGGGGCCAATTCTTAGGGTCAAGGGAAACTCAACTCGTCCTTGACCCACCTAGTTGCCCTTGATTTCCCAATACAGGTAGGAATCCAATTTGATATGAGGATGTTGAAAATATGTGTGAAATCAAGGTGTGCTAAGCGTAAATATATGGGGAAAGTGAAACATGCTACAGTGTGACCTATGTAAGCAATAAATTGTATAGGTATACAATATATAATGCTACTGTACACACTAAGATGTGCACTTCTCTAAATCAATGCTTCCAAGAGAATCCATGGATTGGAAACCTTGAGAAATTGATTTAGAGCTCCCTAGACATGGAGTGCAAGGGTTTTAAGAATGCTCTCAGCTAGAGCTATTAAGCCAATAACCTTGCTAGTAAACCATGCAATGGGAGATTCAATGAGACAAGGGCAAGAATGCCAATATCCTCAAGAATCCAAATGGAGATGAAATGCAAGCTATGCTAAGAATGGAAATGCAAGCTAAGCTATGGAAATGAAAGAACAATGCAACTAAGCTATGAAAAGAAAGAGCAAGTGTTACAAATCCTTTCTATTTAGACTATGTGAGATCTAAGCTAGAGCTTGAAAGGAAACTAATCTAAGAAAGCATAAACATGAAGCTAAGATAAGAATGCAAGAATGAAAGCTAAATGTAGAAAGATATCCAAAAGGCTCCAAAGTCTTCAAAAGCCCTAAAGTCTTCAAGAAATCCTGCAGCATAAAGTTAGCATAAAAAGTTGGGGATCTAGAATGAAGAAGAGAGCTCTCCTTTTATAAGAAATGAGAAGAAATGGACCATGGAGATTAAGAGGAAAAAGATTTAATCAACGGTGGAGCATCAAAAAGGAGAAATCCATGTGCACAAGTATCCTCCAATGAGAAAATAAGAGTTGAATTTTGTGTCCATATGAGACAAAAAGTGTTTTTTCTCTTTTTATAAAATAAGAATAGTGCTTTATTTGTGCAACTTAGGATAAGAGGAAAAGTGGGGGGCTTTTTATTCAATTAAAAGAGGAGGAAACTCATTTTAATTAAATAAAGACTTTAGATAAGATGGTTATCCCATAGAAAATAATCGAATAAATGATAGAACTAAGATTTGATCAAGGATAAGAAATTGATGATTTTAGCAAAAATGCTAGCAAAGGGGCTAATAGTCTAGATGACCATTTTTAGGTGTATACATTTTCCCCTCTTTGAGTAATGTGTGATCGATCTGGGAACACATTACATCAAAGAATAGATCAGCCAAGAAGGCAAGCAATAGCGATCTGACTCCAAAGAATGAAGTGTAGAGAGATAGCAAATCTTGCATGGTCAGCTTGGTAGCGAAAGTATTGAACACTTAGGAAAGAGATGGATAGTATCAGGACTCAAGATAAGAACTAATATGTCAAGCGCAAAGATAGATCGATCAGAGCAAATGGAATGGTCAAGCATATGCTTTGGAGAATAGCCAATAGGATATGATGTGTTTGCCCCCTCAGGATCGAAAGTGAAATCAGGTAGAGGGAATGCAGAAGCGAGAGCAATATGATCAAATCACTAGAAATCATAATCGACGATGAAAGATGATAGGATAACCATCAAGCAGTGAAGATATGCCCCAGTCAAGACCGTAGAGAGAGATGAATGAAAGACTAGAAGGGTGAGAGAGATGGAGATGAAGAAGGAAAGGATGCCCTAGTGAAGATTGAAAGAATCAGGCCTCAAAAGGTTAGCCAACTGCGCAGAAGAAGGAGAAAGGCGATTTGGGCGATCAAGGTGAACTCATATTTCGGTTTCGATCCTAAAATGAAGAGAAAATGGTGTGATATGAAAGACAAGAAGTGAAAGACATGATCAAGAAGAAGCAAAAGGTGAGTGCAGTTTGAATAATAAGTCCGTGAAAGATGAAAGGAGAGCTCTCTCCATATGCAAGATGCAAAACTAACTAACATGAACTTAAGAATGAAAGCTACTATGAAAAGTGGTTTACTTGCAAGGTCACAAAGCTTTTAGACTCTAATATTCATCATCGAGCATTATTGGTAGTGTCGCAAGATCATACAATACACACTAGCATAACTATGTGGATCTAAATATGATCTATATCAGATAGGAATTTGGAAATCCCACCTAGGCATCAAAGACATGTAGGTCAAGATGACTAGTGTAGTGAGGTTCCCTAAGTTTGATATAGCAAGATTATGCTCGCATCGAGACACAAGAAAGTCAAGATGACTATAAGCATGCGCTTGCAAAAATAGTCAAGGATAATACCTTGTAGACCCCAATGTCAAGTGGAACAAGCATAAATGCTAATGACAGTTAGAATCAACAAAATATACCCACAAGAAGAAAGAAAATAAAACATGTCCTCATGCCCCAGTCTTCTAGCTCGGCATCATAGAAAAATATTAGGGAGAGAACACTCAGCAAAGAAATCATCATAGACATCACACAAAGAAATAAAGTCAAGCAAGTCTCAGCGAGTCAAGTGTTTAAGTGCGTGTGTGTAGGTCATAGAGTCAAACTTTGAGTATCGCATCTGCTAGTGAGAAATATTGCATCATTCGAGACTGCAGATAGGATATCTGATAAGTGTTAAGAAACACTTGACACTGGGGTAGTGTTGAAAAACACAATTGGGGTGGTGTTGAAAAACACCATTTGCAAGGTGCCTAAGAAACCCAAATGCACAAAGAGACCCAAGATAAGCTTAAAACAACATATGCCCCCTAGACTAAGACAAGAGTCAATTCCAGGCTAGGAGAGGCAAAGCAAAATTGAGCGAAGGAGCGCCACGCAAGATTGATAGACATAGGTGCAAGGGTCTCAAGTAGCGCCTGTTTCTAGGTTTTCACCACTTGATAGATTTTTTTAGGACTTTTTTCAATTTTTTTGTATTTTTGCTACCAAGGCGCCTGTTTCCAAGTTTTCACCAAGGCACTTTTTCTATTTTTTTGAATTTTTTGCATTTTTTTGATTTTTTTGGTGAGACATCAAAGCACCTATTGCTAGGTTTTCACTAGGATGCTCATTTTTTCAGGACATTATATGCTTTTTAGGATTTTTTCAGCACCATATATGAATTTTTTTGGAATTTTTTCAGGATCAATAAAAATATGTACAAAGAGCTCAAGGACCTTAAGCATAGAACTTCTGCAATTGTAGAACATTGATAGGCTTAGTAAACTCTGCTTCCTCTGATGTAGATAACTAAGAGGCACTGGACCCAAATGATGCTATGATAAGATAAGGTCCTAACCAATAGTAGCCAGCCCTAAGCAATTTCCAAGCTAACGCAAGGTCGTTAAAGTGTGATCCACATATACCGTCATGGACTTCAGCTAGCACTTTGTCTGACTCCTCTATTTCTAGACACTTAAGGAGAGTTCCATCTAGACCATTCCTATACAAGTCACTAGAGACGAGGGTAAAGTGTGAGGCATGATGGATGAGATTTTCAAGGATAACATGAACTTGGAAATAGGAAAATATGATGGCAGTGTAAGGACTATGAGCAAGATAGTGTAATTCTTCCACTAGGAACTTAAAGCGTGATTTATGCTTTTTCAATTGTAAAATGGATGTCAAAGTAACCATGACATTAGCAACTTTATTTTCAGATAAGTTCACCATGTGCTTGTAAAGAATCAACTTTTCATCTTTTATTTGATAATCATCATTTTTTAGCAGGTCTTTATTTTTACTTTTTTGAGGTTCGGATACCGCCACAATGTGGTTTTCGCCATCCAACCATTGCTCTTTTCTTTTGATTTGATGATTGAGATACTTGATTTCTGATTCAGTCCTTTTTGTTATTGGTTCGCTGGTGGAAGAAGTAACAGGTTCAATGGCATGTTGATCCTGGGTGGACCAAGCTATGAGATCTGATTTTGCGAGATGAAATGAAGTGACTGGTTCAATAGCATTTATGCGAGGGATGTCATCTTTGGTGACAAGAGAGGTTGAGCCTATAGGGTAAGCTCTAAAAGTGTTAAGATCTAGACTTGTCATAGAAGGACCAGCATGGTCCACTAAAGCAATACATGGATTAAACTCATCAGACCCTATGCGAGACTCATCAACTACGTCGGGTTGGTCACCATAAGTATGAACCACATCCACTTCCATATCCACTATGGAAGATCCATCAGAGAGAGTATCCCATTCATATTCATTTGAATCTGTTGTTATGCTTCTACTGGGATGCTTGCACCGAGAAGGTTTAGGACCTTTAGAAGTAGAGGCTTCAACATCATTATGTGTGAGATCTCCTCTCTTCATTAACCGCAAAATATTCCTACGTTGTCGACTTCTAGGTGTAGCAGCTTTAGCTGTGTCCTCGGCAGGTATGTGTTCTTCTCCCCAAAGGAGTGAAGTAGAAGGAAGATTGTCTCCCATTTGAGCCATAGTGTGCAGTGGTGACTCACCTATATCTATGTCTAAATCACTAATCATGGGAGCATTTCTAGAACATGTAGGGAGGTCTTCATCGGCACCATATCCTAGATGTGTTGTAATTTTAGGGGGTCGACCATTAGTATGACTCAAAGGCTTGACTAGAGCATGTCCATTATCATTTATAGGTCCTTGACCTTGATAGCCCATTTTCTGCAAAAAATTATAGCCTTTACCATAGCGCTTAGGAGAAATAGGAGTAGCAATAGTGGTACTGTCTTCTTCGTCTCTATAGATCCATTCTCTAACAACTTGTTCTTCTACCTCTAGGGGTATAGACGCTTGAAAAAAATTACCAAAAATTATCATGGCAGAAGCAAAAGGTTTCATCTTATCAGATGGTCTCCCATATGATCTAGGAGAAGTAGGCATAGTAGCTGTATACACCCAAAAATGGTCGCCTAGACTTTGGGCCCCATTTATTTGATTTATCAATCCTGAATCATTTTTATCAATAATCAATATTTTCAACAATATCAATTTCTTGATCAAATCTTAAATTCGATCATATATTGGATTTTTATCCTTGGGCTAACCATTTATCCTAAGTCTTTATTTGATTAAAAGGAATATTTCCTCCCCTTTTGATTAAATAAAAAAGCCCCACTTTTCCTCTTATCCTAAGTTGCACAAATAAAGCATTATTCTTATTTTATAAAAAGAAAAAAAGCACTTTTTGTCTCACATGAGGCTCAAAAGTCAACACTTCACTCTCATTGGAGGATACTTGTGCACATGGATTGCTCCTCTTTCAAGCTCCACCGTTGATTAAGACTTTTTGCCTCTTAATCTCCAGGGTCCATTTCACCTCATTTTTTATAAAAGGAGAGCTCTCTCCTCCATTTGCATCCACTTGTTTTATGCTAATGTTATGCTGCAGGTTTTAGGTGCATTTGGAGTTTGAAGACATTGAAGACTTGCTTCATTGCATCATCTAGTTCATATCTGCTTTCTTAGTTGCATGATAATAGCATTCCTAGTATAGATTTCCTTTTATGCAATAGATTTAGCTCACATAGTCTAATTAGGAAGGCTTGGTAATACTTGTTCTTTCCTTTCATAGCATAGTTTGTACTTTCCTTTCATAGTTTAGATTGCATCATCATATAACTTGCATTTTCATTCTCATAGTGATTCTTGGAGATATTGGCATTGTTGCCCTTGTCTTCACTTGAATCTCTCATTGTATGGTTGACTAGCAAGGTCACAAGCTTGTAGCTCTAGCTGAGAGAAAACACATCATAGTCCCTTGCAACTCCATTCATAGAGAGCTATGAGCCACTTTGTGAGGCCTCATTCTTGAGCAACCTTGCATGTAATGGTTCATAGAAGTGCACCATTTTAGTGTGTACAGTAGCAAGGGAATCCAGCGTGTATTCACCCATACCAAGGTTCATCATCTTAAAAGTTTTCTCAGCGGCAACTAGGGATGTAGTATGATCATTAGAGGGTTTTTTGTGAGGAACAAACATTTCAATAGCAGCAAGAGTATTGATAGCAATAGAATGATCCCTGGGAATCATAATTTTAGCTCTGTTATGTGGGAATTTGACACACTAATGGTATGTAGAAGGCACAACTTGCATGTCATGGATCCAAGGATGACCCAAAAGGATGTTATAAGCAAGTGGGATGTCCAATACTTGGAACATAATATCTTTCGTGACAGGGCCCACTCAGACAGGTAGCGTGACAAGACCTGTAGAAGATCTTTCAACTTCATCATATGCTTTTATAGTAATTTTTCGTTTAGGATCTACAACAAATTCTGATAAACCCAACTGTTGCACCACATTGAAAGAAACAATGTTTAATCCTGCACCATTGTCTATCAGGACTCGGTGGACTCAGGTATGGTAGACCATAACTTCAATATGTAAGGCAAGATTATGAGGGTGGCAAATAGATACATCATCTTCTACAGAAAAGGATAGATAATGAGGTGATGAGATGTGGTTGACCATAGCCTGGAACCTATTTGGGTCAATGTCATTAGGGACATTAGCTGTATGCAAAGCCTTTTCAAGGATCTCCTTGTGTAAAGGGGATAGCTCAAGCAACTCAAAAATAGATATATGTGCGGGTGTTTGTTGCAACTGATGGACAAGATCATAGCTAGACAAAGCTGAAGGAATAGCTGGTTTGGAAGATGAGGCTTGTTTAGGATCAGGCGTAGTTTTAAGGACTAGTTTAGGTTGCCCCCTAGTAATAGCATTCAGTGCCTCACTTCAGGAAGATGAACTACCACGTGTTTTCAAGACCAACTTTGGCATACCATGATTGGATTTATTATCATCTTGAGGTCTCATCATAAGAACACTCTCAATGGGCTCTACCATGTTGATCACGGGCGAATCAGAAGTATATGTGTAGTTGATCTTAGCATCATGATTCTTCTTATTTGGTTGAGAGGACTCACCTTTGTCATACTTAGGTAGAGGATCTTTGAAAGCTATGTGATTAGAATTTTTAACTAAGCCATCTATGAGAATTGTGCCTCCATCAATGAGATCTTGTATAGCATCTTTAAGCGTGAAACAATTGTCAGTCTTGTGTCCCTTATTTTTGTGATAGTGGCAGTAATGATCCTCTCTCCACCAATCAGGCTTGACTGGTAGATCATAGGGACGAGTTTTCTCAGGAAGTGTAAGATAATTATTGGCAACCAAAGTCTTAAGAATCACATCATATGGTTTAGCCAATGGGGTATAGACCCATCGTCGGAATTGCTTCTTTGGCTTATCAACATATTGAGGCTTAGGAGCATTTTGAGCATTGGAAACTTCTTGTTGTTTTGTTGCGTAGATGGCATTAGAGAGGTTGAAAGTAGGCTCTTTAGCTTTAGGGACATCTACAACCCCATCATTGACAACATGCTTATTTCTATTCCAAGGTTTGCTCTTGTCTTTGCCATAGTTTCTAGTATCTTTATTAATAACCATATCCCCCTTTCTTATGGCCACATCTTCAATCTAATATGCGCTTTCAACCATGTCATTGAAAGAGGAGAATAGTTGTTTCCTTAGATCATAATACAACTCAGGCACAAGAGTGTTAACGAAAATGTCAATCTTTTCCCTTTCGGGTAGCTGACGAGGATATCGAGAATACAATGACCTCCAACATTACAAATAAGTAGCAAATAACTCTCCTTGGTTTTGTCTCAAAGCACCAAGATCTATCATGGTGATAGGTTGTTGGATATTGTATAAATAGTGTTGTGTGAAGCACATAGCCAACTCATCAAAAGTCTTCAAAGGAGGTGTCAACTTTGCAAACCATTCTAAAGCTTGTCCTCTTAAGCTTCGAGGGAATAATTGTAGAAAAAATGTGTCTTCGTGAAGAAAGTCCATGCTAAGAGCATAAAAGTGACGCACATGGTCATGAGGATCACCATTTCCATCATACTTGTCGTACTTGGGAACCTCAATATCCCTAGGAAACGGGACCATGTATAGACTTTTATCAAAAGGAAGAGCACAAATAGATTCTACAAAGGAGACTTTTGGAGGCTCTCTTTCTATTGCCATTTGGGTAAGGTGTTGATTTGTTCGACGTAGTTCTTCCTTAAGGACTTCCAATTTAGTTGGTACTCTTTGTTGGACAATTTGTCTGACATCATAGCCAGGAGGAAGCTTGTATCCTCTAGAAGTCATATATTGGAAATATTGGTCTCCATTGCGCTCTAAAAGCTTAAGCATCTTTCGTTGGGAGTCCTCATCTTTTTCAAATGCAATAAGATCCTCACTAGAAATATCATCAATGACCTCTTCCTCATGGTGAGAGGGAGGTGGTCTAGGAGGTGAATAAGGTACAACAAAAGTTTGTCTCGGAGGAGATCTAGGTGCCATGTTGTTGCCATAGTTGCCATTAGTACCAAAAAGTGGTCTATGCTCATAACCACTAATCTCGGGTTGCTCATGAGATACTCCTCTCATAGCCATGCATCTAGCAGCATCCATTTTGTCTAAACGAGCTTGGTTGTCCTTATGTTCAAAGTGTTCTTGCAAATGGTGAAACTTTTCTTGTTCAGTGAGAGTGAGTGAGACACTGTCTGTGTTTTTGGAGGACTTAAATGCGGAAAAGAGGAAGCCTCCTTTGTACCACGGGGTAGCCTTAGAATCTTTAGAACTAGAACTAGTGTTGCTAATAGGCACTTGTGAGTGTCTAGTGGGAGAAGGTAACTGTGTATAATTGAATGAAGGGTGACTCCCTTGTTCAAATTGAGACCGAGTTGTAACCGGCATGAAAAAGAAAGTTGTTCAACCAATAAAATGAGATAGTTTTTTAGATGTTGAGATAAGCAAAAGCCAATGATGATCACTTGTCGAGATAGAACAATAGAGATGGCTGGTCAAAGTGCTCAAGAATTTACAATAGTCAATTAACACAAGCCTAGATGTGAGCAAGAAGCTCAATTAGCAAGTAGCTAGATAGGTAACTGTGTTTTGACAAGTGATCAAAAGTGACATTCGATAGGCTCAAATCCAATAGTTTTAGCTCATTTGTTTCAGTCTAGAAAATCCTAAGCATGTAGGTAACAAACTAGCTTCAGATAAAAACATAAAAAGACACTCTACAACAGGTTAAAATGCAAGTGTAATAGCTCTGAATTGCAACAGTAGCAGGACAACAGAATAACTCAGGATTCTTGGTTGAAGGTATGCGATGATGTTTCAGTATCATATGACTCTTGACCAGTGAATGTGAAAAACTCAGTTTTGAAATCAATTTGGTCAATGTTGTAGATTGCAAGTACAATTTCTTGGTTTCAAGCACAATAATATCAAGAAGTAGACAAGTTTGCAAATAGTAGGTGATCAAACATGTCATCAAACACTTGCACAAGGGAAAAAGCAACCTTGCCAAGATAAGCAATTGTGATATCAAAACTAAAAATCTATGAGCATTACTGTGATGTTTGTATGTTCAAGAACGTTTGCATGGGTACATAACAACGAGAACAGTTCAAGCACTTGCTAGCCTAAAAGGACAAAAGCTCAATACTTATCAACTTGACCCACACTTGATGTTCCATTGCCTCACACAAAGTGGTTGCCCAAAATAGATGTTGGCTTTGTCATGGAGGTGTCAATGACACAACCAAAGGAACACAGATGGTGAGTAATCTTGGGGTGATCTGGGTTATTCCACTTGGATCAATCCTTGCACCAAGAAGCTAAGCGGAAAAATAGGGTGACATGTACCTATGGTTCTTAGTAAGGGCTTCCATTCGTAGTACCCCTCTTGCTCCTCAAAAAGGACTAGGACCTCGCAGCCATAAGAGTACCTTAAGCATTCTTGCTCAACACTTTCCTCATGGTCACAATCCCACAAGTACTCACATCAAGCGAAGACAAGCACTACGTCTACCAAGGTTTTGTGTCCTTGATAGCCTTGAGATTATAGTGGGTTGGAATAGCTCGATATTAGCTTGTCCCCACTTGGGTCATTCCTCTTGATTGCTCAAGAGCAGGCCCGCTAAAGGATTCTAAAGATCTAAACAAAGAGTGGATCAACTTATGAGGGTCAAGGTTTTTGTTTCACCACAAAGGTGAAGAGCATACTCCCCTATCTCAAAGTTTTCTCCCAAACACACCAAGCAAATGTTCAATTACCCTCTTGCTTTCAAAATCCAAAGATGGGTCAAGATTTCCTGGTTCACCACAAGGGTGAAGAGCATACTTCTCCTACCAACAAAAGATTCCTACAACAAGATCTTAAGTGCCTAAGAAATGAAACAACTAGTAATTGCCACACTTGGAATGAAATAAACAACAAGCACTTGATTGGGTTTTTATGCTTTGGGCAGCCCTACAAAAACCATTAGTAGCCCTTGTGCATTTGAAGATTTGACATGCGTTCTTTTGGAAAAATATTTCAAGCAATGAGAGCACCTACAAGCACAACTTGTTAGCCCCACAATGGTTAGCACATCAAAAATTAGATAATCTGGAAGTAAAATAGTTAATCAAATAAAAAATTTAAAAATGAAACCAACATGGTTGGATTAAGCTCGGAAAGAGCTTTCCAACGATATATCACACTTAACTTTTTGATACCATATGTGAAAATTTCTAAAAAATGGGTGCCAGTTTTCCAGAGGCACAGATTTTGAAATGCTAACATTTAAAAAAATAAATAAAAAAATCCAAAACTCAACTCATTGCTAGGTACAAGTGATAGTACAGTCACCATAAATGTCGTACGACACTTCTCTGTATACGTGGGTGATAGTTTATCTCTGTGCGATAGTTCGCTGACCTGCAGGCGATAATTTATACTAGACAGTGTGACACTATCTGTCAAACAGTGCGACACTTTTAACTGGTAAAGTGTCACCCTACTATACAAGAAAATGTCGCACAACACTGGAAAAATGTCATACGACACTCTGAGATAGAAAAACAAAGAGCCGAAAATGAGCTAAACACTTGCCGAAAAATTGACAGAAATGCAGAAAAGAAGGACAAAACAATGATGTTCTGCCCCACGGTGGGTGCCAAAAATATACACACTAAGATGTGCACTTCTCTAAATCATTGCTTCCAAGAGAATCCATGGATTGGAAACTTTGAGAAATCGATTTAGAGCTCCCTAGGCATGGAGTGCAAGGGTTTTAAGAATGCTCTCAGCTAGAGCTATTAAGCCAATAACTTTGCTAGTAAACCATGCAATGGGAGATTCAATGAGACAAGGGCAAGAATGCCAATATCCTCAAGAATCCAAATGGAGATGAAATGCAAGCTATGCTAAGAATGGAAATGAAAGCTAAGCTATGGAAATGAAAGAACAATGCAACTAAGCTATGAAAAGAAAGAGCAATTGTTACAAATCCTTTCTATTTAGAC
Source organism: Chamaecyparis obtusa (assembly GCA_027943335.1). NCBI lineage: Eukaryota > Viridiplantae > Streptophyta > Pinopsida > Cupressales > Cupressaceae > Chamaecyparis > Chamaecyparis obtusa. The sequence goes on from BSBK01012663.1 coordinate 239,178, forward strand.
TATGTGAGATCTAAGCTAGAGCTTGAAAGGAAACTAATCTAAGAAAGCATAAAAATGAAGCTAAGCTAAGAATGCAAGAATGAAAGCTAAATGTAGAAAGATCTCCAAAAGGCTCCAAAGTCTTCAAAAGCCCTAAAGTCTCCAAGAAATCCTGCAGCATAAAGTTAGCATAAAAAGTTGGGGATCTAGAATGAAGAAGAGAGCTCTCTTTTTATAAGAAATGAGAAGGAATGGACCATAGAGATTAAGAGGCAAAAGATTTAATCAACGATGGAGCATCAAAGAGGAGCAATCCATGTTCACAAGTATCCTCCAATGAGAAAATAAGAGTTGACTTTTGTGTCCACATGAGACAAAAAGTGCTTTTTCTCTTTTTATAAAATAAGAATAGTGCTTTATTTGTGCAACTTAGGATAAGAGGAAAAGTTGGGGGCTTTTTATTTAATTAAAAGAGGAGGAAACTCCTTTTAATTAAATAAATACTTTAGATAAGATGGTTAGCCCATAGAAAATAATCGAATAAATGATAGAACTAGGATTTGATCAAGGATAAACAATTGATGATTTTAGCAAAAATGCTAGCAAAGGGGCTAATAGTCTAGATGACCATTTTTAGGTGTATACAGCTACAATTTCTCTGATGCTTTTATGCTATTTATTAAATTCCTTTATGTTATATATGTAGTTACATTTTTACTTGATGTCAAAGGGGGAGAGAAGTACAAATAGAGAGTCATTAGGGTGTCTTGTTACTATTGCCATCAATGACAAAGGGGAAGATTGTTGGCATATGTGTTCAGTATTTTCATTGATGTCAACTTGATGTAGATTTGTATGAATTCAAAGTTGTATGTAATGAAGAGAAGTGTCATATGTGTGTATGAGTTAAGTTTTGTCACGTGGAAAGCTAAAATATGCCCGTGGAAAGATGAAATATCCAAGAAAGAGTATTTGAAGTTTGATATGTAGGAAACAATATTTGAATATGTTGTTCTAATGATTGGTGGTGATGAAAAGTCAATATGTTATATATCTAAAACATGACAAGTATGGAAAGATGGTATATGTAGGAAAGCATATCTGAAGTCCCTATGGGAGAATGCTTCACATAAAAAATTGGTGACTTGCGGGTTTGGTGCTATCATGTATGGTATATGATTGTTGCACTATTCAAATTTTAGGCCCACAGGAGTTCAAAATTTGGAGTTATATTTTTCTATTTGCTAATAGTGAGGCTAAATATCAAGAATAGTCGAGATATGTCCAAAGAATGTTATGCATTTATCCACATTGATGTTTCTAGGTGTTCAATTTGGTGGACATGTTCCTAAATGTTTTGTAGTTTCCCAACTCAAATATCTTATTTTGGTTTGTTGCACAAGTAAAGTTATGTTACTCTATGTGAGACATTGTTGTCTGTGTTGGTCTCTAGTCAACTCAGTTGATTTTAGTAATTTAATTTATGAGTTATTGGTCAAGATATGCTTTGGAGGAAGAGTTGAGAGGTTGATATTGATATTGTCATGGCATGTTGAGATCTACATTAAGCTATGTGCATCAAAGAATATTTTTGGGCTGATTGGTTAACATGTTCATATGATTTACTACATGTTATGTTTGGTGCCGACTTTGGAGAGTGTTATGGTGCTTGTGCTTTGATAAAATAATTTGAGAAAGATGTGTTGTGATGTATTTGGGTCTCCTTTATGTTGTAGGGTGGACCACATTGATTGAAAAGTGTTCATGGTGGCCAATTTGTGTAAATAATGCTTATCTCTACTGTGGCTGACCTAATTTTTGTTTTTTGAATGATAAAGTTAACATATATAGATGTGTGAATGATTGAGTTGAGGTGTGGATTGAATGGATTGTATTGGGATTGAATGTGAAGTCAGTGTCATGCAAATGTGAAAGAGTAGAGGTGCTAATGTGTGAGCTTGACAAAGTTGTTGTAGTGGTTGATTAGGAGATCCTACATCTTTTTAGTTCATCATATTCCAGTGCCTATTAGAAGACAATGACTCTTTTGGCAGCTTGGGAAAGCCTATATGTTTCCCTGAAGGAATTTTTCCTTTCAGTTATTTGCAAGTCTTTTGTATCTTTCCATAAGATTGGTGCCTCAACCTGTAAGTTTTTTTTAGATGCAATGCGCTCCTTGGCCTATGACATAAAATTTTTGTAATCAATTATTTATATTGTAAGTATGATCCTCACCGTGGTTTTTACCATAGTTGATTTCCACATAAAGATCTACTGTTTGTGTTGTCATTGCAATATATTTTGTTGAATATTAAGTTGATGTAATACCCCTCCCATATTTTTCTTTTCACTTTAATTGGTTAGACTCTTTTAGGCCACTTTTCATATGTGTATTAGATCCTCAAATAGGTTTGATGTTATTTATGTTTATGGTTTTACCGACCCCATACTTGCATGTGTATGGTTGGTGTGTATATTTTATATTTTTGTTTGATGTGTCTAATATGATTAGAGACAAAGTTGTAGTTACTTGCTTACAAGATCCACATGATCAACCCATCCTCACCATTGTCTTTTATATATTTATACATATATGTACATGTTCATCTTTTATGCAAGATTTCAGCTACCAGACATTGACTTCCCTGAATTGTCAGGATGAGCGTGCCCTATCGCAATATCTCAATGGTAAGAGGGGAGATAACATATAGAGCTCCGATCCCAACCTAAGCCATTAATTGTCCTGAAATAATGGACAAGTATATGATTTTCTACCTATTCATATTCGTCAAGGTGATGTAAATTTGTGAGCCCTTCCTTTAGGCTTGATTGGTTTTCTTCATGTTGGTATGTCAGGTGGTTTGATGTGATTTTTGTGTTAAAATGCTTAAATGATTTATAAGATTAATATGTGATTAAATAATTAAATCTTATTAAAAATAAAAATATTAAATACAAGGGTATTTAATTAATGAGAATTAATTAAATAGATTTATTAATTAAAAAAAATCTTAATTAAAAAGTCTAATTATAAAAATAAAGGACTTAATTAATTATTAAATCTAAAATTGAAATTAAGGGTATAAATAATGAATTAGTATTTAATTATCAATTTGTATATTATTAATATGCTAAAAATATTAATTGTTAATCAAATATTAATATACAATTAAATTTACACTTTCAGTTTAATAAAATTGAAACATAAATTTAAGTTAAAAATCGAGTGATTTGCATGAATGAGAATTATTAATTAAAATAATTCTTTTAATAAATAAAGGTTTGATATAAATGAGGTTGGAGTTAAGTTTTAATTTCTGTGATTTGGAGCTAACAACTTTATTATTTTTAATAATTGAGTTCGTATTATTTTTGGAGTTGCGTCCTTTCAACTCTGATATCTAGGTTTTCTATATAAGAGAGCTAGGAGATCATTTGGAGGGATTATTCAATCAGGTTTTGAAGAATTCTCTCTTGACATTTTTTTTAGAGGATTAAAGTTATGGTGTTTTCAAAAGTTTTAGATTTTTAAGATTTGAAATTGATTTTTGATTCGGCTTTGTGTATTAAGGCAGGGTTTTAAAATTCTTAAAAGTATTGAAATCATTGTCTTCTTCATATTTGATTAGATCTTATGTGTAAATGATGAGTGTTTGTTAAAAAGATGTGTTTATTTGATAATCAGGAATGTTAAGAATCTTTTGGAATTAAAGTTTGATTAGAGTTTTCTTTAAAAGTTTGTCTTTAATTTATTTTCAATTATGGCCTTCCATAGTTTTGAGGGTTTTGAAAGAGTTCATTTTTAGAGAAAATGCATACTTTTGAAATATAAATATAGATATGTGCATGTAAATAATGTAGATTTGCATGTGTGAAAGATAGATATATTCAGTTGCATGTTATTTAGGAAAGATATATTCACTTGCATGGTATTTAAAGAAGATATATTCAGTTGCATGTTATTTAGGAAAGATATATTCAATTGCATGTTATTTAGGAAAGATATATTTAGTTGCATGTTAATTAAGGAAGTTATATTCAGTTGCATGTTATTTAGGAAAGATATATTCAACTGCATGTTATTTAAGGAAGATATATTCAATTGCATGTTATTTAGGAAAGATATATTCAGTTGCATGTTATTTAGGAAAGATTTAAGGAAGATATATTCACTTGCATGTTATTTAGGAAAGATATATTCAGTTACATGTTATTTAAGGAAGATATATTTAGTTGCATGTTATTTAGGAAACATATATTCAGTTGCATATTTTTTAAGGAAAATATATTCAGTTGCATGTTATTTAAAAAAAATAAATTCAATTGCATGTTATTTAATGAAGATATATTCAATTGCATGCTATTTAGGAAAGATATATTCAGTTGCATGTTATTTAGGAAAGATATATTTAGTTGCATGTTATTTAAGGAGGATATATTCAGTTGCATATTATTTAGGAAATATATATTCTGTTGCATGTTATTTATGGAAGATATATTTAGTTGCATGTTATTTAGGAAAGATATATTTAGTTTCATGTTATTTAAGGAATATATATTCAGTTGCATATTATTTAGGAAAGACATATTCAATTGCATGTTATTTAAGGAAGATATATTCAATTGCATGTTATTTAAAGAAGATATATTCAGTCACATGTTATTTAGGAAAGATATATTCAATTGCATGTTATTTAAAGAAGATATATTCAGTTGCATGTTATTAAAAAAAAGATATATTCAATTGCATATTATTTAAGAAAGATATATTCAATTGCATGTCACTTAGGAATGATATATTTAGTTGCATGTTATTTAAGGAAGATATATTCAGTTGCATGTTATTTAAGGAAGATATATTTAGTTGCATGTTATTTAAGGAAGGTATATTTGTTGACTTGGTGGTTAGCACCTCCTCGGAGACTCGTGACATGACTTAACTGCCTCCCATGGGTTGGGTTAAATTTGGCGTTGTATCAAGCGTTGACAGTTCAAACTTTTGGTGAAACGACAAATGATTCCAACAATTGGTATCACTTTTTTGGGTTATGGGTTCGAGTCCCCCCTTTAGTGGGTGCTGAAGGCTCAGTCGGTGCTAAGGGGGAGATTGTTGACTTGGTGGTCAACACCTCCTTGGGGACTCATTGAAAAATGCACAATACTGAGAGGGGGAGGGGGTGAATCAGTATTTAACATAAACTTTTACAAAGAAGCAAAATTCAAAGAACACACAACAAAGAACACAAGACATGCAGAATTATCTCATGAAAACCCAAGATGGGAAAAACCACGGCATCACTAATCCAATGGGAAACTACCCATTACAATTGAGAGCTACAACTCTCCTCATCGTTCAATATCAGGCTTCAACCTGATTGGTAAGGCTACAAACTGAACTGGCTTTGACCAGCTTACTTAAGGCTACAACCTTGTCAAAACCAAGGGGTTCCTGAATTATAACAACCAGAGAAATATTTGCGGCCTTACTAAAGTGTAAGGACCCAAGACTTATACAAAAATCAATGCATTTGGAGGCATTCTAATTTTTCTTCTTCAACTTGCTCCCTTCAATTTCTTTACAGCCTGCAACTTGCTTCCTTCTGACTCAATACCTCAAACACCATAAAAAATACCACTGTCATTCCTTTTATTTGATTACTGGTTGTAACTGCTAATCTTTCTAGTTGTTTGTAGCTCACACTATCTCCAGTATTTTATAGACCTAGTATCTTCCTGCTCTCCAATTTCCTTACTTCTTATCTCCTTAGTGCTCACACAGCTCTTCTTCACATTAACTGATATACTTCAAATTCTCTCAATAAACAACAACAGTCACTCTCCTAATACGACTGCATATTTTTACTTCTCTATAGTCGTATATATATCCGTAGTTCCACTTCACACCTCTTTTTCTCCCAGTCAGGCATACACTTTATTCCTTTTATTTTGATCTTAATCTTCATATGCCATTTTTTTGCAGAGCCATTGCCCATCTTGATAGATTTTTTAATGTGTCTTACTCACCACCACTTTTTCGCTATCAAATCCCTACCAAATTTTTTTTCTAACATCCACGATGATCCATTTTTTTAGGCAGAGTATGGAGTGTTCGTGATAGAGATACCTGACATTCTTTTCAAACCATTTCACCTTTGGTCATCACCAAAAGTTTATTTTGTAATTTTTAACTTCCTCGCACATCTCCAGGTAGTGTCACTTCTTGTTTCATGGTCTCTTTAATACCTCTAAAAACTTCACTCTCCGTTGATCTTGGTTTTTGTGTATATCCGCATATGACTGCTGTGAGTATCACTTGCTACATTCCACACACCTCACACACAATATATTTTAAAAACTAATAACCTGACATTCTTTTCGAATTCCACCAGAACCATTTTTCATTACAGCAGTCATTATTTTATTTGTCGTGCACTTGTTTACCACTCACGCATCATCCCTTTTTGGCTTATCTACCATCTTAAAAAATGTGTTAGTTGAAAATGTTCATTCACGGTCTTAGCCGTTTGTTTTATAGTCATCAGTTTGAGATAGAAAAACTCCCGTGCTCATGCATCTTACTTTTTCATTGTATGTATCTACTATAAGCTTCACATTTCGATAGTTGTCTTTTTGGACACTGTCACAGCAATGACAGTTACGCTCTCAACAAGAGTCATTCACGCAATAGTCCTGGTGATGCTCAAAATCATGATGCCAAGATGCCATTTGTAGCAATGTTCAAAATACGCACATAGTCTGAATGAAACGTAAGGCATCATTTTATAGTAATTCTGCTCTTATGCCAAGTATGCAGTTATACAGTCCACCATACACTTAGAACACACAGAAGCAGTTGTTTTTTGACACGGTAGGAAGAAAAATGAATATATACATAAGACATAGTTACAATGTAGCATAGGTGCCAAGTGTGTGTTCTTCTCAACAGGGAAGAAGACTTTGTCAGAAAACACTAACAACATACCCCATAGGATATCTTCTACAGACTTGACATCTGTCAGCACATGAACACATCACGAAATAGAACAACAAACTCAATAAAAACACAACATCAAATGATAAAAACCGCAACACTCATGACATGGCTTAACTGCCTCCTGTGGGTCGGGTTAAATTTGGCGTAGTATCGGGCATTGACAGTTCAAGCTTTTGGTGTAATGACAAATGGTTCCAACAATATTCACTTGCATGCTATTTAAGAAATATATATTTATTTGCATGTAGTGGTATTCTATTTTTAGAAAAAAATTATTAAAAAGAAAAAAAATACTCTTTAAAAATTTGCATGTAATGATATTCTATATTTAGAAATTCTATTTTTAGAAAAAAAATAAAAATAAAAATAAAAATTTCATACTTGAGAATTATTTAGAAAAAAAAAGAATAATAATGATATATAATTAAATATTATTTGATGACAATTTAATATTGATGTGTTTATTATTGGAGTTTTTGGTTGTTGTGCTTGATTGTCGATATGAGTAGCATTAAGTTGGCTTTTAGGAATTGTTATCAGAGGCTTGGGATTTTACCTTTTTACAATGACATGGATATTTACAATGTTTGTAATGTGATAATAGTTTCGATCTTTTTACCCAACCTTTTTTCACTATAATCTCTTTAGTTTGTGAACTCTTTGAGAGAGTATTTTTTATGACGTTATGGTTTGAGGACCAGCATGGATTTTGTGATGTTTGGTTTGAGGACCAATGTGTGTTCTTGTTGGCATCTATGAAACATATAATTATTTGAGACTTATGAGCTTAGGGTAGGTTATCTAGGTGTTAGAGGGGAAGTGGATTTCTTTGGAGGCGCTGGAGCCCAGAAGTGGCTACCTAGATATTCTTTGCAAGTTACTTAATAAGTGATATCATAATACATTAAATGAGGTTTTAAAATAAATTAATAAGATAATCATGTTCCTCACCATGCCTTCAGTGCTAGTATAGGCTAAGGATGTGAATGTGAGAAGATGCTTGCCCGTCTAGTAGTGATGTTGAGGTCTAACATGATTGGTTATCCTTGTCTGTATGAGAGGATTTCTAGTTCTACATATGTTCACACTTGGAAGATAGAATCCAGTGAGATCATCCTAATGGGTTGACATATGTGATGAAACTTCCCTAATTTCATCTTAGGTCTCCTACTTGTGCTGGTTTCCTCTAGGCTTAGTATGTTTACCTTTCCATTTTGAGTTGTACCTCTTGAGATAGAGAGATTTCAGAATCCCTTGCTTAGTTCTACCTTATGATTGGTTTTGGTATTATTATTCGAGTGAGGTTTGTTGTTATCTCCTCAACACAATGAGAGTGGACCTTTGGTTCCATGAGGTTGGGTGGTAGTGATTTTTTTACCATTTGAGATTCTGACGTCCTTGTGCCAGTGTTGGATGACCCTTGTAGTAGGTGTACCTTCTTATTTCATTTTGGAGAACTTATCTCTCATTTATTATATGTACTTTATTCTTGGTTGTTATTACATACCTTGTGAATTGTGCAGTGGATGTGGGGTTATTGTGTATACCTTATGGTTTTAGTTGTATTTATGTTTGCATTTATTTGATTATGTATTTATTATTATTTTCATGTGAGATTTAGTACTTGTAGTTGTTCTTAGTAATTAATTAACACTTAAGTAATTCTACGCCATGGAACCCTTGGGATTTGTATTCTGTAAATGAGTTACATTTATGAGTGTGTATTGGCTTATGTTATATTGCTTTTTCTTTGTTATTCATTATTATTTGTAAACTCTTAAAAATAACATTATGTAAACTTAGTAGCATGTTTTAGGTTAATTTCTCCTGGGTTCCCTAGTGGGGCATTACAGAGGGAAAAATATAATTAATGTGTGTAACATAAAAGTTTTAAGATTTGGTCAAGAATAATTTACTCCCCCACCCCCTCTCCATCCCTGCCCCCCCGAGTGTTGTAGTTTCTTCAACATACTTAAACATCATTCAACTCTATTATCAAACATTCAAAAATAATTTTACATCCTATCCACACCAAAATGTGATAGATATTTATGATATCCTTATTGACCGAAATCAACCTTTCAATATTAAATATGATAATATTTAAGAATACACATAATTTTCTTCATTCACTTGATCCTTACAATAACCATCTAATGGAAAACTTGAATTGATGCACTTATGTATCTAAATAGACACACTCAACCTTGAGATATAGGTTACTTTTGGATGCAAGAGCCTTATGGGCAAATTTTTTTATCAACATACAAATGCAAGCACAACAAACCTTGTTGGATATGCAATGTGTAAAGTTTAAAGTGTCTCTAAATGTGCACCTTCAATTGGTACATGTTGAGCTACAATGCATATTGGAGACATATATTCAAATGTCGTGCCCAAATTTTAACAGGCAAAACACACAATTTTTTTTATAAAAGTAATTAATTTAAGTTTACAATTTAAAGTTGTCTTAAGTAGAATGGTTGAAACTGAGTATGGTTAGGTTTACATTCAATTGAGGGGAATCACGATGAGGGGTTATCGAAACCGTCAACATCCCTTGCACAACTTACCATCAAACATAAATACTAGGGTTAACTAATTAAATCATATCCTATCATAATTCAGATAAAGATTATTCCATTAATTACAATTTCATTATTATAACTTAATAAATTTCCCTTCTAAACTTTAGTAATAGGTTATAAATTAATTAATTAACATATTAAATTAAGCTATGTTCAACTATGATATAAGGGTAAATAAAAATATTAAACCTTTATTAAATTAAATTTAAATTAAAAAAAAATCTCTAGAATAAAATAATTCCAAGACAAATCTCCACCATAGGATTTTAACAAATTAATTAACTAATTTAATAACCAAATATTCCTTAATATAAGATTTTGGCTTAATTGTTCTTAAAAAAAATACCACTCTAAAAGGTTCACTAAGAAATAAAAGTCTTTTCAATAGTTCAAATTTTCTCCTCAAATTCTTACTTCCATATTAAGGTTATTTTATTATCCTTTATGAAAATTCATACTACCCCAATGTAAATTAAATATTTATATCACAAGGGTCATTAAATAAATTAAAGTTAAATAATGCTCCCATAGAAATCAAAATTTGACAATAAAATTGAAGTGAAACCCAACAATTTTCTATTTAAAACTTCCTTATCAAAACATAAATAAATATAATTAAACAAGAGGGAAAACAGGAAAGAGTGGATTCAAATGGAGTTAACTTTTCTCCCCTAACCCTAATTTGGATTTAGGGTTAGGGTAAAAATGCAACTTCAATAAGGAAGCTCATTTTCTTCGTTTCCCACCTCTCTCTCTCTCTCTCTCTCTCTCTCTCTCTCTCTCTCTCTCTCTCTCTCTCTCTCTCTCTCTCTCTCTCTCTCTCTCCCCTCCTACCCTAAACCCTAGGGCAGATTTTTGGCTTGCATCCACCATTGTTTTGTAGGTATGGAGCTTGAAGTGAAGGAAATGAAGACATCTTCAAAACACCAATACCCACAAGTATATATACATATATACACAGTTGGGTGTGTATATATATAATTTATGTGTATTTACCCCAAGAGCAAGAGCAACCCCAGATTTTGGAAGGTATTGTTTTTATTTATATATTATTTTGTGCTATTTTTTATTAACAGTAAAAAAAATTTGCATTTTTTTTATATTTTTATTTGAAGGAATGTGATGAGGGAGGGGACGGTCGACCGCCCACCTCCATGTGGTGGGGCGCGGTGGTCACGACCAGTGGCCTAAGTCACTGGCTGTGGCAATTCCGCTGCCCGCGACTGCCACAGACCGGAGGCTTAACCACTGGTTGTGGCGGTACCATTGTCACAACCACTATAGAGAGGCGGGCGGGCGGAGGGCCCCCCAGCCCCTCCTATGCCTTGTCAAAGGAAGGTCACGACGGTGGGGGTAGCCCTTCAGCTCCCACCGCAGTGCTTTTTTATTTTTTATTTTTAAATGTATTATTTATTACTATATGTTTTTTAAAAGATAAACAAGATATTATATATATATATACCCCCCCCCGTGCACACACACACACACATGTCCATCACAACAAAAGAAATACTAATAAAAGAAAGAACTCTTATTTTTGAAAGAAATGTAAGTAGAAATAGAGAATTAGGGAGTAGTAGAGATATACATTTTTATTAGAATTAAACTGATATGAGAATTAAACTATTACCATTTTTTTTAAGGAAAAAAAGATGAATAAAAGAAGTGCACTTATGCTATTTTTTTAAAAAGGTAAAGAGGATAGAACCGCGAGGTTTACAACCTATTTCTTTCTTGCAAACAACTTAACACAATGTATTAAAAATAGATTTCTCTCTCTCTCTCTTTTTTGATAGCAAAAAGGATATACTATTTGTTTTTTGCAAAAACAAAACTTAGAAAGCATATGAGATTGCAATAAATTCCAATCCGCTCCTAAGAAAAACATCATTTACATTCAATAAATCTGCATAACTATTTCCCTTCTAATTTTGAAACATAAAAAGACATACATGAACATTAGATTCTTATTTAAAATCTTCCACTAAAACTAAAATTCTCATTTACATGCATTTTATTGCAATTACATTGGTTCTAATAAATCTCATGCATTGCATTGACAACTACCTAATTTCAAGGAAATTAAAAAGTATAAATCTACCTTTCCATTCATCTTAAATAATGTTCAAGGGCTTACACAACAAATTTTTTTTTTCTTAAAAAAAACAATACATAGGAGGACAAACTCCTCATTCCCAAACTTTTCTCCACTTTGTTTTCTTCATAGAAACATGGTGCTTCATAGACCTGCAATAGAAAATTTCAAGAAGACCGTGGGATGCTCATCTCTCATCCTAGGCCTCTAAGAGGCCACCCCCGATCTTGGGGAACCAAAGCATAGATAGGTTACACTCAAGCACAACAAAACAAACAACAAACATTGAAAACAAATCTACCACAAGAAACTCCCAGCCAAAGGTTTTCAAAAAGGGTCTCATAATGACCCTAAAATTGGGGTGAAGGTGGACCAAGTACCCTATTGGGAGAAAGCCAAATCAAATAGGAACAAGCCTTCACAAGGCATCAACAGAAACATCTCCACAACTCCCCCATAACACAACCTCAATCCCTTATGGCCCCCAAGGAAAACATGACCAAAAACACTCCCTTATGACCCCAAAAGCAAAATAGAAATGACTTCATGGAGCCCACACTCCATGTTTTATCCCTCTCCTCCTTGAGGAGAGACTCTACACCCATGGGTTGTCCAAATACTCTTCACCCCCAATGTTACTCTTCCCTCCCAAAGGTGAGCGTGGCCTTGAGACTCCCAACACAATAACACATACAAGGGAAAGAATCACAATGCAACACAAGGATCCAACACATAATTTTCACAAGATCACAACACAAGATTCACATTTTTCATCTACTTTCAAAATAAGAACATCAAGAATACAATGTAGAGAGCCACAAACCTAAGTCCAATGATAATGGAAAGTATGTTGAGGATGAGCTCCCTTTGTCCAAGCCTTCCTTCTTTTCGAAGCTTCTCCAAAATTAACTCGTCTCTAAGATAGAGAGTGGGTGTTCAAACTCTCCACAATGGAGAGTCTCCACTAAAAAGGCCTCCACACAACTCCCCACAACCCCTAGGGATAAGGTAATCCGTTCAATTGGTTGGTCTTCCCTAAGCCTCTTACATCTTACTAAAAATAGAACTCAAGGAAGGTGACTCCAAAAGGTGAACAAAGTCTTTGCACAAAAAGGGAATGGGTTGTTTAACCAAGACCATGCTTCCAAAAGTTGGATTTTTAAAAAAGCTGATTTTCGGCCATTTTGAAAATCTAATTTTTGGAAGGGTCTTTTGGTCAACTAAGGGTTGTCCTATGGCTGAAAATGATCCTTACCCACAGGTATACCAAGTGGGCTTCCTAAAAATGACCCAAACACTCCCCTAGGCACCTTTCTTACTCCCCAAAAGTCCATTTTAAGCTTCACTTCGAAATTCAAAGACATGACCTTACCTCAAGCTCCCTAACCAAGGTATTCACATGGGGATCCTAAAGGGTACTTTCTTAGGTTGGTGGGCATCCAATCCTCAAGTGGAACATGTCATGGCCACATGTACACAAAACAAGTGTCAAATGACACACACACAATTACACTTCACAAGCCACATGATATTTCCACTTGAGCACACACATAAACAAATTTACAATTTACAATTTACAATTTAACAAATTGAATAGAAACATAAAAGCTCATTACGTTTACAAATAAAATACAATATGATGAGATTTTTTTTGTCTTTTGTTAGACACAACCTTGGCTTGCACTGAATTCACATTGGCCTAGGTTTGGTTCCCCTGTTTATTACCATGGTCTTATTTCTTCCTACACACTAAATCCAATATTAGTAGTCAAGGAAATAAAATCCACAACATATATGAAATAATCCTTAAATCAACTTATACAAATTATTTACATCACATAACAAATTGGAATTCACATTGCATAATAATTTTAGCTTTTTTTCTCATGAAAACATATATACACATAATGTAATTAAGAAATTAACTTTCAATTCCTAATAGAAATCACATTGCATCATAATTGTATAAAATATCCATTTCCTAATTAATCACATAAATAAAATCCATCTTGCCATCCTAACATTCATAAAATCAAATTAACCATAAATGCAAATCCATAATAATGTCACAAGGTAATCATCATAACATCATAAAATAAAGTGCATCTAAAACTAAGGTGATAAAATCTATGACATAATGTGTCTAAATCCATAGTGCATCAAAATAAAGTCCCATATATGAATCTCTCAATAGTAGAAATTGAAAAGCTATGACGAGGTCAAGGTGAGGCCTCACATCAAACTCTATGCACTAAGAACACAATTATGATAGCTCAATTTGGGGCATTGGTCAACGATGATGCAAAGATGATGGGAAACTTTGTTGCCCACCATTGATGCTATTGCTTTGAAACTTGTTGTCACATTTACCTCTTGGAAAACCTTTTTTAAGTCTTCGATTTTACTTATTAAACCTAAAGTTGCTAAAATTCTTCCTCGAGCTTAAATGAGCATGTTAAACTTTTGAAGGTTTGTGTTTTGAATGTTCAAAGGATTGAAACACAATTTTACATTGGGAGAATGTTGGCACCATAAAACCTATTACCCATGTCCATGACACCATGTCACATTATTGTCCATCAATTGTGCAAGTATTGCACAAAATCATTATCTTGTAAACTGAAGTGTCCAAAAAACTTTTATCTAGTTAATAATAGTGCACACACACTTTAATGCTTGGTAGCTTAAGCGTGATTCATAGTCCAATATAATTGTACATGATGTTAAATGAATCAAATGCACAAGGACAAAACACCTATAAAACCCTATGGTAACCATAAGAAAATATAAGAAAATTTTTCCACTTCGTCTCATTGCACTTTCACATGCATGCCATTATTATCATTCACTATGATTGCTATCTAATGGTGCGTGTGTTACAAAGAGTGATCATAGACAACATGCATACTTTGTATGAGAGCATATACTGAATGATAGTGTGCAACTATAAAAGTGCTATTCGGGATCTAAATAAACACAATTATAAATAGTTAACAACAAGCATCATTTACTATGCTTAATTTGTTATTACAATGTGGCACTCAAATTTGTAATTCACATATACATTTCCACTCTACTTAAATATCTTCCAACTGTAGAATCAATCAATAAAAAATAATCTTACACCTCATCAATAATAAAATCTAATAGACATTTATGCTAATTTTAGTGACCAAAATTAAACTTTCAATTTTCAATAAGATAATAATTATAAATAAACATATTTAAGAATAGAAATTATTTTCTTCATTAAAAGAAAAATAATATTAAAAAGTATTAAAAATTGTGTAGAAAGTGTTAAATATTTTCCTTATATCAAAAATTTGATCTTGACACCATGTAGGAGAGATGATGTTAGTCCTAAGGGTCCAAGATTATTGAAAAGGTGGGGGGGAAGGGAGGGCGGGGGTGAATCAGTAATGTAAGATATCTGATACTTTTTACTTCTTTAACACAAAGATAACATTCATTGGTTCACCGATTGATAAACAAATGAAACTTAACCAAATAAACACTACCACCACAAATCATGCAACACATAACACAGATTTTTCCCGTGAAAACCACGCGTGAGATGAAACTCACAAATTGTGTACCCTTTTGAAGTACACCTTGTTAGGAACTTAACTTTGTTAGGAGTTTTACAAAGACACTGTTAGGTGTCACCCACTTATGGGATTTACCTCTATCCCTGTTAGGAGTAGCCTTGTTAGAGGACTTCAGACACTAGCTAAAGTGCCACCTTGTTAAAGGATTTACAAATAAGATCTATTAGGATCTACCAATTAAGAGATTTACATATATGAAACCTGTTAGGGTCTTGTGATATGGAAATAGAAACTCCTTTGCTTGACCAGATCATTTGTAGCACCTTCAATCTTTCATCAGACAACTCTAGAATATCTTGGCTTAATCGCACTGTCACAATCACGATCTATACACAAATCTTTGATTCCATGATATAAATATCACTACTCATGCCCTAATCCTGTCATCGACCTAAAATCTCATCCAACACATTTGAAATCACTTTTCCAATCTTTGCGCCTGAAGAGATTGCACCAAAACACACATCCCAATGTAACAACCATCTTTACCAAATAGGTCGGCCAGAGGATAGAGCCTTACAATTTATTTTATCAAGAATAGTCAAACACATTTTGACCAACTCAACCTTCATCTTGATAAAACGTCTACCTCAATCAATGTAATGTCAACACGTCACCACAAATAAATTGAGACATGTCAGCATGACAACTAGAACACAAATAATTCATCACAACTCGATCACCGATCGCCAATAAAAGATCTGCCATTGGTAGCTTAGGAACACAGTCACCTTCCACATAAACAACTTCTGTAACCAAAAAAAGTGCTTACCAAACATCCAAATCAATTGTGGTCATAACCATGAACTCAACACAACACGAACAACACAATTCTATGATCGCACCACCTAACTCACCCTAGATTTGATACTCATTGCCAGTCACAGACTGTTTTAGCAGTTGCCCTGTCACACTTCAATCAATCATAACTCACATAAATAATACATTCAACAGATGCAATCATACAGTTATCATCTAGAGACATTCCCAAGTCTCTCTTGAGAATCACGACTACTGCAACTACTTGCAACACATTGTTCATCATTCTCACATACTTAGCAACACACTAAGAACATTAGGTCAGTACTTGACGTCAATGACAACACAATAACTGAACATCACAATCAACAAATATGTACTATCACATCTCTTACCACCACTACATCAATTATGCCAACAAATGATCCATTGGTCAAGCGTCCTAACTTCACACTTCTCAAAATCCTACATGAAAATTTCAATTCACTCCCAAATTGTTTATAACAACTTTCACAAATCCCCTCCTTATAACTAAGGTTTCATGACCATTTTAGCAAATAAGATGCACTATTAGCATAAAAATTGAGATTAAAGACTATGCACTAGGTCATATTTTATTGGTGCACTAATGTGGCATCACATGATTTGTTGCTATAACAACTTTGAAGTGACAACTATTATTCCAATATTGTTAGAAATATTGGACATTAAATCAACAAATGCTATAAGAACTATTGGAATGTGCTCAACTACTCAATTTTTCCTTAGATGTCTACAACACTTGCCTATTTCCAATGAAGAGTTGTCATAACTACTACTAGAACATGCTCAACTGCTGAATTTTTTCCCTAGACACCTATGACATTGCCCATTTCCAATGAAGAGTTCCCTAGCTCGGATATTGTTCATTGTAATACATTCCATTCAATTATGTGAAGTCATCATCAACACTAAAAACTTTAAAGTTACAATTATTGATACAATATTGTTAAAAATATTGAAAAATATCAACAAATGCTATAACAACTATTGAAAAATGCTCAACTACTATATCCTTTCCCTCAATGCATACTACACTACCTATTATATCCAATAAAGAGTTCCTTGGCTTGAGTTTTGTTCATAAAAATTGTCAAACTTACAATTTCTGATTTATTGTGGAAAAACAATGAAGATTTGATAATTCTTAATTCTTAAAATAATGTAAGTCTGCTAAAGGGAATTTCTTTTTCTCTTTCCCAATAGAAAAACAAAATGTTGGTCTACAACTATATGATATTGGTGACAGAGTGGAGAGGACAATTCATTCTATAGAAATTATGGATTTTTTTTTCCCAAATACCTACAACATACCTCTTTACCATGAAAAGTTGTTGTAACAATAACTAAAACATGCTTGACTAGTGAACATTTTATTTAGATGCCTCTTTACAATGTAGAGTTGTCATAACACTTAGTAAAATATGCTCAATTGATAATCCTTTTCCCTAAATACATACAACATGCCTCTTTTACAATTTACAATGTAAAGTTAGCCATAACAAGTACTAAAACACACTCAACTATTTGAACCTTTTCCCTAAATACCTAATAATCCTTTTCCCTAAATACCTACAACATGCCTCTGTACAATGTAGGTTGCCATAACAACTACTACTAAAACATGGTCAACTATTAAACCTTTTCCCTAACTGTGCGGTTCCAATGAAGAGCTCCCTAGCCTGGGTATTGTTTACAGAAATTGTCGGACTTACAATTGTTGAAAAACATAGAGGATTTGACAATTCTTCAGCTAATTGTTGAATATTGTAGAAAAACGGAGATGATGATTTGACAATTCTTCAGCTAATGCAAGTCTCCTGAGAGGATATTTCCCAACCTCCTTCCCAGCAGAAGAAAAAAGAGTTGGTCTGCAACGATATGACACGGGGTGGGGACAACGACTAGTTGTAAAGCAGCCAGTCAAACTCTTCGCGGACTCCTTTTTCTTCCCACTGTCAATTTCATCTTTAAGACTTTAGATTAGACCAGAGCCGCGACATCACAGAGCAGCTTCGTGGGTCATTGAAAATTCCAAGTCTTTGATGACATTTGGGCAGTGAAAGTAACAGAGTCTTTCACTGCCGGCTCACACACGTTGCAGACTTCAATTCCTATATCTATCTGACCAGAACAGATTGGGGGTAAGGCTATGGTGGTATACATTTTGGTCTTTGGGGCACTGTGTCTTCCCCTGCTAATACTGGAATTCAACCCAGTTGTGCTCCTCTTAGTTTTCCTCCTCTTCCTCTTCTCAGCCCTCTATATGCCCGAACAAGGCCATCCCTGATGATGATGATGATGGGCTCTTTCAAATCCTCACAATTTGTGTCCCTGATTCTCTGTCTTCTGCTGGCCTCAGTACCCACGAGAGCCCAGGATGATGATGACCAGTGGTTCTGGATAATGGCGGACAGCAAGAACAACACACTTGCCTGCCCGGGGCGCTGCCTGGCGGTGAACGACACAGGCACAACGGACTACACCGACAGGCCAGTAGTCTTCGTGGCCTGCAAGGCCTCCTCCGACTCATCAGAATCAAGCTTCACCAACACCGACAACAACAACCAGCGGTGGATCCGCACCCCCAGTTCGAATCCCCCCGCCACCACAATCCAATTCAATGCCACAGCCGCATCAGGGGGCCAAGGCACCACCACCCAAATCCTCTGTCTCCAACCAGACCCTGCAAGCTCAAACCTAACCCTAAAGATCGCATCTTGCACAGGCCACTCCAACCAGAAATGGATCATAGCCAACAACACAATAGCCTCCCTCCCCCACGATAACCCACGCTATCTCGCCATGAGCTACTCCCTCGCCGGCTTCCTCAACGCCACGGACGGTCCTCTCGGATGGCGCCATGCCACAATTTCCACTTCTCCACACCCCAACAATTCCCTCACCACGACCTTCTCATTGATCGACGGAACCCTAGATCTCAATCCCTCCTCCCCACCTCGAAGCACCGAGTCCAATCTAACCCGCAATTTCATCACCAACCCCAAATTCAAGCAAACCAGCTACGATTTCCCCAACAAAACCTCGACCCTAACATTAAACCCCTCGGATCCATTCAGCCTCTGCGACTGGCAAGTCATGAAGTGCTCCGCCACACTATCCCCAATTGCAAACCCTAACCCTAACCAGAATCAAACCCTCAGCAACCAGACCCTGTTGCTCAAAGACGCCGTCGTCCGCCAAAACATCGCAACTTTCCCCGGTGCATTCTATACCCTAATCCTCAAAGTCAAAGTCGCCATAGCTTCTCCAGATCAATCGACCTCCGGTTCAAGCAGCAACGATTGTTCAGGCAACGACACATTATCGGTGAATCCATACCCCTCCACGAACGTACACCTGGATGTGGAAGTCACAAATGGGTCCTGGACTACACAGCACGTTTCGTTCCAGGCGGGAGGAAACATTCTCCAACTGGCATTCGAGGGCTGCGCTTCATGTGGGTGTTACTTGGATGATCTTAATCTCATGCAGGTCATGGATAGCTCCCCATTTCCGCCGCCTCCGCTCAGGCCACTGCCGCCATATGTCCCTGAGCCTGTGCCACCAGAACCCTTCGACGGCCATCATCTGCCGGGTAATAATTGGCCGCAGGGGGGTCCGGAATCGCATAGGCTGCCCAATGGGACCGTGGTGGGGATCGTTGGGGGCACCGCGGCCTTGTTTTTGGTCATTGGAGCGGCTTGCTTTTGGGTCGTGGTTGGACATGGGAAAGAAGTGGGGAAGGAGAGTGAGGTGGGAATGGGGAGGCCTAGGGAGTGGTCCATTCAGACCACCACACCTCCCCAATCTCAGGGCGGAGTTCGGGGCCATAGTTCGGCGACTGTGGTCACTCATCATTCTGTTTCCGGGGCTTTTGGCAGCGTTGGCACTGTTGTCCCTGTCTCTACTACGAGTTCGTCACGGACTACCACCACTTCGCCTTCTTTGTCTTCGTCTAATCCTCACACCGAGAGAGGTGCTTAGTATGGGGAGATGATCTAGTAGATGAGCATGCTCTAATAGTTGTGTTGATTGTCATTTGCCTTGTGAGAAACTCTAAGGAACTCTAGATTATGTTTGTAAAATTTGGAATCTAATGGTAAATGAAGAAATATATGTATTGACTCGTGATATTTCCTTGGTCAAAGGAAGACATAGATAAATGAAGAAAGAGGTCTATTAATGATAGCAAAGATTTGTACAATGCATAATTTTGCTTGCTTTTGTTTTTAGATTATACTAAGGGTAAGTTTTTTGCATCAACATTTTGGATCACATTTCATGAACCATCGTCATCATGATCTAGTAAATGAGCATGTTCAAATAGTTGTGCTTTGTGCTTGTCCTTTTCCATACGAGGAACTCTAGATTATGTTTGTAAAATTTGGAATATCATGGTAAATGAAGAAAGATAATGTATTAACTTGTTATATTTCCTTGGTTCGTGGAAGACTTGGTTAAATGAAGAAAGAGATCACTTAATAGTTCCGCTACCACCTTGTGTCTACTGTAGGAACATGTGGAAGGTGGCAAGCTGAAGGAAGATAGAGATTACAAAGATCTGTTCCAATTCATTTCTGAGGAGTGGGCTAGAGTTTTGTTGTCAAAGATGTTGTCTGAGAAGAAATCATGATAAAGACTGTTGGTCCTTCTATTTTTTGGCTTCTTACTGGCCTCTGGGGCCTTAGTCTTTATGCTTTAATTTATAGTTTTTTTGCTAAGGTTAACTGTCTGTGGTTTTGTCTCACGTGGCACATGTTATATACTCTTAATATTGCTAAGAATGTGAACTCTATTAGATTAGGTTGTTTTACTTTACTAGATATTTGGTACTATGACTATGCTTGGTGGTCTGGTCGTAACTAGTCATTTGTTTTTTTATAAAGATAGATTTAAGATGTTGTTTCTTATTTTGGTTGAAATTCACTAGTTGTTGTTAATGTGTTGTTAATGGTTGTCTAGTGTTAATCCTTTGGGATAGTTCTTTGTTTGTACTATGGGATAACACCCTAGTTTTGCTACTGCTTTTATAAAAAAATGCCAGATTTCTAGAATGCACAATTTTGGTTACTATCGTTTCTGGGTTAGATTGTATGTATGTCTTTGGCATCAACATTTTGGATCACACTTCATGCTTTATCGTCATCATGATAACAAAGAGCTAAATAGACCTCGTATTAGGAATTTTTATTGGGCAATATTGTTGCAATCATAATTTCGTTTAATTCGTTGTTTTTTTAATCTTTGACAACAAATTAGAAGTAATTGTTTTTCCATCATAGACTACCACCACTTCACTTAACCTATCTTTGTCTATATAGAGATCTCTTATTAGAAGTAATTATTTTTCCATCATGGACTACATTAAATGACAAAAGAAAGAGACCTCTTATTAAAAATTACTACTAGTCAATATTGTTGTAATAAATTTTTTTGTTCAATTGGTTATTTAATTATCTTTGAAAACAATTAGATTTTTTCATCGTAGACTACCACCACTTTGCCTAGCATGTCTTTGTTTAATCCTCTTAGTAAGAGAGGTGCTTAGTAATGTCAAGTCATTCCTCATGTCTGCCTTTTGACTTACGAGGAACTATAGATTAGGTTTGCTAAATTTAAAATGTAATGGTAAATGAAGAAAGATGTATTAACTCATGATATTTCCTTGGTCAATGGAAGACCTGGTTAAATGAAGAAAGAAAGTGATTTCTTATTAGTAATTGCTACTAGGAAATACCATTGTAATCAAAATTTTGTTTGATTGGTGATATTGATTGTCTTTGACGAAAATTAGATTTTTTAATCATGGATCACCACCACCTTGTCTTTGTCTAATCCTCACATTGAGAGAGGTCCCACACAAAATAAAATTCTAATAATTTCATGATATTTATTGTATTGAACATATTTATTGGGGTTCAAAAAGATCTCTATGAGCGATCTCTCATAATCTTTAACTTGTTATTGAATGAAAATTGGTATATATGTATTTTCTACACAATAAAAACAACACATATAATGTTGGTTTTGATGAGAATCTCTACATTATAGTCATGTACACAAGTTTTTTTTAGATAGATCAAAATGTATTTTAATGTTAAGTACATTATATTGTGGTTTTCTCCAATTAATTAGAAGCATGTGACTATGACAATTGACCCACTTAAATACATGCTTGCTAAATCACACATCTCTCCATAAGATGTTAAGTGAGATATCTTAGCCTCTTACACAATTCTTTTTAAATATCTAAAGAATTACCTGCAAAGTTTTATATGAGTGGTTTCTCATAGCCATTGACTTATTATTTGAACATAAGTTCAAAATACATTGTAATGTTAATTACACAACATTATGATTTTCTCTAATTAATGAGACTAGGTGTGACTATAAAAATTGGCCCATTACAATATATACTTGCCAAATCACATCCTTAGATAAGATTCTAAGTGAGATGTCTTAGTCTCCTCCATAATTTAAAAAATAAGAACACTAAAGAATTATGAATGATTCATATTTTATAGAATAAGCTCCCTATCCTCCACACCATTAACTAATTTTCATCAAGCAAGGTTTTCCTTGGTTAGATTAGGTTTCTTAGAACAATTTTTTAAATTTAATATAGTTTTCTCCTTTTGATTAGAGCTTCGATATTGTCCATTTTTTCACTTAGGATTTCTAAAAGACGCACTTTTATTCTATTGTTATTATTAGAGATTAGATGTGAATAAAATGGTGGATGGACATAATGACTGGATGCGAATATTTTGCACAAGATTGATAATGAGTAAAATACCATAGCTAAATTAAGTAATAACTTAATTTTATTTAGAGTGGAGGAATCAAGTAGCCCCCTATGAATTGTAGTGTATTGGGTAAATGTTTTAATGTGATTGGTGATGCTAGTGCGACACACCCTTTGTACCTCATGGGCTAGGGCGAGACTAGACATTGTGACCTCATCCTTTACCATAGGAAGCTCTCGCTAATTGAGCCACTCTTCTAGGATAACTTGAGATTTCATTCAACTTTTACTAAGGAAGATCAATTTTTCAAATGTGTATGGTGCATATTCAATGTAGGAGTTTAGAGAGCACTCTTCAACTTTATCTCATATTAAAAACTTCACAATAAAAATTGAGCCTCTTCAAGCAATTCTATTTTATTGCGATACTCACATATTGTATGCACCAATCATACAATGTCATTGACTTCCTATCTCAATTTAAATCTCAAAGCACATTGTAAAGGAAGTCATTTGAAAGGGGCATGATACATCTTACTACAAACAATAATTCTCTACACGTGTCTATATATTTACATATATTACATGCTTATATAAATTACAAGGCCCTTTAGAGGCTAAGGGAATCCATCACATTTTTACAATCTACAATTTGTTAGGAATTGATCTTTCCTTATTAATGTTTTCTTGACTCCTTTCACTTGTTTATGTGTCATCATCCTATTTGACCCATTAGTGATAACTGTTAGAGTAAAGTATTAATTATATTAATTAACTTTACTCCCTTTTTAAGATGTCAACTCATTTTGCTTTAGTTAAACGCACATGCACTAGTTGTTTTAAATATAAACTTGCATGCATTAGTCATGTAATAGTTAAACTAATTATTACATGCACTAGGGTTTGCCTTTCAAGGCTTTTGATCTCCTTTATAAGGATGATCCATTGTACATTCAATTCATTCATTATTTGAGGATATTTTCTTCTTCATATTTTTGAGTCAAACCCTTGCCCTCTTCTTGTCTCTACTTCCTTGCAACAGGTTTTTGTATGCAGGTGATCTTTGGGTTTTGTAGATTTGTATTGCTCAAATCCTACATAGTATCAGAGCCAAATCTGCTATAGCTTGTTCGCATTTGAAGGATTTAGATTAGGGCCTTTTTTTTTTATTTTTTATTAAAATTCGGGGGTCTCTAAATTTTGGTGCACTTTGAGCTCAAGAGGACCTCACCGTTGAGCTTGTAGCACCCAAAAACCCCTTTTTCGATATAAGGCACATCTAATTTGGACAACTTTGCATTTTGGGGCTTTTTTTTGGGTACTATAAGTTTGACACGCTTCACGATGTGGAAACTGTATAGATCTGCATGCTTCCTAAGGCAAAATTTGTACAAATTGACATGCAAAACAAGATAATAATTTTGCTGCCTGGCACACAAATCAAGATAAAAAATTTGGCATGCAAATCGAGACAAAAATCTGAAAGCTTGGCACAGATCCCAAGGTGCGCATGCGATTTTGAAAAAAAAAATCTTTTTCTTTTGGGCGGCGACAACCATTTGGCTGTCAAATTTAAGCCCGCCATTTGATGACGTGAGCATGCATCATCCTCATTTACACCATTTTTGGGCTCTCTAGCGCACTAGTTGGTATTTTGCTCATAACTTGAGCATACGGTGTCGAAATCAGGCAAATGAGATATCACCGGAAAGTAGGTTCTGAGCCTGACGCTCTCATGGTGGTTAATCTAGTTTTTTTTTTTTGTCATCTAGCTTGCATTTTGTGCTATCAAAGTCAGATTGTCTTTCTTGCATTTTGTGGGCTAATTTGCTCAAATTAGCTCTGTTTTTCAATTCGGAAGAATCGCCAGAAAGCTCTTCTCGAGCACCATCCAGATTTCTACCTATTTTTATTAGAATTTTTTCAAGGTACACAAGATTCAGATCTGAATATTTTTTGCTCTTATGTTGATAAAGAATATCATTCTAGGCTTAGGGGTTCGATATTTGAATTGTGGGGGGGTGTTATTTTCTTGTTTCTATCAGTTAAACCAGATATTTATCAAAACAAAAACCCCTTCTACAAAAAATGGCCGAGACCTCTTCTTGTCTAGAACTTCTGACCCCGCATAATTATCACACATGGAAAGCCTTGATGACATGGCTTCTCCATTCAAAAGGGCTCTGGTCTTGTCTAGATGTAGTGCAGCCAGTATTAAAGAGGCCCTTTGAGATCATGCAACATCGAAAAAATATGGATGAGGCTATGGGGTTAATTTCTTTACAGGTATCAGACAGCTTGCAGTTTCATCTTGATGGGTGCAATACCCCTCAAGCTATGTGGACCAAGCTTAACACCTTGTTTGGTACAGTGAATGAGTTCATAGCACTTCAGATTGAGGCAGAGCTTACCTCTCTTGTACCCGATTCTTTTTCCTCTATTGAGGACTTTCTGATGAAGTTCAAACAACATAGATCTTTATTACACGGATGTGGAAAGCAAAAGACTGATAAAGAGTGCATTTATCTGATTTTGTCTAAGCTTAGGGGAAACTTTCAGATCTTCTCTTCTACCTTTCATTCTACCATGGACGCTTTGGGACCTACATTCACCATGCCCACTTTTGAGGTGTTTTGTGATCGTTTGACTAGAGAGTAGGCCAAGCTTACTCAATTGGACTCTCTAACAGGATCAAAGAACCAAGCATTGGTTGCCCAACCATCCAAAGAAAAGAAAAAGCAGAAGCTGAAGCAGATATCCGATTCCTCTTCTCAGCACTCTACTGGCCCACCATCTTCTTCTAAGAAGGAGAAATAGAAGACTGAGAGACCTACATGTTCCTATTGTCAGAAGGGACCTCATGATGAGTCACATTATTTTCAGAAGAGATTAGATGGCTATGAGAAACAGATTGCAGATTTGCAAGCTCTTCTTCAAAAGAGCACTATTTCCTCTCCA
This sequence comes from Chamaecyparis obtusa, assembly GCA_027943335.1. Classification (NCBI taxonomy): domain Eukaryota; kingdom Viridiplantae; phylum Streptophyta; class Pinopsida; order Cupressales; family Cupressaceae; genus Chamaecyparis; species Chamaecyparis obtusa. Next base: position 264,946 of record BSBK01012663.1, read on the forward strand.
TCCTCTTCTACCCCACAGGGGTCTATTTTTTAGTCTTCCTCCACATCTTCGACATCTAGACAAGATTTTGGATAGGGTCATGCATTACGGGCATCCATTGCATCCCCTTCACAGGTCCCTTGGATACTGGATTCAGGTGCTTCTCACCATATGACATCTTCTCAAGGGGTCTTCTCTACTGTTGAGGCTTCTCCCATTCCTCATATTCTCATGGGGAATAACACTGTCTTGGCAGTCTGCAGGAAAGGTTCAGTAGGCATTCAGGATGGCACATTCAATGATGTATTGTATGTTCCATCTCTGTCTGTAAACCTTCTCTCGATTTATCAGATTACACACAGTGGATCAGGGAAGACAATTGAGTTCACTACAGATTCAGTCTTCATTTGGGATAGTGCGACAGGAGGCATTGTTGCTACATGGACAATTGATCATTCCACCTGTCTCTACACTGTCTCACACTTTGGTCCACCATCTCCTTTATCAGAGCACAACTCTCCTCTTTCGCGAGAGCCTCATGTGGTGCAGTTAGGTCGCTTGAACTTTTGTATTGCTCCTAAGATCACTGCTATGAATGCCACACCACATCCTATTGAGGTCTTCTCTCTTCAGCAGGATTCTTCTTCAACACTGCCTGATCCTCCAGCTCCATTCATCGAGCCACCAGGTGCACTTGTTGAGGATTCTACAGAGGAAATTCATCTCCTCTTTCATGACAGTGTCAGCACACCTGTCACACCACCTACATTGGGGATTCCCTTTCAAGATCCTCATGTTTTCTCCTTTGAGCATTAGTTAGGCCTTCCAGTTTCACCTCTCATTCAAGGGTTTCCTTGTTCTGTGCCTTTGTTTTTTCCGCATTGGAGTTGCATTGGTTCGATCATTTCCACAGGGGTTCCATCATTCTGGGGGGGCTTTGGTGTCTCATCCCTCTCTCATGGGGGTGCTGGTTGTACTTATGGTTTTGAGAGAGTCTCTTGAGCCATTTCTTTTTTTGCATTTTTCTATCTCTTTTTGGAGTAGGGTTTTTTCCCACTAGGTTTTCTCTATTTCTCCGTTTTACAGAGATTTGGTTGTGCTGGGTACCTCATCAGGCCATGTTGTTGGGACCCATTTTTATGCTTTTAGCACTGTAGTTTCCTTTGCTTTCTTTTTGCATTGTTTGTAGCTGCATTATTGCTCATCTTAAGGGGGTGTTAGAGTAAAGTATTAATTATATTAATTAACTTTACTCCCTTCTTAAGATTTCAACTCATTTTGCTTTAGTTAAATGCACATGCACTAGTTGTTTTAAATATAAACTTGCATGCATTAGTAATGTAATAGTTAAACTAATTATTACATGCACTAGGGTTTGCCTTTCAAGGCTTTTGATCTCCTTTATAAGGATGATCCATTGTACATTCAATTCATTCATTTTTTGAGAATATTTTATTCTTCATATTTTTGAGTCAAACCCTTGCCCTCTTCTTGTCTCTACTTCCTTGTAACAGGTTTTTGTTTGCAGGTGATCTTCGGATTTTGTGGATTTGTATTGCTCAAATCCTACAATAACTAATATGAGAAAGAAAAAGTAGGTCATTTCTTTGTCAATTACTATTCAAGTATGTTCTTTGATGTTTCTTGTGTGCTTGTTATGCTTCAATATCTTCAAAAAGTCTAAAAAATCCAAGTGTTGAAGTTGTAGGGATCATCTTCATGTTTTTTGTATATTGTCAAAGTTATAAGTTGGTGGTGATTTCCATGTTGTTATGTCCTTATTAATCATATGTTTTTATGTCCTTATTAATAATGATATTCTACTTGTACCTTTGAGAGAATTTGTCTACATTTCATTTTTGTTAGTCTTACAGGTTGTTGCTAATATATTTTCATCCTTCCCAAGTACAAAGTGGTGGGGGTTTCCTTAAAAATATCTTGTATCACCAAGGTGTTGCACTTGTCTCTCCACTTATGCTATTTCCCTAGCATGTCCAATTATTAATCACCAATATTTTCCTTTTTTTATCAGACCTTTGAATTTCCATTTTTTTATTATACCTCTACACCTTGCCTTCCCGATCCTCCAATTGTTCAAATTTTTTTCTATGTTTTGGAGGTCTTGACTCGGTCCTATTAGTTGATGTCACTTTTTTTTTGCCCCAATAGTTTCTAAATTTTTTAGAGCCATTTATTTGGTACTCATTTTTCTCCATCTTTAACGCTCACAAATTTGTGTCTACTTTTTAAAACTTTTTGGAATTAGGCTTTCAACCATTCCATACTTTGATAATTATTGTTAAGTCATCCTAATAGCCCAACCCTAATAGCCCAAAATCCTTTCCATGGTTGGAATATCCCATTTAGAATTCCCACTTCTTGCATACCATTTTGGCATGAATTCCAAACGAGCTCTTAAGTTTGACAAGTTCAAGCATGGGTTTTTGGTATGAGTTCCTCTTGAACTCTGAAGTTCAACAATTCCACATATTTCTTCTTATTATATTTATGTAACTTTATAAATTTCACCCCGTGCAATTCTTTATCCCATGTCACCTCCACTTTGGTCGAAATAAAAATTCCACCTAAGCCTCCACTTCACCCCACTTGCTTAGTCATCACTTTGTTTGTCTGAAACCCTAACCATGTGGAATATTTGACTCAAGACACATGTGTGTCGAGGAGACATCTGCATGATATGAACTCACAATCACCACCCAATTTCTTGTACTTGTTCCCTTGTGCCCCGTTTGTTTGCAGAATTGGAATTTGAGTCAAAACCTTATTATCTCAAAATCAGGTTTTGAAATTCTGATTTTGTGTATTCAGAAGATAGTTTGGACCCTTTGGTTGACCCGAAAGATGACAAAGACAATCCATCTTCTGCGTTTGGTTGCCATTTTTGAAATTGGAATTAGAATTGAGAAATTCCTACTTCTATGTTTGGTTTGCAATTTCAAATTGGAATTGGAATTACATTATCCATTTTCTGTGTTTGGTTCTACATTTTGAATTGGAATTAGAATTTGACAAGAAAAAATTTAAGTTTTTTAAATTATTATATAATGTTTAAATTTAATATTTTATTTATTTTGTCAATTTTTTTATTTATATATTTTTCTATTAATTTATATTTTTATATAGTAAATCACAAACAAAATTTAATTTTTTTTCAATACTATGAATAGTAAAGTTAACTTTTTTAAATAATTTTATACATTATCTTTAACAATATTATAACAAGAAAATAATTATAGCATTGCTCGATATCACATCAAAATATAAATAAGTCATATAGTCCACACATATATATCTATTTCTGCATAATGACCCAACAAAATAGTGTGATTGTTGCACAAAGTAAACATCGTAAAAACATGACTTCGACTTTATAGTTGGCCTCCACTTTTGCAATAGCTTTGTCAAGCACTTTGCAAGACTTGCACTCATCATCCACAATAGGTATATGTGTAGAAGGTGCAGATGATGTAGACAACGACGGGGTGTCATTGACCCATCAAAAGTAGTCACATCCACCGCCATCCTACAATATAAATCTAAGTTAGTCTCGCTATAATGACTAATATTTATTCTTTGTAGACATTTAAATATTGTGCAATTAACAACCTTTTTCTTATTTATGCAAGTCTAAAATTTACGCTCTGGATTAGTGTCTGTGTGTGACATCCTCAACACATAGCACACTCCATCACCACAGTCACACATAGGGACATTTATCATAGCCATCACCACTGTATCAAACAATTTTTGTTTCATTCATACTATATTTGTTCATTCATATAACAACATGACTATATTCTATCAGTACACATTGAAAAAGTTTCATATTTGTTGATATTACGAATTTATACCAAAAAAATATAATGACACAACTATAGCATCAGTTAGAAGATGGGGAATAACAATATCCATGAACTGAATGGTGGTGTGAAAATACACCGTTAAATAAGAAAACGCAAGGAAATCCACACTCTACGCCCTTGTGCCCCACATTCGATGAGCAACCATCTCATATCCCACTCATTCTTCCCATTACTTTCTGTATTGTTAGATGGTCAATCCTGCATCTACAAAGTAAACATGATAGAAAAACTAAAACTTGTTTATTTTTAAATGGAATACACCAAGGAGTACCATCATAAATATTGACCGTTTACAAACATGAACAGTAAACAATCATTAGATAGCTCATTTTTTTATCAACATATGTGGATATTTTTGGCATCGATGTTTGAAATAGCTTCTGGATTCAATTGTGTAGATAGTTTTGGATCACACTCTTTGATCCATCATCAGGATGAAAGAGACCAAAATGATTGCAATAGACCAAAATGATGGACTTTTCTTTCAATCATTTTTCTCTCTTCCATCCTAATGAAGGATCACAGAGTGTGACCAGAAATGTTGATGCCAAAAATATCTACAAAATCAAATCCAGAAGCTATTTCAAACATTTTTAATGTCAGCATATGTGTAGTCTCACTTTATCATCATGTGTGTAGTCTTAGAACTATCCATTTCCATTTTTGTACCTATCACGTGGTTTTTAAAAATGAATGAAAAATGAAAAGAAATTCAAGATGAAATAGAGCATTGAACAAAGTAGAATTATTCCACTTAATTTCATAATGCAACAATAATAACAAGATGGTTAGGGTATATACATACACAATCATGAACAATACAGTCATCTACCAAAACACATTTATAAAACCTTGTCTGAAGAACTAGAAATGGATAGTTCTGAGACTACACCTTAACAATGCATTAAATTAAGCATTCATCATGTGGTACTCCTTCGTGTATTCCACTTAAATATGTTAAAAGCAACAAGACTAACAAATGCAACAATATGTCTATAAAAGCACATTTAATGAAAACAGTGGTCAAGGGAGGGCATTCTTTTTTGTCCATTAATGTCATCCTACCACAAGTCATAAGCACTAATACTAGGATTATTGAATAAGGAAAATCTTCATTAACAATTTGACCAAATGATAATGATGTTGGACCGTCTGCTAAACTACAATGATAACATAAGAAAAGTGACTATCATGGGCAAGTCGGGCTGGAGTAAAATGGCAAGCAAACATACATACAATCCTACAAATGGTAACAATAAACAACTCAAGAACAAGCATGCAGGCATAGTGAATACTCAAGGTAGGAGTAAAAGTAGATAGAGGGAAGCAATTAGCAAAATAACAAATTGAGAGTAGTTATAGGTTGTAAAAGTGCTAGTTGATAAGTGAACAAAATGGTAGCAGTAATAAAATTTATACAAGAAATAAGATAGACTATTTGCTAATGCATAATTAATAAACCCGACGTGACTACCAGGTGTTAAAATTTAAATATTTCATCTCCCATCTCCTTTTGCAATGAATGGAATGATGTATTATTGATTTCAATTGGAGTGACGAATACATGGGGACATGCAAACCATTTTTCATGTAGTATTCAGTTCCAACACCAAATACCATTAACCATGTGCATGAGGTAATGAGAATGGTCACTGAAAGCATGAAACCTTACAATATTCCTCCAGATGCCCCCATTGGACACACACCAAGTAACATAATTATGTTTCCTACAAAATTGATGATCTGGAAATACAGAGGCACAAGGATCCATTAAGCCTACTTAGAGCTACATAAAGCCATATAGCCATTGGATTTAAATGATGAACCGCATATAATATCCCAGGACTGTTTACAGCAATAAAACTTGTCATAATCATTTTATTCCCTATTCCAGCTAGAATGGTGTGCATTTTTTTTGCTAGCCATCTGAAAAACACTCTTACATCCACTGACTAATTCCATGAGCAGATTGAGATCGAGATCAATACCCTGCGGCTTATTTAGTTTCAGGTGATTTAGAATTAGTGTAGATATTGCCTACTAGAACACACAATCTGAACTGCATCCATAAAAATGATACACATTCTAAGCATCAATTGTGATGCTTCTGATGTATCAAGAAAAAACCATGTCCTGTTTATTTAACAATTTTTGGACCTGAAGAGAAAGATACATTCTAGGAAGTTTGTCCCTCAATATAATTTAAAAAAAAAAAACATTTAAGAAATATCCTCCAACTATTTTAGACCAATTCTGAAATAATACTCTGAATTACAATTGAAGAAATATATATCATGTATCTTAGCCATGACCTTTCTTATATTATCAGTTGTATAGAAGCTTCTAATGACACATAAACGTATAAACTGCATTCGACAAAGACGGGTTTCTAGCAAGTCTTATTTTGTGGTTTGAAATGAAATAATTACAGGATAAGGGATATGAACATGATATATGTTACATTCCAATCATTAGAAGAGTATGCATGTTTGCCTCCAAAAATCCATTCTCTTCATTGACTTCTAACCTCAATTTGTACATAAACAAGACACGTTGGTCAACTACTATCCATATAGGATCCTCCTCAAAATTTAGTATGATGCTCAACAACTCTATGAATGTTCAAATCGATGCAAATGTATAGCATCAGACATAGGGGTGCACCTTTAAGTTCACAACCATTGGCATACAGTCCAATCAGTGGATAAACTTAACAACATCTTGAACATGCAATGCAGTCACAACGAGCAATAGTCCAATGCAGTCACTAATTGGAATTTTGAATTTCATAGAAAACAATGGCAGGCTGGAAAAGAAATGATACTTTTTGATTGATGTTCACAACCACTGGCATACAATCCAATCAGTGGATAAAATTAACAACATCTTGAACATGCAATGCAGTCACATCATAAAAATATAGACAAGGTTGGATGGTTGTACCCTTACGGGCAATGATAGGGTCTTTAGGAAATCAATTTACATTTCATTATCTCAGAATATATTTGATAAACAAAAACTATGTTTGATAAACAATCATCAACCATAAACAATCATAAACAATCATCAACCAAAACATAGTTGTATCAGTGTACGTGAAGAAGTATGATAAAGTTTCAACTCATGATAAAGTTTGATAAAGTATGTAGAAAATAACTATAATCCACCATATGTGGCTGCAATCCAGTCCACTCTCTCATCCTCAAACATCAACAAGAACCCTTTGGCTCTTTCACGTTCACCCATGAAGGTGTCGTATACCCTCAAGAATACACCTTGACTCAATTCAGGGATGGATTTGAGAGCGGTATATGCGCTCGTCAAAGCATTGTCATGATCAGATTGATCAATTTTGTGAAGGTGAACATTGCTCATCCCCTCTTTTATTTTCTTCATTGTTTCACACATGGCATCCAAGGAAGCATCCATACTCACCTTCCTCCTCTTTCCCACCCTTGTGATTGATGATGTAGGAGTTCCTCTAGCACTTGCAGTTGCAGTGGATTGATTGGAGGGACAAGGGTCTTCGTCCAAATCAACATCACTATCAAGATGTATACTGAAACCAATGTCCTCTTCATCATGCACATTGAATGGCTCTTCCATAGGGTTCCCTTCTTCAGTATCAAGGGTCGTTGTAGCTACATTACCTTCAACAATGTCATTACCCACAATTGCACCCAATTCATTGAAGTATTGGAAGGGCTACCTCTTATACACTTTGGCATTTTTGAACTCTCTTCTTTGCATTTTGGCATAAATAAATGGATTAGGTTCTTTGTCTTTCATTATTAACTTTAAAAGAAGGCAATATTATTTCTATCAAAATAGTAGAGAGATAACCCTACCTTCAAAAGGTCATCGCACACGTTATCCTCAGCATCCATGCACTGAGTTGCCTCATTCCAAGTGAAACCACTTGTATTTCTTAGCTCTTTCATCACTCTATATGCAAGCTTCTAGGTTTTTAGCTTATTTTTGAAGTTGTCCTTTGATAGATTGAGGTTCATATCAGCATTGAACTGCCTCTCAATGGTGGTCCACGCTTCTTTTTTGAAGCCTCAGTCACCTTTTCTTCCTAGTTGTACTTGCTCGAGGAGAAAGTCTAGAAACTTGCATTCCATTTCCTTTGTCCACATTATCTTCTTTGAGGAAGAAGATATTTGGCTTGTGTTACCAATTTCATCCATCCTCATCATTAGTTCTGTGTATGCCATGCTGTGTATACATATTGTTGTTAATGGTATAAACATTGACCCATAAAAGACCAATACTTCCAAATAGAAATAGAAGAAAAAGGAAACCATCATGTATATCAAAGTATCTTCATACATCAGTTTAATCAAATAAAACACATTGACCCATACAAGTCCAATACTTCTAGATAGAAATAGAAGAAAATGGAAACCATCATGTATATCAAAGTATCTTCATACATCATTTTACTCAAATAAAACACATTGACCCATAAAAGTCCAATACTTCCAGATAGAAACAGAAGAAAAAGGAAACCATCATGTATATCAAAGTATCTTCATACATCAGTTTACTCAAATAAAACACATTGACCCATAAAAGTCCAATACTTCCAGATAGAAATAGAAGAAAAAGGAAACCATCATGTATATCAAAGTATCTTCATACATGAGTTTACTCAAATAAAACACATTGACCCATACAAGTCCAATACTTGTAGAGAAAAACATAAGAAAAGGAAACCATCATGTATATCAAAGTATATTCATACATCAGTTTACTCAAATAAAACACATTGACCCATACAAGTCCAATACTTGTAGAGAAAAACATAAGAAAAAGGAAACCATCATGTAGTCTTGACCGATAAAATAACAACTATTCTCAGGATCTGTACTCTTCCCATATTCTACTTGCTATATCCTCTCGGAACTATGCCCACTGGTCTCTATCACACTGAGACAACCCATATGTCTCCAATATTGGTACATCTATCCCATCACGATCATCTTCCTCTTCAATGCTAATTTCTGATGGAATGTCATCCTCTAACATAATGTAGTTGTGTAGTATGCAACATGCTAATACAATATGGGCTTGTGTCATGATAGAATAAGACGTGGTATGCCTTAGGATTGGAAAATGCTACTTGAGAATACCAAATGTACGCTCTACTAAGTTTCTAAGAGAGGAGTGTTGATGGTTGAACAACTCTTATCGAGAGTTTATTGGATTCTCTCTTGAAAACTCCTTCAAGTGGTAGCATGTACACCGATAAGGAGAAATAAATCCAGGTGCATTGGGATATCCAACATCCACTAGAAAATATTTTCCTACATAAATAAAGTGTATTATTAAAATGTGAAAAATTGATTGTACACTTGAGTATATTAACCTATGATTTGGCTTACCGGGGGGAACAACAAGAGGATCTGCTCTTGACAAAGTTGAAGCTAGAACATGACTATCTGTAGCAGACCCTTCCCAACCAGCAAGGCAGTACTGAAACTTATGATTGAAGGAACACACACCCATAACATTTTGTGACAGGTTGCCTTTTCTATCATGATATTTACCTTGCATGTTGACATTGACGGTGACTGGTATATGGGTTCCATCGATAGCTCCAACACAATCCTATACAATATGATACAATCATCAATTCTATGGTCAACCGATAATATGATAAGGATAAAAATCCATACAAGAAATTTGTAACAACACAAGAATTACCTTGAAGAATGGATCAAAACGTTCGTTCCCACTAATTTCAGGAGGAGTGTTTGGACTAGGTGGTACAAATAAATCCTTGTGGAGTCCTAAGATAGCCCTCAACACCTTGTGGAAGTATCGATTGATTGTCTCTCCTGAGTGCCCAAAGTTGTGGGCAATCTTGCGGTTCCTCAGATTGTGGCCAACAGTGTGGAGGAACATCACAAGTTGTTCTTCTAACGTCAAGTGTATCGTATCTATCAAGGTTCCTTTTAGCCTTAGGATAGTAGCTAGATGAAAGAAGGCTCCCCTACTCATGCAAATCTAATCATGGCAATCCACATTGTTGGAATGAATAGCCATTCTATAAAAAGAATTTCCTTTTCTTTTTCATTTACCCATTTGTGCACTGCCTTCTTAGGCCACCACTACTATGGCTATGCCAACACAAGCAATAAGAGCTGTGAGAAGATGAGAATATGTGGTCTCCACAGCTACTTGTCCTAGAATGTCAATATTCTTAATAGGATCCATCAATGCCCTGAAATGTGGACAAACACAATGATTTGAGCGAGGAGATATTGGTAGCATGTTGTTGATGTTCTATTTTTCTAACTCTTTTTATGAAATTGAAAGTATTCTACAAATAAAAGTGATTTTAAGACATTTTAGAATCAATGTTCAACCTGTGATTCATCATATAAGCAATGTATCAAGATAGGAAGCAAATTGTTTGACAAAATACTCTAGAATAAAATTGGGCAAAATTTTATTTCAGGATATTTCAGAAAGAAACCCAGGGGCTCCATTGTCTACCAAGTAATCCATGCTATGTACACAATGTAAAGAAAAAATGGATGAACTATCAAACCCACAATCTATCTCTGCAAATAAGTTGTGTTAGATTCAGTAACAAAAGAAACTTTTTAGCTATCGAAACAATTTAGACATGAAGACGCTAGTAACTGAAAATCTCTTGGGTTTGGTTAGACCAGCCAATCTCTTCAAATTAAAATCATCAATTACGTAACATGCTACAGTAGTTGACAGTGGAGCTTTTGAACTAATAGGTGCTAATTAGGTTTTAAATTCCAAACCCTCATACTTAAGGTGAGGTTATATGAGAGGGCTTTAAATTTTTTTTGATAAACCTATACAATAATAAAAGTACTATTGACTCTTATTCTATTTCCTTTCCCAGATTTACATCGTGGCTAGATTCTGGTGCATTTATTACTGTTGAGTCTCTTGAATAATCATGGTTTCCTTTCACATCCAAAATAAATATTAATTGACATTTGTGGGGCTATCTTCTATAACTTCCCTCTGGAGCAATAATTCCAAGAGCTATCTAGGTCAAATCTTACAAAGTGAAAGTTTCTCAGGGTGTGGTCTAGGTATGGATGGCAGATAGAAGCACTGCAGACCCCAAAAAAGATTTCATGGTTTGAACACTATGCCAGGCACCAATGGGTTTTGTGGTAGCCAAGGGAGCCTCAGATCCAACAAAAGGAGGACTTGGAACTGTCCATGCTCCAGACCCAACAAATTGCTATTTTAGGCATGTCATTCATTGCAAGGAATGCAGATCAGCACTGACAGGTTTTTCAAAAATGGAAAAAAAATTTCTTGGCTTTAGGGTGTTTGTCTTCTGGCATGGCAATTCTATTGTCCCTTACCAGATGGAGACTGTTGTTTCTTGTCTCTGCCTTGTTATCTTCAGTTGGGTTTTATGTATGCTCTCATGGGGTTAACTGGATCACCACAAACTTTGTAAGACATCATAGGACATAGTTAAGCAAGGGCTTGCAGTTGTGCAATGCAAAGAACATGACATACCTTACAAATTCTCTTCAATGCTAGTTTTGTGATGCCCTGAATCTTTGGTTAGTCCTAATGATGATCTTTTCTTCCCATACTTCAACTACATGGGATGGAGACAATAGAGTACAATATAGAAATGTTTTTAGACTTTCTGCCCTACTATTCTTGTGATGTAATAATACATTTTTATGTGTATGCGTATTGGTACATTCTTGATTAGGAAGAAATGCCCCAACCCTTCAAATAGTAAAAGAGAAATACTCTCATCTTTGCACAAGCAACAAAAAGGTTTGTCTTGTTCGATTTTCCATCTCTCATGTATTTCCATACATCACATGTATCAAAATATTTCTTCACATGAATGAATGAATTTAATAATATCTATAAGGCCAAGCAGTTTACTAGACTTAGGGATAGACAACAAATAGATAAGTATGATTGTGATATTACTATCAGAATTTAATTATGTAGTTTTTGAGTCAAACTCATCAACCCATGTTTCATGAGTAGTAGCTCACATGAAGATAAGCATGAAGTAAATCTCTTTTTCCTTCTACATCATGAATCTTCTACTATATATCTTGTATGAGATGGAATGAACATCCTTATATCCTCAGAATCAAAATTCAACCTGTGATTCATCATATAAGAAAAATAGGCCTCACATCCTTGAATATTGTGAACTCAACTGGTAAGAAGAAAATGGGAATCCATCTTAGATTAACCTTCAATGGCCTTTACATGAATCCCTATAGGTGACTGTGGTAGTTAACTAGTTGATAACATTTAAAGTGATTGTGGTCATAGAAGAGTGAGATATAGGTGCAACTCTTTTTATGAAATTGAAAGTATTCTACAAATAAAAGTGATTTTAAGACATTTTACAATCAATGTTCAACCTGTGATTCATCATATAAGCAAAAGAGGTAAAATATCCTTGAATGTTGCGAACTCAACCGGTAGAAGAAAATGGGAATCCATCTCAGAGCTCAAGTTATTCCTTAATGACACTAATCATATACTTAATCTACACCCCAATCCATTCAACAATGCACTAGTTCAATTTATACACATTTATAACTCGCATGTACTGCAATTTATGCCATTATATAGGGTATACCATCCAAAGTTTTACATAAGATACTCAATACAATGCAAACTAGGGGACATAGGTCCTGGACACAAGAAATTGTATCAAGATGAGTTTACATCACCAAACTTATGAACATTACCTCGTGATATATGCAAGGATAAAACTTACCAATTTATATGCAATTACCATATTATCTACATATAAAACAAGCATAGTTCACTTCCAATAATTCCATACTCAATGCACATAATACACCATCAAAAAGGGTACTCAAACAAAAAAAGGTCTCGATTAGCCACCTTATCTCAGGAGGAATACTCAATGACCAAAAAGCATATAAGATAATCAAGGGTCAACCTCAAGGAGAACATCACACGTGGGAATCTCCTCGGCACACAAGAAGACCACATAAGCACTTACCAACAGTGCATATAACACTTCAAGAATTAGGGTTTCATGAAACCCTAGTTCGTGATGTAGTTGCAAGAAAAATGCCAGCTACATCATGAATTAGGGTTTCATGAAACCCTACAAGGTTATGGATTTGTGTTTCATATGTATGTTTAGTGACAAGTAATAAATTAGAAGCACTGGCCTATGAAATAAAAGCCTTATAATCAGTAAATGGAAGCTACGACATTATTAATAAAGGACATTGAATCAATATCGATAACATAGTACCTGTATGCACCCTAAAATGGTCACCTAGACTTTGGGCCCCATTTAGCAATTTATCAAATCCCTGAATCAATATTTTCAAAAATCAGCATTTTATCAATTATATCAATTTCCTTGATCAAATCCTGTTTCATCATTTTCAATTATTTGCCTTGGGCTAACCATTTTATTCTAAAGTCTTTATTTATTTAAAAGGAATATTTCCTCCCCTTTTAATAAATAAAAAGCCCCCACTTTTCATCTTATCCTAAGTTGCACAAATAAAGCATTATTCTTATTTTATTAAAAGCGAAAAAGTACTTTTTGTCTCATATGGGGCACAAAAGTCAACTCTTATTTTCCTATTGGAGGATACTTGCGCACATGGATTGCTCCTCTTTCAAGCTTCACCCTTGATTAAGACTTTTGCCTCTTAATCTCCATGGTCCATTTCTCCTCATTTCCTATAAAAGAAGAGCTCTCTTCCTCATTCTAGGTCATTCACTTTTATGCTAACTTTATGCTGCAGGAATTCTTGAAGACTTTGAAGCCTTTTGGAGATCATTGTTGCATTACATCTTGACTTTATTCATTGCTTCATAGTTTAGTTTTCATTCTTGCATAGTAGCTTCATATTTCATGCTTTCATAGTTTAGATTTCCTTTCATGCTTTAGCTTAACTCATCTAGTTTAATAGGAAGGATTGTAACACTTGTTATTTCCATTTCATAGTTTAGATTGTACTTTCATTTTCATAGTATAGCTTGCATATTTGCATCCTCATTCTTAGCTTACTTGCATTGCATTTTCATTTGATTCTTGAGGATATTGGCATTCTTGCCCTTGTCTTCATTTGAATCTCTCATTGTGTGGTTGACTAGCAAGGTCATAAGCTTAATAGCTCTAGCTGAGAGCAATTTTACAATCTTGCAACTCCATACATAGAGAGCTCTGGTCACTATTGAAGGTTTCCCTTTCATGGATTTCCTTTGATGTAATGACTTAGAGAAGTGCACTACTTTTGTGTGTATAGTACCGTATAGCACGAAAATCCAATAACGTATAATATGGATTTCTTCAATGAAACCCTAGTTCATGATGTAGCTGCAAGAAAAATGCTAGCTACATCACGAATTAGGGTTTCATGAAACCCTACAAGGTTATGTATTTGTGTTTCAGATGTATGTTCAGCGACAAGTAATAAATCAGAAGCACTGGCCTATGAAATAAAATCCTTATAATCAGTAAATGGAAGCTACAACATTATTAATGAAGGACATTGAATCAATACCAATAATAGAATACCGTATAGCACAAAAATCCAATACCGTATAGCATGAACCACAATGTATGTCAAAGATCAACAAGGTATGCCAAATAATGACTTACAAATCAACAAGGTTATGCAAAATACCTCATGATCTAGTTTGAAAGAAAAATACCTGATGAGGAAGTGAAAAGACAACGCAAAAACCACGAAGAGCACACTGTGAAGAGCACACCGCACACGACAGGCAAGAGCAGGCAAATGGCGAACAAAAACCCAAGAGAAGACCGTGAGCACACCGCGAAGAGCACACCACACATGACAAAGAAATGAAGACAACATCAATTTTTTATCCTTCACAAAAATGAATTCCAATTTTACTATTGCACATAGGAGAATTGGGGTAGATGCAACCAAATATTAAATTTCATTCACAAAAACCCAAATCCACGAATTGAAAATCAAATTCCACCTATGGGTGGGAAGATGGTGCCGCCCATTTTAGGGCCAAAACCCAATTTTGAACCCTAAACCTTGAATTGCATTTTACTCTCCCAAACGGTGGATTTGCTAAAAATTAGGAAGTCCCGCCACCAATTCCGCTCCAATTCCTACAAAAAAATGGGGCCTTGGTGTCGTTTGAGAACCCCAACCTTGTTTTTGGTGATCAAAGCAGCTTACTTTTGGGTTGATGTGGGAATGAGGAGTTGAGGGAGTGGCCCATTCAAACAAACATGCACTACTTACAATTTGATGATCGTGGCTACTCATCACTCCACCTCTCGCACTTCAGGTGGCATCAACATCCTTGCCGCTGTCTCTACCACCAATTAGTCACGAACTAACACCACTTTGACTTCAGTGTCTAATCTTTACAATGAGAGATGGACCAAGGGAGATTATCTAATAGATAAGAATGTTACAATATTTATGTTGTGTATGCTTTTCTTTATAAGGAACTCTGGATTTTGTAAAATTTGGAGTGTAATGGTAAATACAGAAATATATGTATAAACTTTTGATATTTCCATAGTCCATGGAAGACCTAGTTAATTGAAGAAAGATATATCTCTTATTACTAATTGCTACTAAGAAATACTATTGCAATCACAATTTTATTTAATTGATTATATTAATCATCTTTGATAATAAAAAATAATTCTCATTGTAGAATACTGCTACTTCACCTAATATGTCTTTATTTAGTAGATGTCCATGTTTCGATAGTTGTACTTAGTGCATACCCTTTTCCTTATGAGAAACTCTTGATTATGTTTGTAAATTTTGGAATGTAATGGTAAATGAAGAAAGATAATGTACTTAACTGATTATATTTCCTTGGTCCATGGAAGACCTGAGTAAATCAAGAAAGAGATCTCTTAAATATATTAGAGATTTCCACAATGCATAATTTTGGTTGTTGTTTCTAGATTAGAATCTATGTAAGTTTTTTGCATGAACATTTTAGATCACACTTCATGATACAATATCATCATGATAACATAGAGCTAAAGACACATCTTATTAGTATTCGCTATTAAAAAATATTGTTACACTTAGAATTTTATTTAAGTCATTTTATTAATTATCTTTGACAGTAAATAGAAGTAATAATACTTACATCATAAACTACCACTACTTCACTTAACATATCTTTGTATATATTTAAATAAAATAAAGAGCTCTCTTGTTAGAAATAATTTTGATCCATAATTTTTTAAATTGGTTATATTAATTATCTTTTAAACAAATTAGTTTTTTTCATCATGGATTACTACCACTTCACCCAACATATCTTTGTCTAATCCTCATAGCAAGAGAGGTGCTTAGTAATCTCAAGTCATTCCTCGTGCCTACCCTTTGCCTTACATGGAACTCTTGATTATGTTTGTAAAATTCAAAATGTAATGGTAAATAAAGAAAGATGTGTATTTCATAGTAATTTCAAGTAATTCCTCATACATGCATGCACTTTTCCTTATGAGGAACTCTAGATTATATTTGTAAAATTCACAATGCAATGGTAAATGAAGAAAGATGTGTAATAACTCATGATATTTCAGTGGTTGATGGAAAATTTGGTTAAATGAAGAAAGAAAGAGAGCTCTTGTTAGTAATTACTACTAGGTAATACTATTGAAATCACATTATTTTTTGATTGGTTTGATTATCCTTGAAACAATTAGATTTTTTCATTGTAGATCACCACTACTTCAATTACCTATCTTTTTCTAAATTTCTAATCCTCACATCGAGAGAGGTCCCACACAAAATGAAATTCTAATAAATTTATGATATTTATTAAATTGAAGATATATATTGGAGCTCGTGAAGTTTTGTATGAGTGATCTCTCATAGTCTTTGACTTGTTATTGAATGAAAATTGGTATATATGTATTTTTTACACATTAAAAGTAACTCATCTAACATTGGCTTTAATGAGGCTCTCTACATTATAGTCATGTGTACAAGATTCTTTTAGAGAAATCAAAATGTACTTTAATGTTAAGTACATATGAAAATTGAACCACTTAAATGCATGCTTGCGAAATCATACCTATCTCAATAAAATGTTAAGTGAGATATCTTAGCCTCCTCCACAATTTACTTTTTTTCTAAAGAATAATCCCTCAAATTTCTATATGAGTGGTTTCTCATACCCATTGACTTATTATTTAATGAGATATCAAAATACATTCTATTGTTGATTGCATTCACATATGATTTTCTCCAATTAATGAGACTATATATGACTATAAAAAGTGACCGATTACAATATATACTTTGTCAAATCACATCTTTAGATAAGATTTCAAGTGAGATGTCTTAGCCGCCTCTATAATTTAAAAGCACTAAAGAACTATTGATGATTAGTATTTTATAGAATAGGCTCCCCATCCTCCACACAATTTAACTAATTTTTATCAAGCAAGGTTTTCCTTGGCTAGATTAGGTTTCTTAGATTTTTTAATTAATTTAATATATTTTTGTCCTTTTGATTAGAGCTTCAATATTCTCAAGTTCCTCATGTATGGGGTTTTAAAATAAAATTATTGTGCACTTTTATTCTATTGTTTTTATTAGAGATTAGAAGTGTATAGAATGGTGGATGGAATAATGATTGAATGTGAACATTTTGCAAAAGATAAATAATGAGTAAAATATCATGACTAAATTAAATAACAACTTTAGGTTTTTTAATGGACTGCAGTGTGTCGGGTAAAATTTTTAACCTAATCGGTGACACTAATGCAAGATACCTTTTGGCACCACATGGATGAGGATGAGGTTAGATCTTGTGACCTCAAGCTATACCATGCGAATTTCTCTCTAATCAAGTCAGGCCCCTAGCCCAACCTTAGGTTTTATTTGACTTTTACTAAAAGGGATCAATTTTTCAAATGTGTAAGGTGCAAATTCAATCTAGGATTTTTTAGAGTATTCTTCAACATTGTCCCATATAAAAATATTGACAAAAAATCTGATCCTCTTCAAGAAATTATATTTTATTGTGATACTCACACCTTGCTTACACCAATCATGCAATGTTATCCACTCCACATCTCAACTAAAATCTCAAAGCATGTTTTAAAGAAAATCATTTGAATAGTCACACAACATCTTCCCTACAAAAAAGAATTATTTTCTATGTGTGTCTATATATGTACATATATTACATGGTTATATTTACAACATGCCCTTATAAAGGATAAGCAAATCAACAATCACATTTTTATAATCTACACTTTGTTGGGACTTGATCTTTCCTTATTAATATTTTCTTGAGTCCCTTCACTTGTTTATGTGTCATAATCCTATTGGAACCATTGGTGATAAGAAATATTAGAAAGTATAAATAGGTCTTTTCTTTGTTGATTTCTATTCAGGTATTTTCTTTGATGTTTCTTGTATGTTTGTTGTGCTTCAATGTCTTCAAAAATCCAAGAACAAACTAAGTGTTGAAGTTGTAGAGATATTTTCCTTGTGTTTTGTATGTTGTCAAAGTTTTAAGTTGGTGATGGTTTCCATGTTGTTTTGTTCTCATTGATCATGATATTTTGCTTGTATCTTTGTAATAATTTTTATGTATGTTGGTTTTGTTAGTCTTCTAGGTTGTTGGTAATATATTTTCATCCTTCCCGAGTGCAAGTGAGGGGTTTTCCCAAGAAAATTCATGTATCACTAAGGTATTTCACTTTTCTCCCCACTTATGCTATTTCTTGGCATGTCCAACCCCCAATCACCAGTGCTCATTTTTTTACAAGGCCTTTGGATTTTCCATTTATTATTATTATTTCCCTCTACACTTGTCCTTCCGAATCCTCTGTTTGCTAAAAAAATTGTCTATGTTTTGGAGGTCTAGACTTGGTCCTACTAGTTGACATCACCTTTTCTACACCCCAATGATTTCTATTTTATTTAAAGAATTCAAAGAAACCCTTTATTTGGTACTCATTTTTCTAAACCTTTAAAGATCACAAATTTGTTTGTACTTTAAAAAGCTTCTTGGCATTATAATTTCTTCCATCCCATACTTACATATTATTATTAGGTCATCCTAACAACCCAAACTAGATGGGGAACACCTTATAGTACAACAGTAAGTTGTGAGCCTCTCATGTAGGAGGTCTTGTGTTTGAGTCTACTCAAGCCCCATGTTGATATCAACTTCATCCCATTACCAATCCAAAAAAAACACACAACCCAAAGCAGATAGCCCAAATGCCTTTCCATGGCTGGAGCATCTCATTTATAATTCCCCCTTCTTGAACACCATTTTGGCATGAATTCCAAACCAACTCAAAAGTTTGACAAGTTGACCATAGGTTTTTTGTATTATTTCCTTGCGAACTTTGATGTTCAACAATTTTACATATTTCTTGTTAGGATATTTGTAACTCTCTACATGGACACCAAAAGATGAATTGACATGACAAACAAAGTTTTGACAAATTCAACACCATATTTTTTACTACATGAGATTATTATAGTGTGGTTTAGAGCATGATTTAAGTGATTTTAATGATAATTCATAGAATAGTAGCTAGGGCTTTCATTTATGGCCTATTTTGGCCCTACACTTATCAAAATTATTTGATACACAAAGTTGATTAGAATAGTTTCATGGCCATGCCAAATTTAATATAAAATATTGTATCTTGTCGAATGATGATTTTCACAACATTTCAAATGATTCAAATTATCATAGATTTCATGCATTTTCTAACTATTTTGGGTGCATATTGGATCGCAATTAGTAAAATATCTAATAATAAGTTTTTATGAGGACACATTAATGATATCTAGCATATTCACTGACTTCAATATTTATTTTTTCATCAGTATAGGGTGTGGTTTTGAGTGCATTTTTTTAATTACAATGGTTGAACTTACAAAACCTTGGCTCCCACACAATCTCTAGGCTATTATTTTTCCAAATTTCAAGGGTATATTTTTGTCTCAACACTCCCAATCTAAGGCCATTAATGTAGAATGATTTCCATCCTTCTTTAAAGATTGGAAAATCTTGAAGGGATGTTTCTTTGTATGGTATTAATGAACATGATGGGTAGGGCATGATATAACTTTATGAATATATAGTTGTCTATTTACCCTTCATGAATAATTTTACCAAGGTTGTGGATCTATATATTCATGTGTATCATTGATTTAAAGGATTGACCACTTTATTTTTTTATAGAAAATATCACAAAGTTTCTTAGGGTTTCCATAATTTCCAATCAATATGCCAATGAGGATTTCACTTAAAACTTGGAGAAAGATAGTCACAACATCAAATATCTTTCACAATATGACTCTTTTTTAATTGTAAATATTTTCAAAGGTTTTGAATAGTAAAATAAGATAGGTTTCTTATTATTCAAATATTTCTCTTCATCACAATTGCTAGTGTAAATATAACATATTTATAAATGTTGTAGCATTATAAATCAATACGAATCTACCCTTGTGTTCAGGTGACGTGAATTCTTGAGCCTTTTTCCTTGAGCATGATTGTTTTATTATTAAGTTCAATTGATTTTTATATTCTTTGGATGGTTATGTGGTTGGTGGGATTGTTGTGAAATGGTAAAGCAATTTACTAAGATTAATTATGTGGTTTAATAATTAAATATTGTTAAATATAAAAAAATTAAATGTGAGGGTATTTAAATACTAGAAATCAACTAAATACATTTATTAATTAAAAGACTTAATCAAAAAGTCTAATTGTGAAAATAAAGGATTTAGTTAATTATTAAATTAAAAATTTTAATTAAAGATAAAATTAATTAATTGTTAATAAATTATTAATTGCATAAATAATAACATGTTAAAAAATATTTCTTTTTAATTATAATTGATATGCAATTAGTTGCACTATCAATTAAAGTAAATTAAAGAATAAAAATAATTTCAAAATTGAGTGATTTGATAAAAATAAGAAATATTTATTAAATAAATTATTTTTACTCAATTTAAGGTTGAGTTCCTTTTTTATTCTGCATGAGTTTTGAAAAACCCTAGGTTGAATAGGTTTCCTTTATTAGGAGGATTTTGGCCATTATTCTTTAAACATATTTGCAGGTTTTGGCTCCAAGGTTGAATTGGAGAAAATTGTGAAAGCTTTGAAATTTTCAAGGTTGTTGGAATTTTCTTCGTGGTTTCTTCAATTGGTGGTTTGAGGTAGGGTTTGAAACCCTTGTAGATCTAATTATTTTTACATAAATTTTGTTTTCTTCGTGCCTGCCAGATTTTGTTGATATTTGTTTTGGAATTCTTCTCTTGCTTAAATTTCTATTTTGAAAGCTTTTGGTGGAATGAATCTTATATTGTGAGTACTTGGTATTATTAGGACATTGTAGAAAGATCTTATATTGAATCAGTTAGGGTTTGTTTAATTTTGTTATTGAAAACCCTAGGGTTTGAATCAAATTAAAATATCTTTATAATTTTTGCATATGGCTATATTCACTTTGTAGATCTAGTTCAAATTTTAATCAGCCTTTAGAATCCGCCTGGGGCACGATCTTGACCTCATCCCTTTTTAATCAGTAGTTGTTCCTTATTCTTTCATCCTTGGAGATTTATTCTTATTCTTCTTTTATTGTATATATTTACTTTGTACTTGGATTATATTTACATACCCTGTGACTTGTGCAGTGGATGTGGGTTATCATGTATACCTTATGGTATCAGTTGTATTTGTGTATTCATTTATGAGATGATGTACTTTATTTACATTATGTGGAAGATTTGTATATTGATTATTTTACTTAGTTTAATTATTAACTTTCGTAAATTTCTACATTATGGAAACCTTGATATTTGTAATTTATAAATGAGTTGTTTAAATGAGTATGCATTGTTTTTACGTTATTGCTTCCACTTTGTTATTCATTATTGTTTGTAAACTTTTATGAAATAAATTATTTTGTAAACTTAGTAACATGTTTTAGGTTAGCTTCTCTTGGGTTTTTTGGCAGGGCATTACAATAAATGAATAAATCTAGGAAGACATGTTAATAAAGGGGATATAAATTAATGAAGTTATATTATTAAAATGATCTAGGAAATCCAATGCCATGTTGAATTAGGCCCTAATTATGTTCAAGATAAAATGATTAATTGGTAAACTTGATGACAATTGACAAGGAAAAATGATCAAAAAGACCATAATCCAAAAATGATTTGAAAAGGACGTGAACTTGATAATGATGATGATGACAAGATAATCAAATGCCATAAGGACAAATTGGATGTCAAAATGACTACTTCTGACATTGAAGTTGATAAATTTGATTGACAAGAGGATTGATTTGAAAAGGACTGATGAAAAGGTTGATAATTAATGACTGATTAATTATTGACAAAGATTTAGGATAAATTGATAAAGTGATAAAATTGCCAATAATGATGATTTAGGACCAAATATAATTAAGTAGGTTCAGTAGGGTTGGAAAGTAACTAGATAGAATAAGAAGAATGACACCATGTGAACACATGATGAAAATTAAATGTGACATAGAAGACATGTTAAAGAAATGGGGACATTGAGCATTTTTTAGTGTCTACAGAGTGTCTCAATTATTTTCAAGAGTGTGTTAGATTAAATAAGGTTTCATTTATTTAGGAAGAGTGTTAGCAATAAGATTTCATTCATTTACCAAGTGTATTTCAAGTGGAGCTTTAGAGTAAAATATGTTTTAATTCAATTAAAGGGCACAATTAGGAGGAAATTGAAGGAACTGACACCAGGGATAACTTTAAGAAACCCCCTCCTAGGAAGAGGTGCAAAATCTTGGCGAATCCTATATTATTTTGGGGGAAAAAAATTAATATAGTTGGTGAAATTTCTTGATTTGAAAGAAAAAAAATTAGTTTGTTCTGACATTTTTTTTTAATTGTATGAAAAATATATAAAATCTTGGCGAATCTATCATTATCAAAGGTTAAATTTTCCCCATTTTTATCAGTGCAATTTTCCCCCAAATTATTTGACGGGGGTCTAGGGGCAGTGCCCCTTGTGGGGTCCAGGGGTAGCGCCCCCGAAAGCTCAAACAAAATTTATTGTTTTATTAAGGTGTCCTGAGTTAATTTTTTATCATATGACATATACTAACCTTATTGTTTGTAATCCTTGGATGATCCTAGATCAATGGCCTAAATTTTATTTCAAGCCAAATTTTTAAAGGACACAAAGTTCCCCTGGAAAGCTAGCGGAATAGAGACACATGGCCATTGCCAAATCTATTTCAGGCCAAAGTTTGAAAGGAAAAAAAGTTCCATAGAAAGTCTCTGGAATAGACACATGTCAAATATATATACTTAACTCGTACCTAACCTTAAATGTTGACCAGATATTGGTGAATATGGCCGACAGTTAAGACACACTTCTAAAATTGCATGCAAAAATATTAAATAAACTACTTGGAAAACATAGATTCTATTGGCAAAATCCTTAAAATAGATTAAACTAATTAATAAAAATGATGGAGAATCAAATTTTATTTGACCAAAAATTTATAAAGTCAGGACAATCCGATACCCCATTCAGTCCCACCTATTTGCCAATTTTGAAATCATAGATACTAAATATTCGCCAATTGGTAAATATTCGCCACTAAAGTTTTCCCTGACTGACATTCAAGTGAAACATAAGATAAAATTTTCTCATATTTAAACCCTCATTTTTACCCAACAAATTCCTCCAATGGTTACAACTCAAACTTTAGGTGCTTAATTGTTCATGACTTGCATGAACATGCAAGTGATTTTATCATAAAATCACTCTTTTTACTCCAACTTGAATCTCTCACACCATTGTAATTCATTTAAAATAATTTAATCTCAACTTGAGAGAGGTTATTAAATAAACTACATAGAAAAATAAAAGATGCTTTGACAAATTAAATATATACTTGAGATATCAATTTATATGCTAAGAGAAAGACCAAATTAGAGATAGTAAAATGATAATTTTTTTATTAATTTCTAAAAACAATTGAGAAACAAATAGTTGAGACTCTTATTAGAATCAAATACTTCAGCACATTCTCCTTTGTAGTCTCAAAATTTATATCACAAATTATTATGTCCCCATACAAATGGAGAACCCATTAAGATCGTGTCTCTGGTTGTGTCTCCCTAACCATGGCATCTCTTTGCGTTGCTCTTTACCCTCTAAAAGTAGACTTGGTTTCCTTTTATAACATAAGGGAGCCTTTTCAGACTATTTACATTCCAGCTATGGACAAAAATAGTCTACCCAAGAAAACTAATCAACTGTCCACAACACTTAATGGATCTATTAATTTTGATTTAATTAACACGTGTCCTAAATGGATTTACCTAACTCTATTTCATGTGAGAGATGTCATTCATCAAAGTTAGCTTTTCAGAGACTTTTTTGGGAATGCAGGCGTCAAAACTTTGAAAACTCTATTTGCTTTCTACTTTGAAAAAATATTGAAGTGAATGTTGAAGCTCTGCAATTGTGCATAGGAGTACATTTTCATGAGGAAATTCACAAGAGCCAATCATTTTCATCAAACCCTCAATTGATTTCAAAATGCAATTCTCCAAAGTAGGCAACCTAGTAAAGTTAACTCTATGCACATGGAAAATATCAATAAACTACATTTTCTTTTAAGATAGTAAAAATACCAAACAAATTGATGGAACTTTGAAAATGCGTACATTGACACATTACGATGAGGAGAGTTGTAGGTAGTAATATTTTTTACATTAAAATCACTTGGTAGTAAAACTCAAACCCACAAAGTAAACTTGTTCAAAATGCAAAAACTTGCCACTTCAAAAACCTATCAAATCTGATTATGGGGGTTGTAAATGGATGTGGGCACTAACTAATAAGGCACGAGCATGATCCAAAATTGGTTTTGCAGATAATTGTAGACCTAGAAAAAGATTGAATTAGCACTCTGCAACTAGGTGTCCTCGGTGCCTCTTCAAAAATTTTATCTGAATCCTCATACGTGCTTCAGCCGAGAATGCATTAATGGCCTTGGCGTCACCAAGAGCCATTAATGCTGCCACCTCAGCCAAGGGATTTAGTCCTAAAACACAAGGTAGTTCACTCATTTCAAATGGTGCCCTCACCGAGAAACCTAAGGATCCCCTTCAACTATCTCCAGTGGAGTTAGTCGACGCTGGTGGAGAGAAGACACAGCAGAATGGAAGGGAAGCACTGACTGTTGCCAAGTCAAAGTCATTCAAGCAGGCCATCTAGAATGAACGAGTCCTCCCAAAAGGAGCAACCTTCCTCATGAGCACTTCCCAAGGGATTCCAATTGCCGAAGGAAATGGAGGTAAGGAACTTGTTCTGCCCAAGTTAATTGTTAAACCGAACTCGTAGATGAATGTGGTTATAGAACAAGAGAAAGCTAGGCTGAAAGATTGTGCTATTTTTTTTGTTACAGTTGATAGTTCTAGGGTTCCTTCTAGAAATTTTCTCAATGACTGGTTCCATAAAACTTGGGGGTAAAAACTAGGTTTTCACTTTACTTATTATCGTATGCTCTAGAAAGGTTTATTTATTCTATTTTTTTGTGACTCTAAAGCCCAGAAATCTATTGTTGAGAAATAGTTTTGGAGAGTTGGCCCTTGTGAGTTTAGGGCAATTCCCTGGTCTCTCGAAGCCTCCCAAGATGAATTTTTAGTGTTATCCAACCCTAGGTGGATTCTTATCAGAAATCTCCCTTTGTTTTTGTTGACGCTGATTCTACTTGTGCTTGAGCCGATTGGTAAGGTTCTCAGGATTGATTAGTCTAGCACCCTCATCCTGAATACAGATGTTCATGTTTTTCTCTTTGTGAAAATTGAAGTTGATCTCCCTGAGACCTTGTAATTTGATATTGACCCCACACCTATCTGTTGCCCGATAGTTTTTTTGGGTGGAATAGGTGGTTGCCTCGTGTGTAGAAAAGAAGGTCATAGGAAGAATGAATGCCCTATCATCCTTAAAAGAAATGTTCTTAGAAAGAAGGCTAACCCTCCTCCTAACCCTAATAAAAAGTTAGCTCTTGAACTTCAATTGAAATCAGCCAAATCCACTTCTGCTCCTGAATGTCCCCCTATTATCCAGATCTCCCCCCCACCTAGTTGGAACCAAGATTATGTCGCCCTCTTTGCTACCCTGGATAGCCTCAAGGGTAAATTTGACTCTACCCCCGGTAACCCTAGCACTAGCCTGACCTTCTCTAAACCCCTTGATATTATTACTCTTGAATATGATACACTTGACTTTGGTCTGAAGGGATCTAAATCAAAGCAATTTCATAGAACTAAAAATGCTTAGCAATTAGCTGTTGAGAAGATCAGGGTTAGAGCCATGAAAAATAAAAATGCGACTCAGCCCAAGTGCAAACCTATTAACTTCCTCATGCTCAGAGGCCTCTAAATAATATCTCTCCCTCCTCTACTCCCTCTTCAGGGAGGTTGAACAATTTAGATTCTACTCTTGTTCACTCCTCCTCTGTAGATGTGTCCACCACCCCTCCGCCAGGTGGGGAAGTGGGAGGGAATTCCCCCCCTTCTTCCCAAGAAGATAAATTGAATGTATTCTCTATTGTTGTTATTCTAGTCCCCCCTCCCCTTCCTCCACTGCCAGATAAATGGAAATATGTATATATTGAGAGGAGGAGTGAGGAATTGTCCACCCTCCCTGAAGGGGGAATAGTGATGGGAGAAGTGATGAGGCACGAAGGGGAACTTGAAGAAGGAGAGATTGTCATCTCAGGAAGTGCCATTATTAAACATCCTCCAGTTGAACCATTTGTATTTGCGGCTGACCCCTCCAAAAATAATAAAGGAGAGGAGCAGTATATGAAGCCAGGAGATCCCTCTTTGGGCTTAGTCAAAAAGAAGAAGAGAGGTAGACCACCCTTAATCAATGGGAACCCTAAACCTTCTAAGACACCCAAAGTTGACATGCCTAAATGCTTTGAGGGATTTAGGAAACCCATGGATACTGACTAATTAGAAATTGCTATGATTATGAACTGTGCTTCATGGAATGTTAGAGGGCTGGAAGCCCCTAATAGAAAATATGTTGTCAAGAGACTCCTTAATTCTCATAAAGAGTTAGATTTTCTTCTACTTCAAGAGGTTAAAGTAGTAGGTTTTGAGCTAGATATTGCTCTCAAATGCATTTGGAGAGATGCAACTTCATTCTCAACTAAACACCCAAGAGGTAAGGGGGGAACTTCTATCCTGATTAGCCCTTCTTGGAAGAATGTGGTACTTTTATGGGGCACATCTCCATGTAACAGAGCAGTCTAGATTAAGTTGAGAGTTGAGAACCTTATCTTTGGTCTATGTTCAATTTATGCCCCAAATGATCACAGAGGTAGAATTGAGTTGTGGAAGTGGCTTGCTGACCTTGAGCCTATTCCTTGGATTGTAGCAGGAGACTTCAACATGGTTGAGAGGGCCCATGATAAGCTAGGAGGACTCAGATTTGAGTGGAAAGGTAATGAACCCCTTTTTTGGTGCAGAATGGTCAACAAGCTTGACCTGTATGACCCTCTAGTAGGAAGGAAGAATGAATCAAAGGGTATCTAGTACACATGGTCTAACTTTCAAAGAGGGGAAAGGAGAATTTATTCCATATTGGATAGATTCTACCTTAATAAATGGTGGTTCAGCTGTCAAACCTGAAATGATAACAACTATGTGAAAGTCACACCCTTCACCCTATCAGACCATCATCCCATCTTTTCCTCCATACAACTCATTGAGGAACAAGCCTTTGATAATCCCCCCAAGCAAGGATTTTCCCTAAACACATACCTTCTTAGGGATGAGGATGTCCAAGCAGTGATCAAAATCATTGTCTGGTACAATGATGAGATTGTACAACATGAATCTAATATTGACAAATGGAATCAGACCACTAAATCTTGGCAAGGTCTGCTCAAAGCTGTTGGTATTAAGAAAGCTAAATACTCTAGAATGATGGAATACCAGATGATGAAATCTCTGCAAGAGGCAAAATCTCAGATCTAAGACAATTTGGAGTCTAAATTGCTCCTAGATAATGTTATAAAGTGCAGAGATTCTCTCAGAATACTTCAATTGGTTAAATCTAGAGGAGCTAGAATCAGAGCCATGATTAATTGGATTAATTTGGGTGACAGAGGCTCTAAATTATTTTTTTAAACTCTTAAGAAGAAAGAAGCAAGAGACAAAATTTCTAGTATTAGAGTCCAGGACTCTGTGGTGTCTTCTCAGAAGTGTATGTGACTGAATGTGACCTCTAAATTAGGCACAACACAACATTGTCATTATTCACTTGATAGAATTTGGGAGAGAGTATGAAGAACTCAATCCAAATTCCATGGTGAGGTGACCTGTTGCCTCCTATGTGAATGGGGTGTTTGAATACTCTCAGAATGAGAGCCAACAGTCGGGAGACCAATTCAACAATGGAGGATTTCCAATAAGCAATAAAGATGAGCAAGATGAAATTAAGCTAAGATGAAGTGCAATTTATCTAAGAGCTTGAAAATAAAGATGAGATTAATACTAAGAACATTTAAGCAAATTAATCTAGTATGAAATGCAATTATACTAAAAAAAGGAGATATTAATCTAAATAATGCAATAAAAGAGCTTTGAAAATAATGAGATATGAGATTAAAAAATGCTATAGTAAGGATGCTCTCAAAAATTCCTCTCTCTTGAATGAGAAAAAGAGGTTCATTAAATAGAGAAGCCCGGAGAGGAATGAAGAGTTTCTTGATTTGAAACTCCTGACTCTTCATTCCCCTTTGAGACAAAAAGGTATGAATTATTTAATTAAAAGAATGAAATTTTCCACATGTGGGGAGTGACCTTTCGAGTATCTCAAATTATTAATTCAAGAAAAGGTGTCCATTCAAATAACAAGTAATTAATTAATTCCTTTTTATGTGTATTAGCCAAAGGGGGTGGTTTGATTTAATTTAATTTAAAGCACATAGGACTTTACAATTAAATTAATGTATCATAGAGATAATTTAGCTAATAAAGTCAAAGAGACTTAGGAATTAATTTTAGTGTTTGATTATTGAAAATTAGGGTTTTTGCAACTGACATCAAGTCAAGTTGAGCCAGGTAGGAGAGAAAATTGCCTAGTGAGATAGGACTTTGATGACATAGAAAATTGAAGAAATGCACCAAAATTGATTGAAATGATTAGGTGCCAATTTTGGGGTATTACATTTTCCCCTCTTTGAATTGATGTGCAAATAGCGCGTTGATTCAAAGAATAGTCTGAAGTGACAGATGATGAGAATTTCTGTAGTCCAAGTTAGATTGCGAAGACAACGGTCTTAGAAGAGAACCAGAATTGGGGTTAGATTGCCCCAATACCAATTGATGAAGATGCAGATTTAGGACTATCTCCGAATCAAGGTTAGATTGCCCCAATATGAAGCTTAGTCCTCCGAGACCTGGGTTAGATTGCCCAGATAACGGTCTAAGAGAGATTTCAAGAGCCATCTCCAGAATGAAGCTTGACTCCCAAGGATTAGGGTTAGATTGCCCCAATACCTAAAAGATAGATGATGAGATAAGAAGATGTGAGACATCGAGATGCCCCAAGCAATGAAAACTGATGATTTAGATCAGACTGATTCAAGAATTGATTCGATAAGATTCAATGATGCAATCATCCTACCCCCTCAAGAGCGAAATCGAAAGATGACACGTCAGAAGATGATTGACAGCAAGAGGTTACAGATAAAGATAAGATCGAAGATCCAGAAGAATAAAGCAGATCATAAGCATTTTGAAGTGATCCAAAGGTCCTGCTGACCAAATTTGACTAGGTTGACCATGGTTGACTAAATTTGACTTGAGTTGACTTTGATGAAAAGAGAAAAGATCTCAAGAACATGATGTAAAGATGAGGATCTGGCAATAAAATGATGCCAGAAGGTTGACTGCACAAGCATCCGATCTGAAAGGATCACAGAATTTAAAACGTGATTTTGAGCTATCTAGAGATGTCAGATTTTGATTTCGATCCCGAAAAAGGATGCAGCCAAGATGAGACTAGGATAAAAGATGAGAACCTTTGATGAGTAGATCCAGAAGAAAGCAATCAAGAGAGCAACAAGAAAGTGCTCCAAATGCAAGCCTAGAATGAAAGATGCAAGTCTAAATGCAGGCCTAGGATGAACAAATGCAATCCTCCGGACTCGGCTATTGGACTCATCGTATTTATCATCATTGAGTTCGTTTAAGCATGGGACAATCGCAAGATGCCATACAATTCTCCCCAACATGAGAATATGAATATGACATAAGTCTTAAATTTGTCAGAATGAGGTGTAAGCATTAAGGCACAAGAAGCCAAAATGACTTGAACACCTATTCCTTTTAATCTAGCAAGTTAACATAAGCATTAGAGCATAAATGCTAGAATGACCTGAATGTTGCTTGTGATAGACACACCAAACAAATAGGAGTTCCTTCTTTTGCCAAAGATTGCTCGCGGTGACTCCTAC
Organism: Chamaecyparis obtusa; assembly: GCA_027943335.1. Classification (NCBI taxonomy): domain Eukaryota; kingdom Viridiplantae; phylum Streptophyta; class Pinopsida; order Cupressales; family Cupressaceae; genus Chamaecyparis; species Chamaecyparis obtusa. The sequence goes on from BSBK01012663.1 coordinate 295,354, forward strand.
GTTCACTTAGCAAGACGAGCGTTAGCAATTCCAAATGTAGCAAAAGAAGTCACTCAAAACAAACAAGGAGAAGAACCAACCTCACCAAGGCATCCATATAAAAGGAGTTGAGGTACACATGGCCATCCAATATGAGATGAAGGCTCTTACAGATAGACACCCCTCTTATGTAGATTTCTTGGATCATTGGAACTAAACTAGCAAGTAGAAAACAAAGAAAAGATCATGTCCCCAGTCTTTGCGTTTCTCAGTCAAGAAAGACATCTTAGATTCACTCGAGGGGAAATGATAAAGAAAACAAAAAAGCAAGAGAAAAGCTTAGTACACTACACAAGAACACACAAAGAGTTTTAGTTTCAGTTTACATTTGTGTTCAAGCAGATTGAAGTCGAATCGGAAGTGAACATTCAAAGTCTCAATGGGATAGAGACAGCAGGAAGACACAGTGGAAAACCACAGGTGACCATCGCGAGAGACAAAGTCTCCAGAAGATATCGAAGCGTGAACCAAGTATCAGCAAGTGAACATAGTGAGAACCACTGACGACTGATGTAAGGGAGAAATCCTGAAGAAGAGAGATCAAATGAAAGCTAGGTATCAGTAGGCAGGCATAGTGGGAACCACTGGCGAATGATACACAAGAGATTCTCAAGGAGAGAAATCTCAAAAGTAGCTAGGCATCAGCAGACAGACACAACGTGAAACACTGGTGACTGATGCACAAATGAATCTTTTGAAAGTGATAGGACAATGCCCTTTAGACTAGGGAGATGCCCCCAAGTATGAACCAGTTCCAATCTATGAAGAGTTGAGAAAAATCTCAAAGACACTGAAAGCAAGGCATGAGCTAGCAAACTAAAGCAGGAAACAAAGGAAGCAAACTAAAGCTGGAAAGAAAACTAAAGCAAGAAACTAAGAGCCAAGCGATGCTGAGATGAGATGTAGCTTTAGGAAACAAGAGGCACCCATTTACCAGGTTTTCACCATCTTGGCAGAGATTCTATTTTTGCTACCATGACGCCTGTTTACCAAGTTTTCATCAATGGCACATTTTTCTCTTTTTCAATTTTTTTGTACTTTCCTCTTTTTTTTATTTTTTTTTGTATTTTTGAATATTTCATTTTTTTGTATTTTTTATCTTTTCATTTTTTTTGGTATTATCAAGGTGCTTGTTTACCAGGTTTTCACCAGGATAATAGATACATCAAAGTGCCTGTTTGCCAAGTTTTCACTAAGATGATAATTTTTTTAGGACATTTTGCAATTTTTAGGATTTTTTCAGGATCAATAAGTATGTACATGAGCATACTGAGAATGTCAGCTGTAGAACTTCTTCAAATGAAGAGACTTGATGGGCTCTTTGAGTTTCTCTCCTTCAGTAGGAATCTCTGAGAATGTAGTATTTATAGCAGTAGGCAACCGAGAAGTTGTAGAATTAGAACCAGATGTTGTAGCAGTAACAGGAGATCCAACCAGTAGTGTCCAACAGTCAAGAGATCCATAGTCAAGGAAAGATCACTTAAGTGAGACCCACAAACATCCTCATGGACACACCTTAACTCTTTATTAGATTTCCAACACTCTAAATGCTTAGGGAGAGTACATTCTAGATTTCTCTTAGTCATGTCATTAGCAATGAGGAGATACTGATATGCACTTTGGGAAAAGGAAAGATGGCATGAAGAGGGTAAAGTATGAGAGGCAAGGGTGATGAAATGGAGGGAAGCATGATAATTTTGGAAGCTCAAATGACAACTTTGATTTTTCCTTTCTTTGGAATCCACATAGCTTTTGAATTTTTTCTTCTTTACTTTGAGGTGCTTTTGATGACAATGCCTGTAGAATGGATTTCGAGATCCATTTTTTATTTTATTTTCTGGCTTTTGATTGTCTTCTTCTTTTTGAGGACCTTTGCAGTCTTTTGAACACCCCTCTTTCTTTCCTTTCTTCATAGTCACATGTCAATTAGATGGGACATGGTGACCTTGAGATATAAGTGGATTCTCGTTATTTTTGTTTTTATGTTGCACATCCAAGTTTCTTCCAAAAGACTCAGGAATGGTGGATGAAAGAGGCTTATATGAATGGTTCAGGTGGAGAGGTGGAAATGGAAGTGGACGAGCCACTTTTCTGGGAGATGAAGAGGGAAGAGAAATCGATGGGATGGGCTCAAGTGCAAATATATCAATATCATCCTCATCATTCATAGATGTATCAAATAGATCAAGAAAGTAATCTTCCATAGAGCATTGTTGATTGTGAGTCATCTTAGAAGAGTCAGATAAGTTTGGAGGAATATTATGTGAGCCTAACCAAGATGGTCTATTCCAAGAGTTAGGTCCCCTTTCAGGTGGTAAGAGTGCATGCGTAGGAGCCAATTCTATTCTGGATATACCAGGATTCCATGAGATTGTAACAAGATGGGACCTCAGATACCCATGATTTGTTGGAGCAGTAGAAGTATAACTTGGAGCAGATGGCCTAGGAGCCATAGGAATGATCTCCACAGGAGGGTGGAAAGGATTGTCATCAATAGCTTGATCTAGAGGATCATAAATTTCTCCTCTTTCTGAGTTGTTAAGACTAGCATATAAGTGCATAGCATCAACTGGTATTTCTGTAGTAGCATCTGATATGGAGTCCCATTCAGCTAGAGACATAGTCGGAGGTAGATTTTCTTCATCACTATCATCTGTCAAAGGAAATGTTTCTTCAATAGCATGATCTTGTTCAGTAGTAGAAGCAGCAAAGTAATCTAGAATAGGAATACCTTGAGGAATACCCAAGAGGAGGGAAGCATCCAACAGTTGCTCCCAATCAGTATATGTGCTATTGGAGTTGGCAGCAGTAGGAGTCTGTTCAATAGCAGAAGTGGTGGAAAAATCTAGAATAGGCATACCTTAAGGCATACCCAAGATAAGGGAAGCATCCAATAGTTGCTCCCAATCAGTATGTGTGCCATTAGAGGCAATGACATATTCAATAGTAGTTGTAGTAGTAGAAATCTGTTCAGTAGCGTGTATAAAATCCTCCTGGTGAGGACCAAAATCATGTTCTTGAAGCACTTGAGAAGGTAGATAAGACTCTTTCTGGTAGTTTGAATCAGAATTTTGATCATTCAAAGGTCTTTCATATGTCATAGGCTGAATCTGTGTTTCTTCATCATCTAAATATGCATGTGAGTGCAAGTTGCAACTAGGTTGGTCAAGCTCATACCTTTGATAGCTAATACCAAATCTGTCTTCAGAGGGTTCTTCACAGGAATGCAAAGATGGAGGAAGAGCTATCAATGACAAGACAGACTCAATCTGATATTCCCCCATGCCAATATCTTTGATCTTCAGGGTCTTTTCTATTTCTTTTAGCTTGGCATCATAGAACTCAGTGGATTCTCTATTGGTGGGAACAAAACTATTTGTCGCTTGGGTAAGCATCTTAGCAGAGCAAGTATTTAGGCTAGCACTATTGTCAATGAGCATGTAGGGGATACTCTTGGGGCCTATCATAACTTTAGTGTGCAGGAGAGCATTATGCGGGTGGCTCAGCAAGTGATCATCTTCCTCAGAGAATGATAAATAATGAGGCGAGGTCAAATGACCCACCATAGATTGAAACTGGTCGAGATTGAGATCTTTGGGGACATTTGCCTTGGTGAGGGCTTTATCCATAGATAGTTTTGGTCTGAAAGTTGAAGGCTTGGGACTTTGGAGAATGATCTTTGCACGAGATTGAGGGATAGCATTCACACAAGTTGGAGATTGTGTGTAGTTATAAGAGGGAGGCGTAGGGCCTCGCAAGACAAAGGGAGTTTTGGGTTTAGGAGTATCCTCGCTCCCTGGAGGAATGATCATGTCACAGTGAGAGATCCAAGGCTTGTTTCTAGTAATTCTGGAAGGCGGTTGAGCTTCTGTTGTAGCCTTCTCAGTGGCATTGACTATTTGCTTGCTAGAGCTAAGATTAAAGACAGACTTTGAGGGTTTTGGCATCACATTGTCAACAACCCTGTTATTCATAACATCTATGTTTTTGTTGATAATCTTATCCTTATCCTTGTTTGAGGGAGAAGGTTTTTGCTTATTGTCTTTGTTCAAAGTCAATTCTCCCTTCTTAACCATAAACACTTCTATCCTCACAGCCCACCTAATCATATTGTCAAAAGTGAGGGGACCTTGTAATCGTACTTGGTATCCAAAATTTGGGACAAGATTGTCCAAGAAGATATCGAGCTTTTCAGACTCAGGTAATTCATGCAGATACTTCATGCATAGTTGTCTCCATCTCTGGAGAAATGTTAGGAGAGGCTCCCCTTGTCGTTGTTTCAAATTGCGAAGGTCCTGGATGTTGACCAAATATTGAATATTGTGGGATTGATCATGACTCTTGTCATTTCGAGACTGACCATGACCTTGGTCATTTGGGGATTGCTCATGAATTTTGTTGAATTTGCCTCCCCTTGGGAAGTGGAATGGATCTCCCATCTTGTTGGTAGTATTATGAGAGATCGTGAAAGAGTTGATAGGTTCAAAATAATCAATAGGTTCAATTTTATAAAGTGACCCTTCAGAGTCTTGCTGGTCTTGAAATAATGGGTTATAATATTCTTGAAATAATAAGTCAGACTGTATCTGAAACAATGGATTGTAATACTCTTGGAATGATGAAGAATGTGAGGATCCCTCACAAAGTTTAGATTTCATAATAGATTCGAAATGACCTATGTCTTGATTATGAGGTTTACTTTGATCTTGATCAGCATTCTGAATGGGATAAGTCTTTCCATTTCAAGTCATGACATTCATAGACGAAGATGTAATGAGCAAAGATTCGGGATAAAGCTAGACTCTGTCTCTAAGATAACGAAAAGGAGATAAATGGCTAGAACAACCAAGATGCAAGATGAACCTAGTATGAATTGTCAAAAAGAGATGGCTAGAATAGTCAAGATAAGACAATCGCAATGCAAGGTTCAAGAGCACAATGAGATGAGGTAGACTAATGAGAGACAATACGAGTCAAAGCAAAGATCGATCGATTCCTAACTCAAGACAACCAGTTTTTGACAGTGAACGACAGGAAAATAGAAAAATAGATCATAGACAAAAAGACAGATCAGATTTATGTCATTGATCAAGCACATAAGACAACAACCAAGGAGTTCAAGCAAACAGTCTTCAAGCAATGGGCAAGGGACAAAGCAACCTTGTGCATGAACAGGAATAGTGACTTAGTATTTCTACTCCCTAAGGACTCTACTTGTGTATGTTCTTGAGAATGTTTTAGCAGGCACTTAAAACACAACAACATCCTAGCAAGTTGTCTACAAGAATATACATGGCTCTTCTAAAGGGAGTCCTCGATATATGCAAGGTACATGAGGCACAAATCCATAGATGAGAAGAATTTGAAATCAAACAGCCGGGGGGAGACGGTAACCCAAATCTCCTCCTTCACTTCTCAAAGGTATAAAGTTCTTTGAGGCTTAGCCAAGAGTGAAATCTAACTCATTCCCAAGAGAGGTGTCTTTGGATTCACCTCCCAATATTTATACTCCACCGGAACACAGGAGTTAAGGTCATCCCTTGAGGTGATGAAATCCCCAAGCAGGCCTTCTAGAAATGAAAAAGTAAGTAATTCACTATCAAAAGTATTGGAAAGCACTAAAGGTGGTGCATTTAACCCTTCAAGTAAATGTGAGGTGAGTCCACAAAGTGGTGCATTTAACTCCTCACACAAACTCAAAGTGAGTCCACACCCTAGAAAACAAGTGAGTTCCAAAAAGCACAAAAGGGTTGCCTAGTGGAACAATTAACGCTTCTTTCCTGTAGACCCCTCCCCTTTAATGTGGCACTGAGATTGCAACCACAGGGTGGAACGAGGGGCCGGAAGATTAGCGAGTCCAATAACCCAAGATAGCAATCTAGATCAATCACAAGTAATCTAAGACTGCTAATCAATACTACTCATAAGTGCAAGAGGGTTTGAATCATGGAATATTTAACTTTCCAAGTAAACATGAAGTGAGTCCACAAAGTGGTGCATTTAACTCTTCATGTAAAAAAGGAATGAATCCATGCCCTAGATTACTCAATGAGATTTTTTTGATATTGGAACCAAGAATTACTTAATGTTTAAAAGACAAGCATGCACTTAAACACAAACTTCTATGAAAGCAAATCTATGTTCATTTATTTCCCATTAAGAGCATAAAAAATATGTTCTATGAAAGCGTGTAACACTCAAGCCAAACACATGAGAGATTAATTTTATGCCCAAACCAAGTGTTATAGAGATTTTAAGAACTCACCTTAGGTCCAAAGATCTGCAATCTAGCATTTAGCACACATCCGAAAGTACAGAATCAAGACAAATCAATGGCAAACCGTAAGATATGTAACATTGTTGTCTTCAAGACAGTCTTTAAAGATTGATTTATTTGACCCATAAAATCACAATATTAAAATTTTTGGAAAGAATGAAGTTTTTAGCTAACATCAAGAACTACCATTTCCCAAAATTAAAATGTCTTATGATTTCATTTGGTTCCTCAACCAATAACCTTTTTAGACTGCAATTTTTCTGTCATAAATCAGATTTAAAACATCAAACCCTGCCTAGGGAATCACATATCTTCCTCAAAAAGAATCCAAATGAAACCAAACCAATTTCAAATTAACTATTAATGAATCTAGTTTCCAAATATGTAAGCTATTTATTTTTTCCATTCATAAATCATTTTCTAAGAGCAAATCATTGCCTGCAACTCCAATGGAGATTGTTAAAAACCAATTTTCACTCAAATGCCCATAACTTTCACAAATCTGTATTAAAATGACTCAAACCAAAAGGAAATGAAATATAATTCACTTATCTTTCTAATTAATATTATTAGAGATCCTGATTCTTCATAATTTGTCCGTACCAGACATTTCAATCTGACTGTATTCAGGGAATCTCAAATCTGCAAATACCCACTTTCACCAAAATGATCATAACTTATTCATTTCTTTATAAAAATGAACCAAACCAAAAGCATGAGAAAGAAGATTCATTATTATATCCATCCATTACTATATTAAAAGTTTTTCAGACTTTACATGTCCGTACAAGGCCTGAAACCAACACTAAAACTGAAAAACCAATCAAGAATGAGGCCAGAAATTGATCTTTTTTGCCCCACGGTGGGCACCAAAATGTATGTGACTGAATGTGACCTCTAAATCAGGAACAACACAACATGTTCATTATTCACTTGATATAATTTGGGAGAGAGTATGAAGAACTCAATCCAAATTCCATGGTGAGGTGACCTGTTGCCTCCTATGTGAATGGGGTGTTTGAATACTCTCAGAATGAGAGCCAATAGCCGGGAGACCAATTCAACAATGGAGGATTTCCAATAAGCAATAAAGATGAGCAAGATGAAATTAAGCTAAGATGAAGTGCAATTTATCTAAGAGCTTGAAAATAAAGATGAGATTAATACTAAGAACATTTAAGCAAATTAATCTAGTATGAAATGCAATTATACTAAAAAAAGGAGATATTAATCTAAATAATGCAATAAAAGAGCTTTGAAAATAATGAGATATGAGATTAAAAAATGCTATAGTAAGGATGCTCTCAAAAATTCCTCTCTCTTGAATGAGAAAAAGAGGTTCATTAAATAGAGAAGCCCGGAGAGGAATGAAGAGTTTCTTGATTTGAAACTCCTGACTCTTCATTCCCCTTTGAGACAAAAAGGTATGAATTATTTAATTAAAAGAATGAAATTTGCCACATGTGGGGAGTGACCTTTCGAGTATCTCAAATTATTAATTCAAGAAAAGGTGTCCATTCAAATAACAAGCAATTAATTAATTCTTTTTTATGTGTATTAGCCAAAGGGGGTGGTTTGATTTAATTTAATTTAAAGCACATATGACTTTACAATTAAATTGATGTATCATAGAGATAATTTAGCTAATAAATTCAAAGAGACTTAGGAATTAATTTTAGTGTTTGATTATTGCAAATTAGGGTTTTTGCAACTGACATCAAATCAAGTTGAGCCAGGTAGGAGAGAAAATTGCCTAGTGAGATAGGACTTTGATGACGTAGAAAATTGAAGAAATGCACCAAAATTGATTGAAATGATTAGGTGCCAATTTTTGGGTATTACAAGAAGGAGATCCTCAGTGCCTTCTCCTCATTCTACCAGGAACTCTTTACCTTTGCAAATTCTGACCCCTCCATGGAGAATGCTAGGAATATGATTAGAACCATCATCCCTAAGAAGGTTAGTGAGGAGGATGCTAAGCTTTTGAATAGGGGGCTATCGGAGGGGGAAATCAAAGTAGCCATCAATAGAATGGCTAATGATAAAGCTCCGGGACCAAATGGATTACCAATTGAATTTTACAAATCCAACATTCATTGGATTGTGCCTAAACTTCTGCATGTCTATGGGGAAGCTATTGAGGTAGGTACATTGGGACCTAAGTTAAATGTTGGGCTCATTAAACTCATTCCTAAGGAAGGTGATAGACTTTTAATAAAAAATTGGAGACCCATTACTTTACTGAATGTTATCTACAAGATCCTAGCCAAGGTTCTTGCAGTGAGAATTGAGAAGCTTCTCCCCTCAGTGATTAATAGCACCCAAACTGGATTTGTTAAGGGGGGATATATCCTAGAGAACCTCATCACTTGTTGGGAAGCCATGGGTTGGGCAAAAGCCTCTAGGAAGAACTGTGCCATGCTGCTTATAGATTATGAGAAGGTATATGATAGGATTGAATGGAGGTTCATCATGATGATGTTGGAAGCTATTGGTTTTCCCCCCCCCCGCTTCTGCAAAATGGTATCTACACTACTATATGGTGTAATGGCTATAGTTGAAATTAATGGTGTTAGATTAGAATCCTTCAGTCTCTCCAGGTCCATCAGACAGGGTTGCCCTCTGGCCCCTTCCCTGTTTGTTATTGCAACTGATTCCTTACACTACCTCCTTAGAGATGATTCCCTCTCCCCTAAAGTGAATGGTGTCTATCTCCCTAATAATCAGGAGGTCTCCAATGTCCATTTTGCTAATGAAACCTCCATCCTTCTTCTCTTAGAAGAACATAACATGAGACTCCTGATGAAAAAGCTAGATCTTTTCTGCCAAGCCTCTGGTAGTAAGATCTCTTTATCCAAATCTGTTATGCTGGGTTGGGACTTGAATCCACCTCACTGGTGAAGTAACTTTGAGTTTTCTTGGGGTGGGCCTCACCACCTAATCAGATATTGGGGCATCCCTTTCTCTATCTCTCCTAACCTCAATTTGATGTGGGACTAGGTATTTGAGAGAATTAATAGGAAGCTTACCAAATGGGATAGTAACCTTCTATCCTTCCCAGGTAGATTTCAAGTTTGTCAGAAGATTCTCTCTTCCTACCCTATTTACTTCTCCTCCATGTGGCTCTTTAACCAAGTGCAGTTTAGCTCTATCCAAAAAGTTATCAAAGACTTTTTATGGTCAAATGGCAGAGGGAATAAGAGGTTTCATGTTGTTTCCTAGGAATGGTGCTCACGAAGCAGAGCTTGGGGAGGTCTAGGCCTTAAGGACCTCAAATCTCAAGGCATTACCCTAACGGTTAAGTAGATAGCTAAGGCTGGGGATGGGGAAGAGCCTTGGAAAGTACTGATTATAAGTAACTTGCAGAGGGCTCACTGTAGCAGACCTAGAGGATGACAACCTCTATTTTACTGATTCTCTCACTGTAGATGCCAATTTTGTTGTTCAAGGCTCCAATGTCTTCAAGAGCATTTGGAAGGCTTGGAAGTATGTTAAGGGGTTTTTGATACATAAGAAACCAATTGAAAGCACTGGGAATATATGCAGGCTTAAATCTATTTGCTGGAACTTGAGTCATGGTGACAAAAAACTTGCTCTTCTACAAGGTTGTTCAGCTAAGAAGTGAGCAGGGATCGATATTGCAACATTTGGTGATATCCTCTAGTAGGGAAAAATTCCTTCTTGGGAATGGTTGGAATCCCAGTTCAACTTACCCCGGTCCCATTGGAGAACATATTATGTCCTTAGAGAATCTCTTTGTTCCCTAGGTCCCATTAAAGGCTATTGCATTAAGTCTTGCTGTGATTTCTAGTTATATTGGCCTGACAGTACCCCTCTTCACCTTGGCAAATCCAAATACCTCTACTATTTTCTGACCAACAACAATGACATATTTACCCATGTTAATAGCAAGTGGGGCCTAGAAATTTAGGAAATAGAATGGATGAAATACTTCAATAAGCTGTGGGCCAGACCTGTTGAACCAAAGATCTCTTGCTTCCTGTGGAAACTTTTCCTGCACAAGTTTCCATTTAAGAAACCAGGAGGAGAGCCTAATATTTTTTCTATGTGTAGACAACCTAAATCTATCACCCATGTTTTCTTTGAATGCCTATTTGCTTCTGAAATCTGGAATTTTTTGGACTGTCATATAAGACCCACTTTAATGTTCTGAATGTTATCTCTGGTTCTATCAACTGCAACAAATTCTATAATTCTTTCTGGACTTTTCTTTCTTCTATTATTTTATGGTTCATCTAGAAGGCTCAGAATAATGATGTACTTGCATGAAAGAATAGGTACCTTACGGAGTCTCGCAAGAGACTCATCTTTTCTGATATTTCCATGCAGGTCACAGTGATTTTGAAGGTGAACGAGAGAAAGTTCTTGCAGGTTCTCAGAGAAGGGAAGGCTACCATGGAGGAATCAAAGGTAGCTTATGGATACTATAGGATTTGAGCAATACAAATCCACAAAACCCGAAGATCACCTGCATACAAAAACCTGTTACAAGGAAGTAGAGACAAGAAGAGGGCAAGGGTTTGACTCAAAAATATGAAGAAGAAAATATCCTCAAATAATGATTGAATAGAATGTACAATGGATCATCCTTATAAAGGAGATCGAAAGCCTTGAAAGGCAAACCCTAGTGCATGTAATAATCAATTTAACTATTACATGACTAATGCATGGAATTTTATATTTAAAACAACTAGTGCATGTGTGTTTAACTAAAGAAAAATGAGTTGACATCTTAAGAAGGGAGTAAAGTTAATTAATATAATTAATACTTTACTCTAACACCCCCCCTTAAGATGAGCAACAATGCAGCTACAAATAATGCAAGAAGAAAGCAAAGGAAACTACAGTGCTGAAAGCAAAAAATGGGTTTCAGCAATATGGCCTGATGAGGTACCCATGTACAAAAGAGAGTCTCTATAAAGTGGAGAAATAGAGAAAACCACATGGGAAAAACTCTACTCCAAAAGGAGACAAAAATTAATCAGAAGGACTAAAGAAGCCTCCAAAACTAGGAATGTTCCAAAAAATAGGAACAAGAATGAACATGTAGAACATCACTGAAGCAAGAAGATGCAAAATCTGTCAAAAAGTAACTGTTGATCTGAAGATCCTCCATAGAAATATGACCAGGTAGAGAAGACTGTAATCTGCATGAGTGCCCTCAAATAACACTACTTGAATCAGGAGGCAAACAAAGGCAATCACCTAAACTCGAAGATACAGATGGCATAAACACCAAAAGTCTGAAGAGCTGATCAATCAAAGATGGAAGAGTGCATCCAAAAAATAGGAAAGAAAAGAGTGTCCATATGGTAGATGATCCATCTCACTGGAATGCATAGGTACCCAGCCACTACAACCGCCTAGTACATAGAATCAAATACTGAATACATAGCTCACACTATCAAACCAAGGAAGCAGTAGAACCAACAATAGAAACCCCCCCATTCTGTTGACAAGGGATTAATGATAGGTACACTAAAAAGATCGTCCAATATGAACTGCATGATGAAGAAGAATCTAAAACATCGAATGTGCAAAGAGAGTACAAACACATATAGAGATACCTGAGGCTAATGTCATTGGAGGAACACTCACATGAAAAAAGATGGAAAACAAAGGAAAACATCAAACCCCCTAGCACTTTACAATGGAGTGCGAGTACATAAAGCATGGACATGTGCAAGATCACATCATACAATAGAATGACACTTTATCTCAGTGCGTGTGCATAAAATAATGCTACAAAAATGAAGTATACACTACTCAAAGAAGAGCGAAGGCTGCTAAAACAAAAGAACAACCTAAGAAAAGACATCCCTTAAAGGGAAGAGATCCCAGGACCTGTAACATCCAAGATATCCACCAGAGTGCAGAAATGCAAAAAATTGAATAAAATATACCTGGAGAAGAATCTAGAAAAATGACTCATAGAACTAGAAATCTCTCAGAACAAGCTTTCCAATGATATCTCGCTTTCCCAAAATGGAGTCCAAATTCACAATATAGAGCTTCTGGAGTGCAAACCTGAACATCTGGCTTTGATAGAAAAAAAACCATCAAAAAAGAAAAATTAGAAATTCAAATCTCCTGATCTAGATAGAGCTCAAAACCAACTTTCTGACGATATCTTGTTTGCCCAATTTTGACACCGTATGCTCAAGTTATGAGCAAAAAACCATCGAGTGCTCCGGATGGCCCAAAATGGTGTCAAGATGTATTGACGTCAGCACTTCACGAGCTTAAAATTGATGGCCAAATGGCCGTCACAGCATGCAAGCCCCCTGGGGATAAAATTCTAGGCCCCTGGTCACCATATGACTATGGGCTAAAACTGCATGCACTGGCTTAAATTTGATGGCCAAAATAATTTTTTTTTTAAAAAAAACTGTCTTGATTTGTGTGCCAATTTTTTTGTCTTGATTTGTGTGTCAGATAGCAAAATGTTTACCTCATTTTGTGTGCTAATTTGTATAAATTTTGCATTGGGAAGTGTGCCAATCCATACAATTTCCACCTCGTGAAGCATGTCAAGCTTATGGTACCCAAAAAAAGCCCCAAAATGCAAAGTTGTCCAAATTGGATGTGCCTTATATTGAAATAGGGGTTTTTGGGTACTGCGAGCTCAACAGTGAGGTCCGTTTGACCTCAAAGTGCACAAAAATTTAGGGATCCCTAGTTTCAATAAAAAAAAATAACCAAAGAAGCCCTAATCTGAATCTTTCAAATGTGAACAAGCTATAGCAGATTAGGCTCTGATACCATGTAGGATTTGAGCAATACAAATCCACAAAACTCAAAGATCAACTACTTACAAAAACCTGTTACAAGGAAGTAGAGACAAGAAGAGGGCAAGGGTTTGACTCAAAAATATGAAGAAGAAAATATCCTCAAATAATGAATGAATAGAATGTACAATGGATCATCCTTATAAAGGAGATCGAAAGCCTTGAAGGATAAACCCTAGTGCATGTAATAATCAGTTTAACTATTACATGACTAATGCATGCAAGTTTATATTTAAAACAACTAGTGCATGTGTGTTTAACTAAAGCAAAATGAGTTGACATCTTAAGAAGGGAGTCAAGTTAATTAATATAATTAATACTTTACTCTAACAGATACGCTACTATGAAAGAAAAGGATGAATTCGAATACACCCTCAAGGAGTTTATCCAGCAGTTGAAGAATGAAAATCTGCACAAAGAAATGAGCAACAAAGAAAATAGAGACTATAGAGTGTTGGGTTACAATTCTGTGCCCCTAGACACTAATGATGAAGAGGAAGAAGAGGAGGACAATCCCTCTTGAAATAGATCTGAATCTCTATTACAATTTTGTTTTATTAATATACTTATGTAATCGATTGGTGTACTCAGCAGTTCTGGGAGTTTTTGTAATATGTTAGATACTCTGATTCGTAAACTTTTGTACTAAACTATTTAAATTATATGCAATAGAAAAAAAAATGGTTTTGCATGACATTAACAGGATGTCAAAATATGAACCTTCAAAGTGGGCTACTCAAGAAAATTTACAAGTGTACTTTCAAGATGCTACAATTGACTTTTCACATCAACTTTTCACATCAAGGACATTTAAATTTTGCAAAAACTTAGGGTGATTATAGAGGTAATAAATTAAATTTTTATTTATTTATTTTTGGTAGGAAATTAAATTAAATTATTTTAAATTTATTTAATTTTGGAAGAAGTTTTAGCTAATTAGATAATTTTTTAAAAATTATTTAATTATTATAGACGCAAAGAAGAAATATTAGCTTATTTAAAAACTTAAAAAATATTTAATTGATATGAATAGAAGAATTGATGAGATCATGATGATATGACAAGATGAAAATGTATTAGTCATTTTTAGATGTTGACCGTTTTCCCCTCTTTCAGACAATATCTTTTGTGGTGTTGTTTCAAATAAAAATGATACTTGTGGCATGCCCCAATAATAAGATGGAGGTGGGATGGATGTCACCATGTGAGATTTTCTATAATAAAAAGAAGTTTGGATTGATCTCATGATATGAATGATAGATTGGATTTTAAAAGATCAAGGATAAGCTAGAATGGAAGAAGAATTGTGATGAAATACATGATGATAAGTAAATTGTTTACCCCTTATTGCAATTGACATGAAAATATAATGATCTTCTATTATGACCCATGGTGTATATGTAGGAAATGCATTGAAATAAATTTTATCTCTAATTGGATTGAAAATTATTCAATTTGCCTCTAGAACAAAAATGAAAAAGTGGGTTGTCAAAATCTGATTTGACACCTTTGTAATGTGCTCAAAGTTAGTTGTGTAGCCTCCAAAATGTCCTTAAAAAACCAACTAAACATTCACCTGGAGCCCCGAGAATGCACAAAAATACTCACCGATGATATGTGAATCAAAGTCTCAAATGGTTTTGCATGAAGTTACTCGAGGTACAACATATTAATGCCCAAAGTTGACTACTTAGTTGTTTTAGGAAATTTAAACTTCATGATGCCTCTAGAACTCATCATATCACCTTCTTGAAAAATACTAGATCTCCTTCCAAGAAGTTGGGGCTTCGTGGATCCATTTATTTTGCTTCAATTAAAAAGTGTCCCATATGCATTTGCCTAACTCCATTTCCTATGATAGATGTGATTCATCAAAGTTGGCTTCTCAAAGACTTTTTGGGAATGCAAATATAAAAACTTTGAAAAATCTATTTTCTTTCTACTTTAAAAATATATTGAAGTGAATGTTAAATCTCTGTAATCATGCACATGAGTACATTGTCATGGGGGAAATTATATGAGACAATCATTTTCATCAGACCCTCAATTGATTTCAAAATGCAAGTCCCCAAAGTAGGCAACTTAGTAAAGTCAACATTGTGTGCATGGAAAATCTCAATAAACTACATTTGCTTTTAAGATAGTAAAAATACCAAACGAGTTGATGGAGCTCTAAAAATGCATATAGTGACACATTAAGATGACAAGAGTTGCAGGGAATAATATTTTTGACATGAAAATCACTCGTTAGTAAAATCCAAACTCACAAAGTTGACCACCTTGGTAGAGACAAGTTGCATACAACAAACTCCTTTGTAATAATTTGCCTAAGACAATGAATGTAATGCCAATATCTTGAAGCTCAATTGATAGCACAAGAGAGACAAATACGATCAAATGAATATTCAATAATGATAAATAATCAAATGATAATGAATAATAGATTGATTACATACAATGTAGGAGTGCCTGAATATATAGGCAATGTATAATAACTACATGATAAGGAGATGATAAGCTATCAACCTCACTAGGTGGAACCACATGTCCACCAAAGGTGGATCATCCTCCATTGTACAACAAAGTATGTGCAACATGTGTAACAATGAGAGGATGATAATGTGATAAGAGCACTAAAGGTGGATCTCACACACAAAGAGGTATGAGATGACAACTATCACCATCTAAAGTGGAATTTCTCCTAACCATGTGCTAAAATGAAATGCAAACTCCTAGTTGTCTCAATGACAACTAATATGCAAATTCATTATCCTAAGTAAACTTAAGTAAAGCATAATTAGTAAATACTTAATTACACCAACACCCCCCCTTGAGTGCAACTTAGGGAAATGCACTTAAGCTCACAAGGCTAAATGACAATGAATAATGGTTCCTAGCTACTAGGCCATGTTAGGTACCCATGTACAATATGCAAGTGCAAAAGATGTGCAATGAAATGTACCATAAAGCAGAGGAAGAGGGAAAATATCAAGGGAAAAACCCTCCCCTAAAAAGAGAGATGAATACAATAATAGAATATGAGAGAGAAGATCTCATGTGAGGAAAATATCCCCCCCATAAGAGAGAAGAAGAGTAAGAGAGACCAAGTATCCCCCCCTCAATGTAGAATGAACACCAATGGTAGATGCTCCAAGATCGATGTAGAAAATACTCCAGGAGTGTAGAACAACATTCCTCCCTGGGAGTCCACCGGATGCTGGAGCTTCATAGGTTGTTGGTGCAATGCCATTCAATTTAGCTAAGGTCTTGTCTCCTATTGGAGGCTTGTTGCAAGCCTCAAAGGTTGTTGGATATTATAGGGTTTCAACAGTTGTTGGTGCTTTGTCATCTGCTGGGGTGTCGCTGATTGCTGGTGCTAGGGTTTTGTCTTCTACTGGAGGTCAATCATCGGTGGGGAAATTATAGGTGTCACTGGATGTAGGAATCTCTATTGGGGTGTTGTCAGTAGCTGTTGATAGGGCATTAGAGGTTTCATAGGCTGCTGGACTGGTTTTGTTGGCAGGTCCCTTTCTAGTTGCTGGTTCTTCACAATCTGCAAGTGTTTCTCACCCTGTTGGGGGTTCAGTATCTATTTTGGTTCCTCCTGGTGGTGCTTCAGTGCCTAAGGGGACATTATCATATGCTTGTATGGTTTATAATGGGGCCTTAACCAATTGCTCTAGTGGGGTTGGTATTAGTGGTGGTTCAGGTGCTAAGGGACCTCTCCCTGTCTCAAACCCTTTCCAGATCTTCTTAGGTGAGGAAGTGGTGGAAGATATTAAGTATGCATCCTCTGATTTTTCTTCTCGTGGTGTGATTTTTCACTTCTTGGGTTTTTGGCCAAGCCTAGGTGATTTTCATTGGTGGATCTCAGCTCATTGGGAACCTATCATTTCTGGTACTATTCATATTTTCCCTATGGAAAAGGGTTTTTTTACTGCTAAATTTGATGATGTTGAAGATAGAAAGTTGATTATGTGCAATAACTCTTTCTCTTGGGATAATCATTATATGTTGGTTATGAAACCTTGGTTTCCTGATTTTTCCCCCTCTTCTAAAATCTTTAACAAGATTCTAATTTGGGTGAGGCTCCCTTATCTTCCCCTTCATTTTTGGGTTAACTCCCTATTTGAAGCGGTGGAAGAGGCTATTGGAGACTTTTTGATGGTGGATGAAGAGTCATCTGATAATATGCACTCAACTTATGCTCATCTTCTGGTAGAGATGGGTATCTCTAAGGGGTTACCAGAAAAGATAAAGTTAGAGTACTCTAATACTTCCTGGATTCAAACCTTGGACTATGAAGGGCTTCCTTTCAGATGTAGGAAGTGTTTTAAAATAGGTCACTTGGCAGCCCAATGTGGATTATAGAAAACTAAGACCAAAAGGTCTACTTCTTGGTGGAAGGGTGCTTCTTTTGATCATTATACAGTAGTAAAGAAAAATATTGATCTTGCTGAGAATGTTGGGCCTGAAGATGTCACGGCTACTGGTAGTTCTAAGGTTTTTTAGTCTATTGGCATTTCTTCTACTGGCACTATTTCAATTGTTTCTAACAGTATCTCTCCTATTAATTCTGTTGATGTTGGGGTTCTTCCACTTGTTTCGGGTCTTGTTGGGTCCACTAAATAGTCTATTGGTGCTTCTACTGGGACTGATGCTGCTAGTTTTATTGTTCCTAGTGATTCCTCTATTGCTTGTGTTCCTCCTATTGGTTCTAGTCTTGCTGGGTCTACTATCATTTTTGATGGTATCTTTGGTGTTGGTCAGTCTACTGGTTCTATTACTATTGGGTCTATTGGTTTCCTTCCAACTAGTCCTTTTTTGATTGGTCTCCCTATTGTTGTGGAGAAAACTAGACTTGGTGTTTCTCCCTTGCATTTGGATGTAGGACCCCTTGTTGGTGTTGTCCAGACTTCTTCTTCTACTTCTCTCTTGAGACCTTCCTCTCAAGACTGGCAGGAGAAGGCTTCTTTGGTAGAGGAGGGGTGGACCCCAGTTAAGTGCAAATTCCAATATACTGATAAGTGAAAATTTATTTCTATGGATTTTTCCGATTTGTCATCAACATAATCTTCCATGGTGATCTACATCATGTCATAAAAAATTGTTGTCATTTCGCTCTAATATGTAGTTCCAACTTTCAAATTCCCAAATGGTATGACAAACCAACAATAGGTGTCCTAGGCACAAGTGAAAGCAGTTTTATATTGGTCCTTTGGTGCAATTTTGATGTAGTTTTATCCAGAGAAGCCATCCATGAGAGATAGCATCTTATATCCATAAGTGGGGTCTAAATCATGACAACATTTGGAAAAGGAAAGTCATCCTTTGGACATGCCAAATTCAAGTCCTAGAAGTTAGTATAGATTCTTATGGTGCCACTTGCTTTAGACATTGGCACCATATTCAAGATCCAATCAATATAGTCTATAGGTTTGATTAAGCTTGCATCAAGTGACTTGTTTAACTCTTCTTTGACTAACAATGGAATCTTGAGACATATCTTGCATATTTTCTACTTGTATGGCTTTGCCCCTGACTTTAGTGGAAGGTGGTGAAGTAATAACTTAGGATCTAACCTAGGCATGTATGATTATGACCAGACAAAGTTAATTTTTTGGTCTTTTAAGTATTGGATGAATTTCTTTCTTTCTTCTTTTGTTAAGGAATCCAACGAGTGAATCAATCTTTGTGTCTCTATAGTGCCAATGTTTATTGTTTGAGTTTTCTCTTCTATAATAGGTTTTTTCTCTTCAGTAACAGGGAGTATATCAATCTCTCCATTCTCGGGTGTCTTGGAGAGTTTTTCACCCTTGGATACATCTTATATTTTTACTATTATGCAGCAAGAGGGTGCCTTTCAGGTTTCACCCAAGAGCCTTATTTTTTCTTTTCTCACTTTTCTGACTAGAGGATTTATATAACTCCCCAAAGTATTTTGTTTTTTCTAGATCAATGTTGAAACCTTCCTTGTGGTCTCCCATAGGTATACTTTGACTTAGTCTGAAGAATTCATCACTAGCTTCATCATTATCAACAATATCTATGGTTGGTGGATTTTGTTATTCCCAATCTATAGGGTCAGGGTAAACCAAGGCTATTATCCCTAGTTAAGACTTGGATGAAATGGCTAAATCCTTTGAAGGTAACACACATAAGTTGCTATATCCTGAAGAGACATGCATTTTTTAATTTTCAATATGCTAAATCCTCTGAAGGTAACACACGTAAGTTGCTAAATCCTGAAGAGACATGCATTTCAATATGCTAAATCCATAAAAGGTAACACACATAAGCTACTAAATCCTGAAGGGACACACATTTTATATTCATAGTGATACAAGAAGGTGGATCTATGGGTATTCCAAAATTCGTTAGAAGATGCATTACAATTGCAAGCACAGTTTTTGGGTGAACTATCAGGTTTTGCTACTTGTTGGGCTCTCCCTCCTCAGTGATTCATGGTAAGGTGGGCATCTTACTGGGCGAGGTAATCACTTTCTCTTTTCTCTCTTTTTG